>QLTV01003284.1:2271303-2298464 GCA_003457575.1 Thermophis baileyi | reverse complement strand
CATAAATCAATATTTAACAAATTATAAATTCTTAATATTAGTTTTAGTCCTGTAGTTAAAGTGTCAGGATGTTCTACTGTATACATAGCCTTTTAGATCTCTTTCACCTAGCTAAATTTGAGTACAGGTAGACTTCGACTTACATAAGTTCATTTAGTGACTGTTCAAAATTACAACAGCACTGAAAAAAAGTGAGTTATGGCCATTTTTCACACTTACGACCATTGCAGCATCCCCATAAGTCATGTGATCAAAATTCAGATGCTTGGCAACTGGCTCATATTTATGACAGTTGTAATGTCCCAGAGTCATGTGATCACCTTTTGCGATCTGAAGTCAGATTCAATTAACAACTGTGTTACTGATTTAATAACTGCAGTGATTCACTTAATAACTGTGGTAAGAACGGTTGTAAAATGAGGCAAAATTCACTTAACAAATGTCTCACTTAACAACAGAAATTTTGGCTCAGTTGTGGTTGTAAATTGAGGACTACCTGTAGTCTTATTGTAATTTTCCTCTTTTCCCTAAACATATCAATCATACCGGTAGTATTAACAGGTATATCTATAGAAACTCAAAGGAGGGGCGGGGGGGGAAAGCAACAACTAGGGTAATAGTATAAGTACTTAATATCTGTGTAGTGTTTTTCAAATGTCCAAAGCATTCCACAATCATTATAAAATTTCAATCCCCATAAGATCCTGGTTAACATTATTATTCACTGTATTTCACTAGAGCCGTGATGGCGAACCTATGGCACGCGTGCCACAGATGGCACGCAGAGCCATATCTGAGGGCACGCGAGGCGTTGACCAGTGTCAGCTCCAGCGTGCATGTGCGCGCTGGCCAGCTGATTTTCAGCCTTCCGGAGGGCGGGGGAGGTCGTTTTTGCCCTCCCCAGGCTTCAGGAAAGCCTCCAGAGCCTGGGGAGGGCGAAAAACGGGCCCAACAAACTTCCGGTAGGCCCGTTGGGGCCGTTTTTCGCCATCCACACATGGAAAGCAACAACTAGGGTAATAGTATAAGTACTTAATATCTGTGTAGTGTTTTTCAAATGTCCAAAGCATTCCACAATCATTATAAAATTTCAATCCCCATAAGATCCTGGTTAACATTATTATTCACTGTATTTCACTAGAGCCGTGATGGCGAACCTATGGCACGCGTGCCACAGATGGCACGCAGAGCCATATCTGAGGGCACGCGAGGCGTTGACCAGTGGGCCTGCATGCATGCACGGGGGGGGGGAGGGCATTGAATTATGGGTGTGGGCACGCGCGTGCGCGCTACTGCGTGCGTGCGTGCCCTTTTGGCACCCAAGCAAAAAAAGGTTCGCCATCACTGCACTAGAGTATAATTGCAGGCAAAGGACCTGACAAGGGCTTGTTCTGATTCAGTATTTGAGCACTAAACCTAAAGAAAAGCAGAAATGTTGTGGCATGGTCCACATCAGTCTTGAGATGAAGCACCTTGCTATGGTAATCTGACCAAAACCTTGCTTTCAGGTAGCTTAAATGGATCAGCTGACCTGCAAAAGTGTTGCTTCCCCAGAAAAAGGTGGAGCTGCCACTCCGCCACCTTTCATTTCAGCAAACCTTGAGGCAAGGTTTTCACCCAAATACTTCTGGAGATAATTACATTACATAGCAGACTTGGTGGAAAGCAATTCACTATGTCATTTAATTATTTATAGACATATGCTTAAAGTTTACAGAGCTGGGCCATCATAAATCCTAGTTTACTACAATGTGTCTTAGGAGCATGTACGAAACCTACTGTGAATGCATATGAATTCAGCCAACAGGGTGTTGCAATGTGCAGAGAATTTTTCCATTAACAGAGGATATTTGCAAACATTAGCACAGCAAGTGAAGAAAACAGCATTCAGAAAAAGGCATGGAGCCATTCTGTAAAACTGCATCAGCCTGAGCTGAATGTAAATAATATCAAAACAAAATACCGGCATACAGTATCTGAACCACATAGAAAAGAAACCTTGGAACGTCACAGAAAAGGGGATCTTTGGGAACAATCCTCAACATCGGAACCTAGAAAAAATGTAACACAAGCTCCTAAACAATGAAAGACAGAACCAGTAATAAGGATGAAATATTGGTCAAAATTTTCCCATTTGAATATATTCAGCTGCTACACTCATGCTGAATTCATTTTCATTCATACTGTATTGATTTATGACATCTCATGATGGTTGTATTCCACTAGTCTTGGCCATTAATTTAGACTTAGTGTATTCACTGTTTTATTATTCTATTTGCAAATGCATCATTGAATACAGAGCACTTTAATATTGTATGTTGCTAGATGCAGCAAATGGTAAATATATAAAGTAAAATAGTAAAGAAATAATATCCAGCTTTCTAATATAACTGCTAATGCAAGGAGACAAGGGAAGAATTTCCATGCAATAGTATTCATCATCCAATTCCAATATCTGTTATTTTATAAACTCGCACTCAGAAGTCATTTTTGTTTCTATTTTTAAAAACTACTTTGAATTGATGAGGTTATGGATGAAAATAACTGGATCAATTCTGTATCTTCTGGGGATCTCTCTCTCTCTCTCTCTCTCCCCTCCCTCCCTCCCTCCCTCCCTCCCTGTGTGTGAGAGAGAGGGGGGGGAGAGAGAGAGAGAGAGAGCGAGAGGGGGAGAGAGAGAGAGAGAGAGAGAAGGGGGGGGGGAAGGAGGCCAAGCAAATTCAGCACGGTTTTTCTTCCCCATCCCCATTTGCTCTTCTAGGAGTGAGAGAAGAGAGAGAGAGAGAGAGAGAGAGAGAGAGAGAGAGAGAGAAATATCCTTGAAGAGGATCTGTTTAGATACAAGGGGGAGGGTGGCTATAATCAACACAGTGAATGAAAAGAAAGGAAACATAAGAAGAATTATTTGTCTGCATCCATGTTTTATTCAAAAAGAAATTTTTCATAAACAATAAATTCCTAATATTTGCTTTACTTTCACAATCTCCACCTATGGCTTCCAGTGTGATCTACACAGAACAGGGCACTAAATGAACAATATTGGCAAGGGATAATGAGAGAATACACATCAAAGACTCCAAGAAGCATGTCTGGTTTTGACCCGAGGACCTTGCTTTCAAATTCTGACTAAATTATTTAGTACTTAACTTGGCTGTGGTAAACCTCTATCACCTCACTTACAACTCTTCATGCATAAAATGCAAATACAAATAGATGCATTAATTGGAAAATAGACAAGTAGCTCAGAAAACTCTGCTGGTTTAGGTGCTGCACTACTTATCTTGTGGAGTTGTATGTGTTTGTGTTATACATATTAAACTGAGATAAAGATTTTTTCAAGTTAAGTTGTGAAGTAGCAGAAACAAAAAAACTGGTGGTACCTTATCACATCTTTTATCTGCACATACACTTATGTAGACTACCATGCTTTCTTGTTTATAACCAGGAAAAATCAAAGTTCAAAAGTTCATACAGTCATAATGGCCTGTTTGATAGAGCTTTTCACAAAATAGTTGTTCAGTGGTGGCACAGACATTCTTACACAAATAAGCTGATTGGTGATAGAGATAGATAAAACACTCTCTATAAATCATAAGAATCAGCGTTCATAAAACAATACCATTTATATATTACTTACTTGTTATATTAATTTTTTGAAACTAGTATTAAAAGTTACTCAAAAACCCAGCTTTGACATAAGGATGAAGATTTGCAGCAGGTTGATGCTATGCAATGCTACAACAGTTGCATGAAAAATAATATCTTCACCTTTATGACTTTAGTTTAAATAGAGATGTTTCAATGAATGAAACAAAATTAATCCATGAGATGAGCTGTTTTTTTGGTTACCTGATTTTGCTTCTCTGCACAATCACCGCCATTCACTGCACACTTCTGACAACAATGGACAACTACTTGAAGACATCACAAATGAACTCCATGCTTTGCCTGTTCCATTAGGTCCCGACAGTCCTTGCCACTTCTTGATTTGAGTCAAACCAATGCCTTCAATTTTGGGAAAAGGTAGGATCAAGTCTGGACTGTATGGTGGATGAGGGAAACCTGCGAGAGCCAACTTTGCAATTATCTTTTGATTAGTTCATAAGAGGCAAGTTTTGGTGTTATCGTTTCACAGCAAATTTTCTTCTTGTGCTTCTGAATTCTGCTTAATCAGAGTTTCAAAGTATTGAGTCAGGCAATGTAGTGTTCTAAGTTGGTATCATTGCAAGGTTCAAAAGAATCCATGTAAATTACACCATCTTCATCCAGTAGTGGGTTCTAAAACCCGTTGCTACCAGTTCGCTCGCACGCAATGCTTCTGCGCATGCGCAGAAGCGTCCCGGGAGGGTGGGCGGAGCCTCCCGGCGCTGCTACCAGTTCTAAGAACCGGGCAGAACCGGGAGCAACCCACCGCTGTCTTCATCCCGGGAAACATTAACCATTAGTTGTCCTACACAAATCCTTAGTTTGGATCCCTGACACACATACAGATGAAACTTTGTGATGATATTCTGTGGTCTAATATTTGGTTTCTGGGTTATAATTATGTGTCCATATTACATTGGTTGTCATGCTGTGAAGACATTTTTCACCTTCATTCTTGTAGCATGGCAAATTCCAGCTTCTGAAGCTTTCATCTCTGCTTTCGGAATGCAAAGCTTTCAACTTCCACAAACCTTTGGATATTGAAGAACATTAATAATGTGATCCACATGTTCCTGTGGAATGCCAGGCTTTACATTAACTTCCCTTTGAGTGATCCACTGATTGTCTTTAATCAGTTCATCAACCCTTCTAAGGTAAAACACATCAGTTACTGTCACAGCTTATTTACTTATTTACTTTGTTCTTAGATGTTTGTTCTTAGATATTTTCTTCTGTTGGAACTTTGCTTTTAATCACATAAATAAGCACTTCCTATTTTACCATCTTGACATTTTTTGGCACAGTGATGCACAGTATTCACTGTTAACACTGTCATTACCGTAAACAAGGGGCTCTTGATAGTGAATTTCAATTAAAGGGACTCCTTCGGCAGCTAAAGGCTCAATCATGGTGCATTACTTAAACAGCATTGATGAGAATCACTAAAGGCTTCTTTTTCATGAATAGCAACACATTTTCTCACAGAAACGTCCTACCAACTGAACATAAAGAACTGATGCTAAAGAACATGTTAGAGCAGGGGTGTCAAACACAAGGCCCGTGGGCCGGATTCGGCCTGCAATGTGGTCAGATCCGGCCTGCAGGGCCGTCCTGGAAAATGTAAAGGGCCAGTCCACATCGCTTCGGCCCGGTCTACCCAGTGCAAAGAGGCAACATCGGGCCAGCATGGCTTTGGCCCAGTCTACCCAATACGAAGAGGCAACATCGGGCCAGTGTGGCTTTGGCCCGGCCTATCCAATGCAAAGAGGAAACATGCCAGCAGTTTGGGGAGTGGCATCAAGCTGGCCATGCTCATCCAGTCAGCCACGCCCACCCAGTCGCCATGCCGTGAGTGGCGTCAAGCTGGCCACACCCACCCAGTCAACCATGCCTGTATGATGCCTTTATGACCCCCCCCCGAGGTCAACCACAGCCCTGATGTGGCCCTCAGTGAAATTGAGTTTGACACCCCTGTGTTAGAGCTTCCAGCACTTCACTGCTAACATTTGTTAATGACATTATATACCGTATTTTTCGGAGTATAAGACGCACTTTTCCCCCCCTAAAAGAGGGTGGAAATGTTGGTGCGTCTTATACACCAAATACAGCCATTTTTGGCCTCCCGAAGCCCTGCCCCATGCAAAAACAGGTGGGCAGAGGGTTTGGGAGGTCTGCAGAGTGCTCCTGGGGGCTGGGGGAGGGCAAACACACCCCCATTTTTGCAAAAAATGGCCTGTTTTTCACAAAAACGGGGTGCACAGAGTGTTTGGGAGGTCTGTAGAGAGCTCCTGGGGGCTGGGGGAGGGCAAAAACGTTTTTTTTTCTTACTTACCTCTTCTAAATCTTGGTGCATCTTATACACCAGTGGGTCTTATAGTCCGAAAAATAAGGTAACTTTGGAGGCATTACTCCATTATAATATTGGAGGTATTACTTGTATTTAATTGTCATGTATTCTGGGCTAGTTATTATGGGATACTTTATTTGTAAGGGATGCCATATAAGTAGAGGCTGCAAAAGTCCCCAAAAAAACCCCAATCCAGAATAAAACTTAACTTGAAATTATAGCCCTAATATTGATATTGTATTGATATAGGTGTTTAAAAAAAAAAGTTTAGTTCTTTGCAACTGCACAAAAAAAACCTTTATTACACATTCCATATGTTTACTTGAAATAAAATCTGAATGTGAAGAAACTGAGGTATAATCTTGGTAAAACGGAATTTATGTGTCCATTTGTTTGTTTATTAATTCAATTTTGCTGCTAAACAACAAACATAAAAGCAGGTATAAAATATAAAAGTCCATATTAATAAATATAATAAAACCAATTAAAGCCAACTACTGTTTCTTATGTATAAAGTCTTTAAAACCTGACTGTACCAGTCAATAAGAAAGCTCTCACTCCGAAATATAAGCTATGAAGCCAGAAATACGGTGAATCCTATGATAATCCTGGATGACTATGGTGGTCATCAGAAATGTATTTGCTTAGCATAGGCTGGAGCAGGGGTCTCCAACCTTGGCAACTTTAAGACTTGTGGACTTCAACTCCCAGAATTCTGGGAGTTGAAGTCCATAAGTCTTAAAGCTGCTAAGGTTTGGAGGCCCCTGGGCTGGAGGCCTAGCTGTTTCACTTCCTGGGAAAAAGAAATCTGATCACAACAAGCCATGGAGTAATTATTGTATTTTTAAATCAGTTTCATGATTTAGGCGTTCTTGATTTTTTTTCAGAGTTTCTGGAATTCTCATCTTTTAGAAATCATTTTAAATGAACAGCACTGGCTTCCTTCCAACACTATTTCTTATGTGCAAAGTCATAAAAACTTGTAGCCAGATAATTTGAAAGACAATTTATCCTTATGGGAGTCTACTCAAAACTTGCATTAATCAATTTAGAGCAGGGGTCTCCAACCTTGGCAACTTTAAGACTTGTGGACTTCAACTCCCGGAATTCCTCAGCAAGCTGGCTGAGGAACTCTGGGAGTTGAAGTCCACAAGTTGCCAAGGTTGGAGACCCCTGATTTAGAGCGTGCAGACTCTAGTTCCCCAAAGCCTGGTGTCCAGCCCTCCAAAGTCCTTTCCAAATGTAATCTGCAGTATTATGAAAATTAATAAATGTACAGGCAGTAAACTATTGGCAGTAATTAATTAATTTCATTTACATTCCGTTTCAATTAATTAGATTTTGTTCTTCCTTACCCCTAACATATTGCTCAAAATTCAATTGCAGATATCAGCACAACAGAGTTGTACATCACAATCTTAAACAAGAGTTGGTTGTTTCGTATTCAAGAGAGGGTCTTTCACATTTAACTCCAAGGGGATTTGGCTAACATGCTGTGCATCATTTTGCATAGCTTTGCACAATTAATAACACTTTCTAATTTTTACAATACATTCCTCCTTATTATGCAAGAAATTATTCAGCTTATTATACTTTATGCATTTTCATTATTTGTACTTTGCCTACAGTAGTCATTGACTGGAAGAGCAATGTCAAATTACTTTAAATAAATGAATACATTCCTTTGTGCTGAAAATGTGCAGATAATAAAAAGTTGTAAATGTAGGGAGAGAGAAGTTACCTTGAGATAATTAAAAATACACTTATTAATCCTTCAAATCTCCCTTGAGGCAAACATACATCCCTTCTACTGGTTCTGTGCTCTGAATCTGAAAGTGAACATTATTTTAGTTGGCTTTGTTTTGTATTGATTTTAGAAAGATGTTGAACATTTCAATTATTGATTGATGTATGAGTTGATTTAATAAAATTACATTTTGGTCTTCAGCATAAAAGATTTTCAGGATGAATTATAAATCAGCAATAAAATTAAATTCATGGAATAATGAAAATAACATCAGAGTAACTCCAATCTAATTAAAAGCATGTTCATAGTCTGCCGCCATCAAAGTGGGCTTGTAAAAGAATTTAGAACTGACTTTGGAGAAGGTAGGGAAGAGTCATTATGATGGGAAAGACGAAGTAAATTGTTAAAAGAGGACTTGCTGAAAAATAAGGCACTAAGCTAGAAAATGGGAGACTGCGAGTGCAAGTTCCACCTTAGTTATGAAAGCCAGCTGGGTGACTTTAAGCTAGTTACTCTCTCTCAATCCAGCCCACCTCACAGGATTATTGTTGTGGGCAAAATAGGAAGAGGAGGTATGCTGGATATATTCACCATAATAATGGCAGGAGATAGGCAGGCAGGCAGGCAGGCAGGCAGACTGATTTTGTGTATGTATCAGAAGCACTGAAGTGGCAAAAGGATTTGCTGGTGATATCACCATTGCCAGGGAGACACCCAGTTAAAGCCTCCTTTCATGTTCCCATGAAGTTGCCCATCAAAATGGTACCCATTAATCAACTCACAGCCATCTGGGTCAGCATATGACCGGAGCTCATCCCACCCCGCGGCAACGGGTCTCAAATGCGAGCTTGCCAAGTCACTGCAGTCCCAGACAGACAGACAGACAGACAGACAGACAGACAGACAGACAGACAGACAAAAAATAGAGGGACATATGAGAACGCAACTCAGAGTAATCCACCTTGATTTTATCTATGGAGATTCTCAATCATCCAGATCATGATTGTCCCAAAGGTGCTTTTCCAAAAGGCAACTGGACTTTCTTGGGGATTTTTTTTCCTTGAAAACATTTTGCTTCTCATCCAAGAAGTTTCTTCAGTTCTAACAGAATGGTAGGGAATGGAAGGATTTATATTCTTTGCAGTCATCTGGTCATTAACACTCTAAAGATCAGCTGAGGCCACTTGGGGGTTTAGCTGTATCCTCAGAGCCACCTGAATCAGTGCAAACGGATGTCTTCTTAGGACTGCTGAAAGGACTGTGTTGTAAACAGAAGATAGGTGGTATCGTATCCCTCCCCCTCTGTTGAAAGAGGGCTGTTCAGTTGACCCCTCTTTCAAACCCATGGTCCCCTCTGTCCAGGATTTGAACTTTGCTGTCTTTAAAACAGTTTGAACTTCCATCTATGTGAACTCGCAGAGAGCTAACTACCGACCCACAGAGTGCTAACGACCAGATGACTGCAAAGAATATAAACCAAGATAGTCTAGTTACCTTTTGGAGAAGCACCTTTGGGACTACCTTGATTTTGTTTACTATAACATGGGACAGAAAGACACTTGGATATGTTTGCAAGATTCTGTTATTCTACCATTTTACAATAAAGAGCATTCCTGGAATTTCTGACATTCCAATTTCTTGACCTGATCTACCTGGAAAGACTGACAAGGCAACAAGCAAGTTTTCCTTGACAGAGATTAGTGTAACATGCAGAAATGTGAGTTGTCTGTTTTCCACACAGTAGTATGACAGCAAATATAAGATTAATTTATTTTACTCTGAATAAACTCATCTGGAATATATGCTGCAATCTGTAGAATACAGATGCATGGTAACATATATGAGATTAATTTATCAATACAGAATATTTGTAGCTCAGGTTTCAAATAAGGGATCCTTGGTGCTCTCTGAGCTTGGTTGTTTTTTTTTGCAGATGTTTCATTACCCAAAGCTCTCGGTTTAATTTATTTTACTCTGAATGATCTCAACTGAAATATATGCTGCAATCTGCAGAATATAGATGCAGAAATATTAAGAATTCTATTCTCTATAAGCATGTAGTAAAAGAGTAGGAAACTAAATGCCAATTATATTTTAATCGCATACTTTTAAAAATGGTCAAGTGTTTTATGAGATAACTGATCCATTTAAGACTTCAGAGAATCCCAAGAAAGGAAATAAATTTTAAAATATGGATAAAGCAGATGAATGTACAATTTTGCCATGATTCAGCACCTACACATTATAAAGAAGATAAATATACTTCTTGCTTATGTAGGAGTCCCTTGTCAGTCTATCATGGCAAAAAAAAAACAACAACAGGTATCTGGTATCATTTTTAAGCTTTTGTGAGCTATAGCTCACTTCATGAGTGAGTGGCTAGGCTAATAAAAATTTAAACTCGGGTGGAGGGAAAAAAGGAGAAAGAGAGAAGGCAGGTTGGCGACACAGATGCAGTTATATGTGAGATAGATTGCAAGAATCTTATCAACAACTCTAATGGGTTAAAAACCCACTGTGTTTGTTGAGACTTTCTGAGATTGCCTGAAACTTTTTGATGTATGTGACTTGGACAATTTCTAACGCAACAGCACTGTTAAAGTTCTGTTTAAAAAAAAAAAACAGTGTTACTCTGAGGTTTGTTATGGAGTATCCTGGAGGTTGAAATGCTCAGATAATACTATGCTTTTGTTTTGAGTCCTGATATCAATCTTGTGTCCATTAACACAAGTTGTCGATAGGGCAAATGGACAAACTTTTGCACAGAGTTTGTCCATTTGTCCTATATAGAACCTACAGAAGCATTGGAAGCAGTTGATATGGCATACATCACATTGGAGGTATAGCTTGTATGCATGGTAGAGATGTAGGAGCAAAGTAGAGTTTCTTGCAAGATCTGGTTCCCATATTGGCATCATTGTCCTATTGTTTCTTATTGCTTGTGAGAAGCTACTTGAGATTGGGGTGGTTGTTTGTACACAAATATGGACCTCCTATCTAGTGCCTAATGCTATTATTCAGCATGGATTGAAGCTTATTAATAATGCATTTGAGTGGCTGGAGCAGTGTGGTCGAACGTAGTAAACTGGTGGATGTCCAGGAGGGAAGGGGCACAAACCAGAGGAATAAAAGTCCAGATATGGTGTGTAAGAGTAAAAAGGTCACAGAGTATAATGTAGATGCAGATAGTACAGGTAGTTCTCAACTTACAACCATCTGTTTAGCGACTGTTCAAAATTACAATGGCACTGAAAAAGGTGACTTATGACTGGTCCTTGCACTTACAATCATTGCAGCGTCCCATTGTCACATGATCAAAATTCAGGTGCTTAGTGACCGGCATGTATTTATAATGGTTACAGCATCCTGGGGTCATGTGATCACCATTTGCTACCTTCCCAACTGGCTTCTGACAACCAAAATCAATGGGGGAAGCCGGATTTATTGACTGACTGCGTGATTCATTTAACAACTGTAATGATTCACTTCTGCGGTGATTCACTTCATAATCATAGCCCAAAAAAACCACTTGTGCACAACTCATTTAACTGCCTTGCTTTGTAACAGAAATTCTGGTCCCAATTGTGGTCGTAAGTTGAGGAAGACCTGTAAATTGCTCAGTCTGGCAAGGTTTTGGCTATAGGTGTAAAACAATAAAGAACTCAGCTTTGAAGTATCACCCAGTATCTTTCTTGATTTGGAACCTGACATGACAAGCTGTGAGCTGTAGGTGACGATCAGTAATTGTTCAGTGTCTGTCTTTTAATAGATCCTTGCTGGGAACTTATCTGGCTCTACTGATTTGTCTTATTGATCTTTTGCGGTAAAGAGTTCAGTATCATGAATGCCTGGTTTAATTCCATCAGTTGAGCATTCCTGTCAAATGGGTCAGAACAAGTGTTCTGGCTAGCTATAGATTATAAATTTGATGGTGCATTCTGGGTGGAAGTTGGATGTATATAGGTGTACATGACAATCCATACATTTCCTGTATAAATATGACATTTATATGTCCATTGAGAAGTTTTATTGTGACATCAGAGAAGTGAACTTGTTCCATAGATTGGTCTAGGCCACGGGTGTCAAACTCGATTGCATCACGTGACATATCATGACATTTTTTGCCTTTTGCGTGACGCATCCGGCCCACCGGCCGCCAATTTGACAGGCCTGGTCTAGGCTAAGGCTGATGATGATGAGAAAGTTGTTTATGACACTCATGATGAAATTTGACAAGAGATGAATTTCCATAAAGTTGATGATTTTGGAACAACAAGTCAACAGCAGCACATTAGTACTGGAATAGCAAATTCAGGAACAGAGGAGTCAAGCTAAAATATATGGATGAGAAGCAAAGCATGAGTAGCCTGGCCAACACGACAGGCAAAAATGCCATTATATAACAAACTCAAGTGGCTTTATTGTTGCTGTTTGACGTGCGAGATGTACGGCTAAATTGCATTTGCTGCTCTTATCATATTCCACATGTAACTGCATGATTGACTCATTTAAGGAAGTAAAAAAATCTGTACCTAAAAACAGCTTCTTCAGGTCACCTTGACTTTAAAAAGAAACTACTAAACTGCATAATAATTGAAACTGGAGAGACTGAAGAATCCCTGAGAAAAAAGAATACTTTTTATGACAACAATCACAATTTTTCCAAATACATTGAAATTTCAGGAAATGCTGAAAATTATGGTCCCAATATATTTGAAGGACTTCAAGTTGGGGAAGACTGATATAAAACATGAGCAGCTCAGGTGACCCCTGTTATATTTCTTCATAATTCAGCTCATAGTGTTCAGGAGTGATGAGCAGCAGAATCAAGAACCTTCTTTCCCTGCCCACCAGCTATTCTCTCAATGATTGACACCAAAAATATTATCAAAATAGGACATTGGTAGGATAGGGGCTAGAAAATAGAAATAACTGGTATATACAGACTGCCTTATTTTGATAGAAATGAAGTCACCAACAAATATAGGACTTTGGTATGTAAAACTTAGCCTAGAATAATTTCATATAACTTTTATCCTGCTTTGTTTCCTATCATAGAACCCACAGTAGTGTCAATACAATTCCTACCCAGAAATCTACTCAGTCCCAGTCTCACTTAGTTCAGCCAAGTGACTCTTTGATACTATTTGGAACCAAAAAATCAAAGGTACCTCGGCAGATGCCATTGCACTGTTGTATTTAGTGCTGATTTATTCCAACAATTCTTGTATTGGGGTATACAATTAGCATTTTTTCTAAACCTGCTCCCTGTTGCATCAGATTAAAAGAACTTTGTTTGACAATCAGCATCATTTATAATAAAGCCTTATTTTTCCATAAAAGTGGGGATACGCAAGTAAAGTTTATTTTTACATAATGTTTAATGTTTAAGCCTCAATCAGTAAGGTGGCAGCATTTCTACTGTTTTTCATTATCAACCCCTCCCATCTCCTACCCCAATAAAAAGGCCCTTGATTAGCAAATTAGTTCTTTAGATAATGCAGTTATATTTGGATATTTCCTGAAAAATAAAATCCTCTGAGAGAAACATGAGCTATGAGTTATGGTGTACAAATCTACATTTTAACAGTCCTTCCCTCACACTAATTACTCTGAAACTTCACCCAACAGTTCAATGCATATTTAATAGTATCAGGAGCTTTTCCTGTGTGTGACAATCATCAGT
The DNA here is from genome assembly GCA_003457575.1 of Thermophis baileyi. NCBI lineage: Eukaryota > Metazoa > Chordata > Lepidosauria > Squamata > Dipsadidae > Thermophis > Thermophis baileyi. The sequence goes on along the minus strand of QLTV01003284.1, from coordinate 2,285,039 downwards.
TGAAACAGCAAATTATTAATTTTATCAAACAAATCTTCTGTGGAATATATTCACGAGGTTGAAGATCATGATTTGTTTGGGGGTCTCCCTCTCTCCCACTGAAGTCAGGTTCTGGGCTTTTCTCTATTACTATTTTTTTGTTTCCTCTAATATTCTGCCTGAATTTCCTACAGTGTTGTACTACTAGATCACTGCTCTGGTTCAGATGAAGCCTCAAGAGGAGATATGGTTGCTTTATATCACCCAGCAAGAGCCTTAGATTAAACTGCATCTGATGCTGTTCTGAGGGTCAGAATGGTTTTTCCAATGTCATGCTTAATTTCATAGTTAATCATGTCTTGTTCTCCTCCTCCTCCTCCTCCTCCTCCTCCTCCTCCTCCTAGAACAGAACAAATCTCTTAAGGTAGTACCGGTAAATGACTTTTCTTCTAAAAGTCCATATTAGTCCATATTACTAATAAGGCTCAGATACACACTTTCTAATAGCTATTCAACTATCTCTGCTTTGCTATGCTGGCTGGGGAATTCTGGGAGTTGAAGTCTGCAGGTCTTAAAGTTGCGAAGGTTGGACACCCCTGATTTAGATTCTTAACCCATATGTTCTGCTCTATAGAAGATTTATTCACTTCTTATTGTCCAGGTCACTAACAAGCAACAACAGGTAGAATATTTATTCATTGTTCTGGAAGGGTATTTTCCTGTAGCTTTCATTAGCACACCTAGATTTTCACATTCAGAATCTATCCTTTAATTCAGCTCATGTGCTCAACAGTGCTCCCTTCTGCCGACAGAGGAATGCAAAAATAAGAAGATACTCAACACCCTAACTCTGCATTACATTTCTTTCATAGTGACGAAAAGGGTACCATAGCTCTTTAACCCCAACAGGAAGGTGAGAAAGCTGAAGAACCAGAGGGTGGGGTGATGTAGAAGTACATTGCAGTAGAAAAATACCTTCCAGTATGTTCTAGCAGTTCAGTTGCAAAACTGCATTTGCTATCAGAACTTCATCCAGAGCAAAGCATTTACATTCTAAAAATGTATTCCACTCTCAGGAGCCAACAGCAGAAGATAGACACATTGCTTGTATTGCAGATACCAAAACCCCAAAGATAACAAAGATGAGCTACTACAAAATCAAGCAATCAAACCTTTTATTTAAAATAGTCCCAGGGTTTAAACCTTAGCTCTTTTTCTTCCACCCTTATGAAATAATGGACTTCTTGCCACTAATTTCTCAATCTTTAATATGAATGGTACAAATTTACATGGACCTTTAATCCATTTATAACTTTCTTAGATAAAAATCATATTTAGCTTCTAGCTGATTATTTCAAATTCTTTAACCTTGTAATTAATTTTTCTTTTGCTCAGAGTTGAAGGTGAATTCACCCAATAATGATTTTTCAAAAATTTCCAATATTTAGAATAGTTAATAGGCAATTTCTAAAAGTGATTAGAAAGTGTGGTTTGCAAATTTAGTATCCCTTAAAAGTCTGCTGCCAGAGTGAGCAAAATGGCTGATCCCTTCATCTCGTGGCATTCAAACCTGCAGAAAACCACTGTCCTGCAATCTCCTTGTGAGAAGCAGCCATTCAGACCACATGTGGGCAATCTCGTGTCCTCTCCTTATCTGGTGAGGTTCTAAGGAACCAGCTTACTCACCAGTTCCTTGGTCTTTGTCATGGATGTTGGCTCCACTTTCATAGAAAGATATGAAGCCTTACTTTTCCTGCAATTTTTTCTCTGCTACATGTAAGCCAGAATTAACTGGCTCACCTGACAAATGGCAACAACCATATGTGATCATGTGAACACTGAGCCAATCTGGATATAGATAACCCCTATGTTTAACAGCAGCTTGCTATTACCAACTTGTCACTACTAGTACTTTGCTGGGTGAAACACCTGGACAAATGAAATCCAGATGTTATCTGTAAAAGAAAGTTCCTGAGTTGAGGCCAAAGTCTCTCAAAGACTTTGTTTGACTTGGATCCATTCCACAATTTGATCTTCTCATTAACCTTGACCAAGGAATGATCTATACGATGGTGTGGATACACTATGATCTATTTCTTCCCACAATACAGGAATGGGTTCTGGCTTACCTCGCTGCTGGTTTGCTTCCTCACACGCTGCACGGACAGGCGGGCCTTGCGCGTGCATGCGCAGTGCTAAAAACCCAGCTTCTGCGCATGCGCAGAAACAAAAAACAAGATGGCGCCGCCTACGGTGCCGCCAAGAAAGCCAGTTCGGGGGCGTGTCAAGCCAGCCACTGCTGCCGGTTCAGCGAGCAGGGGGGAATTCTCGCTACCAGTTCTAAAGAACTGGTCCGAACCGGCAGGAACCCACCTCTGCCACAATACTCCCATTAATTTCCATAACTGGAAATGATAAGGCAAGGTCAAATATGAGATATTTCATCACATGTTCTCCTTTCTTTGCAGTGGAAAACACTGGTAAGGTATAGCATGATAGGTTCCTGCATGTTGAAGAAGAAAATCCAGAGAAGTTGCCCCATACTACTGTCAGCAACAAATAAAATACATTTCATCTTATTTAATTTCTTTGCCATTGTTTAAACAAGATGCACCTCTGAAACACTTTCAATAGTAAAATAATGCAATTAAAATATCAGGAAATAATAAAGCAGAGTATATAACAAATAAATTAAAATATTTATTCATACAGAAAGGCAAGAAAAACCTTTCAGCTGGCTTTCTAGTACTGCACATTTTACATTCCTACTTGAAGCAAATGCTTTATATTTAGTGTGATTTCTGAATAACCATGCCTGTTACTCTGTTATAGCTTTCCTAGAAAGAAACAGACTAACAAGTCAGGTGCCTTGCCTATTGAAGAACCACAGAAAATAACACTATAAAATATATGTAAATATCAGCAGTAGTATACAGTATAACAGCATTGAAGGTCTGAATTTAAATATTTTCTCAATAATTGCTGATACCCTGGGGCAAATTGTTCTCTTTTAGCCCAACCTGCTTTACAGGATCTTGTAAACTAAGCATTATAAAATATTCTGAATGCTGAAATATACTTGATACAAGCATAACAGAGATACAAAAGTTTGCTAGTGCCCAAGTTAACTATCACACTAAAAACATGGCATGCACAGAATACCAGAAAAACAGCAATATGGTAATTCAGACTTCCCCAATTTCACATCATTCAAATGTATTGGATTTTAATCCATACCTAGCCAAGAGGACTAATAATTGCACCAGATGGTAGTTCTATGAACCACCAGCCAGCATAGCTGGAAGATATAGTTTCTTTATTTGCAATGTTTATAAAATAAAGCCAACAAGTTCCACATTTTTTCAATTCATTTCTAATAAGCTCCAACCTCAGATCTTGGGTTCATAGCTCCAAGCGAGATGGGTGGTTAAGAATTATGAAATATAAATAAATAAATATCCATTTGAAGAAGATGCAACATTTTGATATCTGTTGTTATGACTGCACCCTCTTTTGCTTTTATTTTTGCCTTTATTATTTGACTAACTGATACCCGTGTTTCGCTACAAAACTATGTGATGGGGCTTGATAAATTGACAGTTAAAGCTTGAAAATGAATGAGTAGTTAAAAAAGGGACTATATTATTTTGTTAGAGATGGTAAGCTAAGTTTCTGTTACAGATGAAGACATTATTGTAAGTGTAACAACAATGAAATAGATGGGCTTAAGCCCTTTAATCCCAGCAGCAACCGTGGCTGTTTTGTCTATGTAGCCAGGCTAATAAGTTGCATAGCATAGACTTTCAATTCGTCCCTCAGATGAATTGCTCAGGACCTCCCTGTAAACACCATTCCTGGTTTTGCTCTCTGGCTGGAGGATGACCAGGCTGTCAGGTGAACTGACTCTGGAGCATGCCACATAGAACTTGCCATGGGAGAAACACGCAGCTTCCCTTACTTGTGTTTTCCTAATCGCATCTGTAAATCTTTTCCTGCATTTTTTTCCCTTTATCCCTTTAACTGGTGTTACAGTAGAAGAAACAGATTCATCTGAACTGAGGAGGAAAATAAGGAAACAAAAATCTGTCTCTGCCTACCAGCATCCATTGGTATTCATCTGGCTAGCGTCCTGTTAGTGTGTGAGAGAGTTGAGGGGTGTTTGGAAACTCAAACAGTATTTGCTGTGTGAGCAAGAAGGAGACAGGAAGGCGTCTGTGTGTGGTTTAGCTCAACTGTTCTGTAGTAAAGCTGCTTGCTGCTGTGAAAGCAAAAGCGAAACTGAAACTCCTCTGCTTGTGTTTTGCATTTGGATCAGATTTCTTTTCAGGTGGGATGGGGGGAGTAGAACTCCTTAGCATCAGAGCTTGTTAATATTAATATAAGAAATACTCATGCTGCAATGGTCATTTTGAAAAATCCTTTCTTAGTGAGCACCTAGAAGCCAAGAGGAACATATGTGGCAAATTTCAAGTTTGTAGGCTTTACGGTTCTGGAGATTTTGTGATTAATGTGTGAGTGGTTTTCGCTTTTATATATATAGATTTATTATTTATAGGCTGCCTGACTTGATGCTAATGGATTCCAATTTACTCAAAGCCAAATCCTTCCTCATCTAAACAGATGATTAATTATGTAATATTACAAATAAATCCTTTTCAAAAATTAGGTCACCCTCTACTAATTTAAATCAAAACCTTTGATTATTGCATGACACAAAAACAAATAACTCCTGTTTGTTTGTTGCGCCATTCATTTTATGTTTGATGGAAATCTCCAATAATCTCTTAATACCAAAAGATAACAACCCTGTTCTTTACATGATCACTTTCTTCTGAGATGAAAGAAAAGAGGAATTAGTAGCTCCTGGTTTTACCAGGTGCCTCTTTCAGTTTAGCTTCTGTTTTCCAGTTTAGGGAATGTTTGGGACAGCAAATCTACCTAGAAAACCTTCAGGACCGCACCTCTGTGCTGGAGTTAGCCTGGCATTTTGATCATGCCAAAAGAAGCAGCTGGTTATGCCCCTTTTAGGAGGGAGAGGGAGGTGGGGGTAGGGCTGAAACCAAGAAACATTATTTTTCTATAATCAACCCAGATCTCTGGAATGGCTTCCTATTAGAAGTCCAACTGATCCAATTTTAATTGTCTTCTGGAAACAGCTAAAATGGTGCTTTTCTGGCAGGTATTTGGGATCAATCCCAGATTCTGTTTGGGCTGTCAATTTTAGTATTCCTGTTTTTCATTATTATATATTATTCTGTTGTATGCTGTGAGCCGCAGTCTATTCATGTTTCTGGTGGGATACAAATATGATAAATGAGGAAATAAAAAAAACACTTACAGAAAATGGTGCCAGCTTCAGGCTAACTTATTGTTTCGCACTCCAAATTAATGTGGTAGTATCTCATTTCAGATAAAATATATTTAATGCTCTTCAGCGTCATTTTTTGAGCAATATAGGCATTCTTTAGAAGTTCATTAGCATTTTGTAATGAGACAGAGAGAGAGAGAGAGAGAGAGGGAGAGAGAGAGGGAGAGAGAGAGAGAGAGAGAGAGAGAGAGAGAGAGAGAGAGAATGAGAATGAGAATTTTCTTGCTTATGTGCATCTCTGACTGAGAAGATAACCAATTCAAGTAGATGGTACTGGGTTGCACAGAGCAATAAATTGACTCATTAAAAGCAAGTTCTTATGTTTTTATGAACGGAAGACCAAATCTGCAGTACAATTAACCATTCAGCTCTTCAAAAGAGCACATGGCAGTCAAATCCACTCCACTATTTTATCACCAGCTCATTTTGTGTGGCATTTAAAAAAAATTATTCTAATACTCTTCCTCTAGGATTGTGACATCTCTGAATATACAATTATAGGCCATTCAAATATTCTATAGTATCTATGGTAAATGAAGAAATATTTTAATAACTGATGATCTGCCTCTGATATTTAGTGTTTTTTTTACACAAAGTTTTCATTATTTTCAAAACTATTTATTAAGCTTTGGGAAGATGTGCTTTCGGAGACTAATAACCAGCCCCTCCTTGCACTGACATTTAGAATGTTTATTTCTTCAAATGTTTTGAACTCTCTAATGGTTTAGTACCACTGTCAAGCCACTGATTTAGATTTGAACATGAATGTAATTAAATTCTACATTTTTGCAGTCTGAATTTAGTTCTAAAACAATCTCCTCCAACTTGGCATCTTCCAGATATATTCCCTGGATGTGTTCACAACATCCAATGCATCTCAAGTGTGCTGAATTGGAGAAGATTAACAGTGGTGTGCACTCTGTGAGCATACACACATACATATGTTACTGCAGTGACATATAGAAGTTATACAACTTTTAAAAAGGAAACGGGGAATTGGATTCACCCTCATAATTAATTAGCCCTCCTCTTTGTCCCCATCTCTAATGGCAGATAAATTTGAACTAGACTGATACAATCCACTTCTGTGAAGAACTTGGGTGGCCACCGCATTTTCTTCCAATTCCCTCAAATAGGATTAAAAAGAATTTTAAATGTTGGAGAAAGAAGTACTGCAGAATCCTCAGATTTGGTGTTTTTTTTCTTCATTCAGCATAATATCTAACCTGTTGAAGCCCACTATCTGGAAACCTCATTGGGGAACCTCTTGGGGGCCCTCAAATTTGAGTTACATCTGAGAGGTCCTGAGTGCTCTCTGAGCTTGGTTGTTTCATTACCCAAGCTAGGTTACATCATCAGCACCGGGAAATGGGGGGAAATTTGCCTGTAGGCACACTTTCACCAAGGAACAATTTTTCTTTCTGCATGAATGCCTAATGCCAACATGCCTAATGCCAACATTCACCAGTGTCAAATGCAAACCTCCAATAAACTGCACAGCTGGATAGAAAATAACTCAATAAGGTAGGTGAAAATGACATGGCTCGTGATCACAGATGCACACCTTAGATGAAACAAATATCAGCAAACCATGGCAAACCTCCAGGAACAGCTGGAACAGACGATCACTAGCACTGATGATGTTACCTAGTTTGGGTAATGAAACATCTACAAGAAAACAACGAAGGTCAGAAAGCATCAAGGACCTCTCATTTCAACCCTGGGCTACAAACAGTCTCCATTATCAGTGAGTTACATCTGGTTTACACCACTGGAACCAGACTGCCTTTGCAAGGAAGAGAAAAAGAAATGATAAATCAAAAGTATCAGGCAAAAACAACAACAACACTATTTTCCCCCCAGAAAATCCTGCTTCAAAGCAGAAGACAATTTTGAAGAAATTCTCATTGGCAGAGTGTGGCATTATGGCATCTGTTTAATTACTAAGCAGCCAAGAGATGAATGTGAATATCCCTCATTAACCTAACCATCCTCCCTACATTCATCTGCAACATCTCTGACTTCTCATGCTTTTATTAAATCCCAAAGGAAGATCTCAACAGGCAATTGATTTATTTGGGTTCTATCCACAAGAAGTTACTATCTCTACTAAGAAGAAGAGCTCTTCTTGAGGAATTGCTGGTAAATTTCTCCTCTCCTGAGGAAATTCTGCGAAGCTACCCATCCAATTTCTCTGGCTATAATTGGATGAATATGTTTGGAAAGCTATATGTGCTTTGCTAAGAGCCTAAAAACTTTTATAACTAAGCACAGCCAACCAGAGTGGAAGCTGTGCATAAGCTGATTATCTCCGCAGAACCACAACAGTAATCACTGAAAAGATGGCTCTGCAATGACAACAGTTGAGCATGGATACAAGCAATTTCCACCGGAATGTTCTTCCTTATCCCTTCTCCCTGCTCCTACTTTCCCTCCCTCTTCCATGCTGAAGTCCAGACCACTTGTTGCAATTAAACTGCTTCTCCTCACATTTCCAAATGAGCAGAACAATGGTTTTCACATTGAAATTGGCCATTTCCCCCCTAAATATACCAACTGAGGATGAGATAGCTCATCGCATTGGTTGGATGCCAATTTCTGTATTATTTCATCAGTCAACTTAAGTAGTGCATGTCAGCTCAGCCACCACTTTTTTCAGATCTAGAGCAGGGACAGCATACTTATGTTGCTCCATGTGGATTGGTTAAGATTTGGGGGTAATCTGAAGTTCACTAAATTAGCAATGTGTTAAATTGACATAAGGGAAAAATTGATTTTCTAATATGGTCTTATTTCTAAAATGTTTCCTTCTGTCTGTTATGGGGTTGTTGCTGCTCTTAGGAATGCACTGCCAAGAGTTAACTCCCTTGGTAAAAGAAAGAAAAATATCTTCCTAGAAGGGTGTGTGAGGAATGTTAGTCAGATGATGCTGATAAAAGATGACTAAGTCACTTAATGAGGAACTGTGTTTTGATAGCGCACACAGAGAAACTTTCTGCAAATTAAATCTGATATTGGCAACTTCATTTGAGGTAAAACTAAAATCTCATTTTTTATGTATCAATAAAGACCCAGAAATCATTGCAAAATCATAGAAACAATCTAAGGAGCTAATATTTCACTATTTTAAAAAACTTGAATTTCTTATTGTATATCAATAGGGAACTAAGTACGTAGAACAGCTGATTTGAATATTTGCCCATAAACAATAACACTTTATATTTAGTTTTGTAAGGAAAATAAGCAGGTTATTCATGGGCTACTATAAAGATCAAAACATTTCAATTCTGCCAGTTAGGGCTAGAAGAGTATAAGATAACATCCAGAAAATTCCATGAATGTGGAAGCAAGGAAGAGACCCACACTGGGATAAGATTTCATCCCAATATTTTAAAATGGACTACCTTAGCTAAGGACTGTTTTCCCAATCGCTATTTTTCCAAGGGAATTTTGTTGTTGTTGTTCTAGTGGCAATTTTGCACCTGGGTCACACAGCAGTTACAAAGGGGATATTTTGACCAGAACCACAGCATGTTCAACCCTCTCTCTACCCTTGCAAGGATCCAAATCTCCTCTCCCAGACAAGGGTGGGTGAGGCAAGAAAGCCAAAGCAGCTCAGTAGTTCAAAAAGAATCTTTAAAATCACCCATGAGTCATCTGCTTAACATCATGTCTAAGTCTGGCCCCAAGTATCTTGAGCAATATGCTCAGACAATTTTTCTGTGACTTCAATGTTGTGATGCCAAGACACAATATGTAGAGATATATTTCTTTACTAGAGATGCCTTATGGCCAACAGGCAAACAGCATAGTATTAGAGCCAAATGTATTTTAATTTCGGGAACGTAATTTTTTTAAAATACCAAAATGTATTTGTGGCAATGCATATGATAAGAAGAAAATTTTCAACGATCAATGGTGTTTGCCAATGCATTTGATTTTTTTTCTTTTTATGACCCTTTAATCCCTTTATTCGGGGTGGAGTTGGGGCGACTGAATGTAACTGAACGTTTACTGGCCAGATACCCTTCCTGACGCCTACACAGAGTTCACAGCACGTATTTTCTCTTTATGCCCTGATAGAGAAACATCTGCCGCTGCCTAGAATTGAACTCTCAACCTTCCAAGTTGGAGATGAGCATCTTCACCTCTAGGCCATCATGCTGCTCTGCCAATGGATTTAATACTGATCTGAAATCAGAATCATGATGTTTATCTGTCAGCACAACAAAAACAAACAAAAAAGGAACAGGTTTCAGCTTTTCTAGAGTATCTTGTAGTACATATGTTATAATATAAATTAATACAGACTGTATTCAGTTCTGCTTTGATGAATGCAGGGACATCAGTCACCAAGGGCAACATTTTGTCCATAATGACACTGCATAAATGCACAGACTCCATCTTTTGTAATTCAAAGATCAAATTTGCTCCTTTCATTAAATAAACTTAAACTGAAATGCCATTTAACTTCACCTTTAAGTACAGCACATTGGAGAAATGTGTCAGGACACTGACTGAACATATAGAGGCAGCCCTTAAACAGTATATCAAGGATTTAGAAGCCCAATCAGACCTGATTTTCATACTTTAAAATGGCTTCTTTGAGGGGGGAGGGGTCATTCACTTTTTTCAAGCCAATTAGATTCTATGCCAAACAATGATTCTGAAATTAAGAAAAATCCTAACCCTGATAAGATTTAATGCCCTCTGACAGCTGCTCCTCAGCAGAAATTATGGAGTATTCTATTCAAACAACTTTGGCCCTGGACCCCACTTTCTAAACAGTGTTTCTTAACCTTGGCCACTTGAAGAGGGGAGGACTTCAACTCCCAGAATTCCCCAGCCAGCACAGCTGCATCTAATAATACATCTACTCAGATTTTCAAGTCAGCAGATCCATTTTATTTACAGCTGTTACTGGCCAATCAATGTAATTTTATTTATCTTATAGTGGCTATGTTTTGTATACCTTGCCTACACCAGTTTTATCATTATTGTCTCACATTCTGTTTTCTTTTCTTTTTTTTCTGAATTGGTTTATAACCGTAATAAAAATATCTATCTATCCATTCATCCATCTATTTGTAATACAGTATTATAGCACAAGAAAGCAACAAATTGATGGGATCATTGGACCTAATTCAAACTATTATGGCAGCAGTATTCATTCAGATTAATGAATAGCCTTCTGATTCAGATGGGTGCTTTAAGCAAAGGGAGACTTCCACATGAATGTGTACACATGCACAAACACAATTACTGAGCTCAATTCTTATTCGTTCAATCAGCTTTCGACAACTAACATCAGCCTGCCACTAAAGTGACGTTTTGCAATTTAATTATGTAATAATGCAGAAATCTGATTGAAATTAGTTGTTCAAGACAGCCCATGAAAATCATATTTTGATACACTGAAAAGGTGTATCTCTTATGTATACAGAAACTTCTTGCCTTGTATTCTTTTATATTGATGCCTTCTTGCTTACAGCTGGCTACTTCATTGGTTTTTGCTGGACTCTGGAGTCCCAGCCAAAATGTTGAGGGAATACATCTGGCCTAGAAGCCCCAGATTATAAACTTTATCAAAGATCTTTAATGATACAGAAATGTTATTAATGGAAAACAGCTATGTCACTGGAGATTTTTCTCTTCCTGGAAAGTTTTTCAAAACTGAGACTAGAATTTCAATGACCACATAAATAAAATATATCTACCTCCAATCCATGGATAGATTACATGCATTAATTTATAAATCTGTTTCATCCCATTTAAATCTCAGTCTGTATATTTAAGACACAAGTTTATTTTGTTTTCTTACAATAACCACTCTGTATGCAATTCCCCCTAAAATAATGTATTTTCAGTCAGCATAAACATTTTGTTTACATTTTTGAGTAAGAAATGTACTGCAAAATTTGGAAAAGCAAACCACCCAAAAGGTACCTGCATTCCAGCCAGCCTATTAGAAAACACACATTAGATTTCCTTGCTGAAAACTGCAAACCAAATGAAATTTGGCATCCCATACACATTTAGCACAGTATGAATAATATAGTATCAACACCAGTTTATAATTAACTCCTGAAAGCAGCTGGTAAATTAACCACAAACATTAACTTTACAGACAGGTTCTATAAGAATGTGGTATTGGTAACAGAAAAAAAGTAAGCAGAAAAACTGCTCAACAGGAAAAAAATAGACGTGTCAGGAAATGTAAAGATTTCTGCTAATTTACATTTCTAAAGAAATGATATTTCTTTTCATACTTCTTTCACTTTCACTGCTTCACAGTAATTACCATTAAATTATGGTGTGCTTTTTTTGTTCACATTGGAAAGGGACATTACCCAACAAACAAGTAAGTGGAAACTCCAGTTCCTTGCTATTCAGATAATGAAAGGGCTCCTGTTATAATTTTTTCAGAAAATAATTAAGGAAAGCCATAAACTTTTAGAGAACCAACACTTCAAAATTAATCTGCTTTTGACTTTCTACTGTGGACATACTGTGGTAACTTACAGGCATGGCAGAATGATACAGCTTCATTGTTTATTTTCTATTTAGTTTTTTTTTTCTCCCTTCAAAATGAATGTTGAAAATTAATAGTGGCAGCCTAGAAATATCTCACAGTCCTACCCAGCAGCTAATTCTAGAGGAGAAGATTGAGGGCACTGACACATACTGTTCAGACTATACTTCCCTCAGTGTATTTCAGGCAGGAGAGGATGTATATGTTTTCTTAATTAAAATTATCATCCGTGCCTTCCAGAGTTCTGCAAAAACTTGACTTCTACCTGGAATCCAACTTTTCCCCTTATTTGCCTGCTTAATCTCAGCTGATAACAATGACTATAATGCTTTTGAAGTAGGATTACGATCTGCTTTCTATCTGCAAATATTGAATTTAGATTTCAGGTTAATGCATTGTAGCCTGATTAACTTTAAAAATCCAAAAACCTTCTCAAATAGCTTTGTTATTTTTTATTATTATTATTGTTCTATAACAGAACACCTCAAAGAGATGCATTAAGAACATAACTATATTTCACTCTTTGGGGGCGGGGGTTGGTTGACAGGATAACCTACAGCAGGGGTATCAAACTGGCGGCCCACAGGCTGGATGCATCATGCACAGGCTACGCCCACCCCAGCTCCGTAAATGGGGAAAACGTCGCAAAATGTCACCTGACGGCAACGTGACGCCGTGAGTTTGACACCCGTGACCTACAGTTTCATCCTACTGAACCAGACTATCTCATAATGCCAAGCATTCAAAATGTTTGCCTTAACAGAATAACAAAGCTGGAAGGGACCTAGTCCAAACCCCTGCTCAGGCAGGAAACCCTATACCCGTGACGGCGAACCTATGGCACGCGTGCCGGAAGTGGCACGCAGAGCCATCTTTCCGGGCACGCCAGCTGTTGCCCGTTGCTCTTCCGGGTTCCAGCATGCATGCCAGAAACCAGAAAACCAGGTGGCATGCGTGCCGGGGAGCTGCTCTTCCGGTTTCCAGCACTCCCATGCACGCGCACCGGGGAGCTACTCTTCCGGTTTCCAGTGCTCCCACACACACACGCGCGCCCGTTTCGGCACTCAGTGCCGAAAAGGTTCGCCAACATTGCTGTATACCATTTCAGACAAATGGTTGTACAATCTCTTCTTAAAAACTTCCAGTGTTGGAACAAACATCCACAACTTCTGGAGGCAAGTTGTTCCACTGATTAATTGTTCTTACTCTCAGGAAATTTCTCATTAGTTCTAGGTTGCATCTCTCCTTGATTATTTTCATCCATTGGTTCTTGTCCTGCCTTTAGGTGCTTTGGAAAATAGGTTGACCCTCTATTCTTTGTGGCAGCCCCTGAGATATCAGAACACTGCTATCATATCACCCCTAATCCTTCTTTTCATTAAATTTATAAAGTCTTGTTGAAATCTGCTTTGCCAATCAGAGTATGGTCAAGGATGCCGTAGTCCACATGGTGAACAGGAGTAGTACTGTAATTTGTGCTGGCTAGAATTCCTGAGAAGTATCCTTTCAAGATATTCTGCTTTTCTCCAAGTTTGCCCCACTTTTTGAGCATTCTATAAACACCCAAAATGTATTTATTTTATTTTATTTATTTATTTGTCAAGAAGTGCAAGGAAACAGGACACATGGGGGAAAAAAAGGCACAAATAAATGGATATAAATAAGCAAAACATAGCCATAAACACATAAAATGAGTACATATAAATGGGGACAGTAGGACAGGGGCGGAAGGCACGCTGGTGCGTTTATGCACGCCACCTTACAGAAGACCCAGTTGAACTGTTGGCTTTGTGTTCCATGAAGGAATCTGATTCTGAACATCCGCACCATATATTGTATTGATTCTCTTTTCTTTTG
>QLTV01003284.1:2216748-2261819 GCA_003457575.1 Thermophis baileyi | reverse complement strand
GGGGCCCCCACCCCTCCACGCCCCGTTTTTGGCCTAGCAGGCCTCTCTGCAGCCTCCTGGGACCAAAAATGGGCCGCGGGGGGGTGCTGCACCCCCCATACCCCATTTTGGGCCTAGCAGGCCTCCCTGCAGCCTTCTGGGACCAAAAATAGGCCATGGGGGGGCACCGCACCCCCCACACGCTCCCCACAAACCCCCACGCATGGACGCACAATATCCCCACCCACCCCTCACGCATGCGTGTGCGTATCCCACATGTGTCTCGCCCTCTGTGCATATGCAGCAGATACCCGAAAATCAGCTGGCCGGCGGGAGGCGCGCGCACGTGCCATAGGTTCACCATCACGAGTCTAAGGTATCAACAGTCTCTTTCTACTTGTTCATATTCAGACAGCAGAATTACAAAGAGATTGCTACTTTGCAATAATACTCAACTTCAACCTGCACTGGGATTTTGATATAATTTTAAAGAAAATATTGCAAGATAAAATGAGAAACCATGCTGTACTAATACTATCCTCTCAGGAATGATTCTAGTGATGCTCATATAAATATTGTTAATGCACACAGAACTTGGTAGACAAAGAGAAAAAGCTTTTCTGGTTTGGTATGGAAGAGTCTAGCATTCCCTTGTCTCCTTTCACTCTAATCTGATAATGCTGCCTTTGTTAAGTGTGGGACTGGAAAGGAAATGAATTCCTTAAGAAAAATAAATCCACTGATTGTAATATGTGTTCAAAAATAGCAGATCCCATGAATAAGAAGGTGGTAAAAGGTATTAAGAGTTCCACAACAGTATGATTCATACAGAACTATTAAAATAACATGGTGTGTGCCATTCAGCAAAAACCTAATTAGTGTTATGGCAGGGAAGTGTATTGAAAAGGAATGACACATTTTAAATCTGCAACTTACGGCACGCTAAGTCAAATGTTGCATAGCAGAGGTGCAACTTGGCTTTCCAGGGGCTTAAATGCAATCACTTCTGCAGTCCTGTTTATACAGCAACTAAAGAAATAAAAATAACATAGCGATATGTGTGATGAAGACAATATTGAAAAAGAAAGCTTTGGAAGCCCTGATGGAAAAGCCATTTTCCCCAGCTGAAAATTCAACTGAATGTACACGTACATTTTCCCAATCTTTGAAATGTCTAGCAATGCTCTAGTCTCAAGAATGCAAGCAATTGCAGATAAAATTAGCCAGGAGGGGAGAGAAAAGATATAGATGTTTTTGGAAAGCAGAAAAGTAAATGGGAGTAAAAGGTGAGATAGATAATGTGTCAGACAAATGTTTTCATGCAATGCTTAAGCTCTAATAAAACATATACTGTATTTTTCAGAGTATAAGACGCACTTTTTCCCCCCTAAAAGAGGCTGAAAATTTCGGTGCCTCTTATACTCCGAATGTAGTCCCGCCCACCCGCCAGCCCCCACCCTTTGGCCTCCATGCATCCTCTTCCTGGCTGCAGAGATTGGCACAGACAATGGCTTGTGTTTTTAGGCTCCGTGCCTCGCGTTTTCAGCCTCCAAATGCTCCGTTTGAGAGCTGTTCAAGGCTGCGGGGATCACCAAAGCACATTGCCTTCGATCGCTGCCTCCGCGCATCGCGTTTTCGGCCTCCGCACGCCCCGTTTTTGGCCTCTGTTGTGTCGCGTTTTCAGGCAGCGATTGGCGGCGATGTGCTTTGGTGATCCCCGCAGCCTTGAACGGCTCTCAAATGGAGCGTTTGGAGGCTGAAAACGCAAGGCGCAAAGCCCAAAATGGCAACCCGGAACAGCTGCTGCCTTGTCTTACCGCTTCCGCGCTTCACCTGCTTTACTTACTGGAGCTCCCTCCAACGATCAGCTGTGCTTTTGAAGCCGTTTAGCAGCCCCAGCGAGGCACGTGTGAGCAAAGCGAGCGCAAGCGCGCACGCGCTCACAACCAGCGAACTAATGTGCTGAAGCTGACCAGGCTAAGGACGCTGGTAGGTAGAGGCAGAATTTTTCCCCCCTTGTTTTCCTCCCCCAAAACTAAGGTGTGTCTTATACTCCGGTGCATCTTATACACCGAAAAATACGGTATTTAATCCATAATAGTATAGCTAAATGTATTAAACAGTCTGAATCTATATATATGAACTGTTTTGACCCTCAGGACAAGAAGTCATCCAGAGTAGTCCCCAAAATTATTACTTCACACACATAGGCACATATATTGTCTAACTTTATACAATACATATGTACTGTTTTATGTTGACATACTGCATCTTATTAATAACGCTTTTCTGCACACACTTCTCATGATTAAATGCTAACTAAATAAAAACAGGAGCTTGATAAATGGCAAACTTTTTCAAAGCAATGTTACTTTCTAATAGGCTCTCAGAGAGCATGATTATTTAAGAATTTTTGTTATGAATTGCTATCTTTTGAATAACTCATTGGGGCACAATAATTTGCACTGGGAAATAGAAGAGATGCTGAGCTCCGCAAGAAACTGATAATCATGGCAACATAACAAGGCTCATCTGAAAACCTACCACCTTTTCCTGAAATTTTTTGCATATTTGTTTATTTTTAAGGAGATGAGTCACATATGAAAGAGGAGGAATATCTGGTCTGTCATCATCTTCATCATCTTGTCTTCTCATTTGGAAACTTCAACCTTCATTCTGAAATGTCTTTCCATGTGGCTTTCTGAAGTCGGTTCACAGAATATGTAGCTTTATACTCTCCTTAATCATAAATAGCTTCCTCTAGGGCAGGGGTCCCCAACCTTTTGGACCTCAGGGACCACCAAGGTCATAATTTTAAATCCCGTGGACCAGTGGTGAAATCTAAATTTTTTTTTGCCACTGGTTCTGTGGGCATGGCTTGGTGGGCGTGGCTTGGTGGGGGGGTCATGTGACTGGGTGGGTGTGGCCAACTTTTTTTTTTAACTTTTTAAAGCATTTTTAACTAGTAATAAATGGCCTTCTGGAAAATAGGAACCTCCCTCCCCAGGACTAGTAATAAATGGCCTGAAAAACAGGAACACCCCCCCCCAGGGCAGATTGGAGCTTGGAATCCCTGAACTTTCACCCTTTGCCAGTGACAGGACATGCATCTCACCCAAAGGGGCTTTTGCAAGAGGCAACTGGACTTTCTTGGTTTTTCCTTGAAGACCTTTCGCTTCTGATCCAAGAAGCTTCTTCAATTCTTCTTGGATGAGAAGCAAAACATCTTCAAGGAAAAACCAAGAAAGTCCAGTTGCCTCTTGCAAAAGCCCCTTTTGGACAGCCCTGACCCTGAGGTCAGCAAAGCGGAGGCAGTCAGATGCCAAAGCCTTCCCCTCATCCCCGCCTGTATTTGGAGGGCATTCCCTCCCGAGGGCAGAACAGCCCGCCTCGCCCCATGGCTGCCAGGACACACACCTCCACATGCACCTCCCCGCCGCCCACCTGCTCTTCCTCACTGTGCAGAACTGTCAGGGTGCACGTGGCTCCGGTGCTGCGGGGGCGGGGAGTGGCCACCCCAACTGCACAATTGGACCCCCGCCACTCCCCCCAATGCCGCAGGGGCTGCAGCTGGGCCGGGGCCGCCCCGCCAGCCGTTCCAAGGCCTCCTGCGGCTGGCTGAGTGGTCGGCCAGCCTCTCCGGCAGGTGCGCTCCAGCAGCGGCTCTGTCCCACCTAGTGCCACACCCACTGGGGCTCCTGCTTGGCACCACCACACTGCATGCCACACGGGCTTTGGAAGGGGATCTGGGGTCCCTACACGGGTGCTCGGGGGCAGAGGAGGCCGGACCTTGCGGGCTCCCTGGCGGCTTTGCGCTTCCAAAACCCCACTGGCCGCAGGGACGCTGCCCCACCTGTTCCCTCCGCCTACGGGAAGCTGATGGGGCCACCGGGCACGGCCGAGTCCCCCCGCCCCTCCACCTGCCCGAAGCAACCCCAAGGTTGTTCTGCTCCGCCGTCAGCAGCGGCCACAGTTCCTTCTGCAAAATGGGCAGGTGGCTCGCGGCCAGCAGGTTGGCGGCATGCAGGAAAGCCAGCACGGCTTGGCTCAGCTCACCGGCAGAGCGTAGCTCATTGCCCAGCTCCAGCCACAGTCCTGCTGCCGGCACCGGCTGCCCCAAGTCCACATGGAGGCAAGCGGTGAAAGCCACGCAGCCGTGGGCGGCCGGCAGGTACTCAGAGAGCCCCAAGCAGGGGCCTTGCTGCAGGCAGAGCTCCCGCTCATGGCACAGAACTGCGCCGTTTCGGCCAGCGCCGCCACCTTGCCTGCCGGGTGGCCCAGGCTCTGGGCGCAGCACGCCACTGCCAGCTGGCACCAGGCCGCGTAAGGGAGGCTCTCCTGGGTGCGCAGCTCCCACGCCAGCACCGCTGCTCCCCAGACCAGATGCCATTTACCTCTCTGAGTCCCAAGCGGCAGGAGACGAGGGCTGCCTTGCGCCACCGGCTGGTGCAAATATACCAAGGCGGAATGCTGATGCCATGCAAATGCAAGTAGCGCTTCGCTCCCGCAGCTTCCAGCCATCGCAACCCCCGCTTCGGCCCACTTGTGCAGCACCTCCCCACTGCAACAGCACCATTATTTCATTCCAGCCGGCGAAGGCTGCGTTCCTTTTTGCATATTGCACCACCTGCAAAGTTGCACATTGCAAGTGCCACCCCAGGTCAGAGATTTCCAACCCTATCACGGCCAGTCCCATATTCAAGAGCTGTAGTAGTCAAACTCACAGGACTGGCCCATTGCAGCTCCTCCACCCGGGTGCACTGTCCATTGCAGACGCTAGCTCGGCCCACTGAAAACCCATCTCTGGAGGAGTGCTTGCTGAAGCGACGTGGGAAACTTCGACCTGGCTCCTTGAGAGACGAGAGTTTACAAGGGGCCTATCTAGCAGGCGCTTTCTCTCAAGCCTCCTACATGGAGGCCTCGCAGAAGGAGAGATGTAGGCCCAAAAGGCAGCTGAACCTCCCCCCCCGGCAGCCGTTCGGCTGAGCGTGGCGAGTTCTTGGTCTTACCTTCCTGTTCTAGCTCGTGTGGCTTGCACCGCTATACTCAAGGTGAGGTTTGCACTTTTCGCTCCCGCAGCTTCCAGCCATCGCAACCCCCGCTTCGGCCCACTTGTGCAGCACCTCCCCACTGCAACAGCACCATTATTTCATTCCAGCCGGCGAATCAAGGTGAGGTTTGCGCTCGGCCTTAAGAGTGGGAGCTGGCATGTGGGTGGGGTGATGTTGGGCGGTGCAGCCTTGTGTTCCTGCGCGCGGGCTGGATTAGTTGCTCTCGGCCATATCCGGCCCAGGGGCCAAGATTTCTCCACGGGCCACCAAAATTTTCTCACGGACCACCAGTGGTCCGCGGACCACCAGTTGGTGACCTGTGCTCTAGGGATTATCCCAGTGTTCTGACAAAGTTGCAATTTCAGACTGCAGAAACTGGAACGTGGCACAGTACAGCAAAGTACAACCCTTCATGGTGCTGGCTCAAGGGAATTATCTAGCCCAGTGTTATTCAGCAACTTTAAGAGTTGGGGAATTCTGGGGAATTCTGGGGAATTCTGGGGGTTGAAGTCCACGAATCTTTAAGCTGACATGGTTGAGAAACACTGATTTATCCTATTCGGTTCATCAGAACCAGTTGTTAATTTTTATCAGATCTCTTCTTCTTAAAGAACATCTTGTGTTATATATCTCAGAGTAATTGAGCTTTTATTATCTTCCAAAAGCGCTTTCAACCATTAACTATGGGAAGGGATAGGGAAAGATAGAGTAAGCTCTGTAACAAACCTTCGCTGCTTTGGAGTGGAGGGAAGAGCAATAGCACTTAGTACTTAGACTTATATACCGCTTCACAGTGCTTTACAGCCCTCTCTAAGCGGGTTCACAGAGTCAGCATACCCCCAACAATCTGGGTCCTCATTTTACCAATCTCAGAAGGATGGAAGGCTGAGTCAACCTCAAGAGAGAGAATGAGAGCAGATTGATTTTGTTTAGGGAGGATTATGGTATATGTACTGACTTAGCAATAGCAGTAGCATTTAGGCTTATATGTTGACACTCCATAGTGCTTCACAGCACTCTCTGGGTGGGTTTACAATGAAGAAACATTATTTGCATATTGCCTCCAACAATCTGGGTCCTCATTTTACCAACCTTGGAAGGATGCAAGGCTGAGTCAGCCTTGAACTCCATCAGGATCAAACTCCAAGCTGTGGGCAGAGTTTGCCTGCAGTGCTGAACTTAACCACTGAGGCACCAGGGCTCTTACTTAGGAGATTGCAATTCCACTGAGGAAGGGAAAGAGGGGGAAATTGTAGCTGGTTCTTAGAACATGATGTTACCCAATTTCGAAAAGGCTGCTGTGCTGTCTGCTTTGCTCTATTCTTCTTCTTGAAGGTGAAGGCCAGATCAGGATGTGTCCCTCTGATACTCTGCTAAAGAAAAATCTATAACTGCTGCACCAATCAGTTCTTCTTTTCGAGGGAACAGGCCAGGCACTGTAGTCACATATAGCAGTCACATCCAAAGCTGCCACATTGCAAACCTTCTTAGCATTACCCAAAAGAATGTGAAATGGACAAGACAGCATTTGCAAATATAAACAGGATCTCTCCATCTTTCTCCTAACCTTGAAGAGCCAGTAATCACAAGATTGAGGGGTAAATATGCAATTTTCACAGACCAGTTACAATTTATCACCTTCAAAAGACTAAGGAAAATAATTGGTAACAGATAACTGACAGAATAACTGTTTGAAAGTAACGAGCCAATTTTCTCCCCGCAGTGAATCTGAAATAAAATAAATGACATACCTACATGATACAATGGATGAACTGACCCAGATACAATTAGCTAGTTGCCATTCTGTCATTTCTTGTAGCTTTATGGCATCCACTTGATTCATATTAATATATTTAGCTTACCACTCTCCATCTCATATCTTCAAGACTGAAAGTTTTATTTTCACTTATTGTATTTTTTAAAAAATAGATAGATAGATGATAGATAGATAGATAGATAGATAGATAGATAGATAGATAGATAGATAGATAGATAGATAGATAGATAGATAGATAGATAGATAGATAGATAGATAGATAGATAGATAGATCTACTGAAGCAGGTACAATTCCTAGAGAGGGCTGGGAAAACATGGAATATAGCAATCAGTCAGTATAACACTGGGCGTAAAGTAAAAATAATTGAACTCAATACTGGTAATTTCCTTTTTTTGGGGGGGGGTGTCAGGAAAGGATAGAGTATTGTCTCAGACCATCAGCTATCATTCCAGAAAAGATGACATTCTCACAAGAGCTTCCATAAAGACTAAATGTAATACACTGATTTTTTTAAAGTACACATTCAAAAAAATGATGTAACTTCATGTTAGGAAAAAACATATAGTATTAGAAGAGCAATAAGAAGAATGTAATGAGCAACAGGTAATGCATATGTGTGTGTGTGTGTGTGTGTGTGTGTGTGAGAGAGAGAGAGAGAGAGAGAGAGAGAGAGAGAGAGAGAGACATATTTTTACTGATAAATAAATAAAGGGAGACTAGTATAGATCTATTTCAAGATATTTAGCTCTCATCAGCCAGCCATACCCCAGCCAGCCATATTTATTTATCACTAAAAATATGTCACACATAGAAAATAACGGACTGTCATTGTAAGCAACTGCCTGGATGGCCCCTGGATTGGGGGGGGGGGCTGAAAGGCAAAAGGAAGCAGTATGCTCCCTCCCATATTTGGGTATACCAGGTGATTTAACAGATATATATATATATCCATATATATATATATGGAATTACTGTATCTGATCTGAAAAAAGCAAGGAAGGATGGCAGAATATTAAGATCCTGTTGAGATTCTAATAATGCTTTAGACATTGTGTCTGGTGTGCTTTGTTCAGTTCTTCTGTCCCTGAACTAAACTCCACTGAACTGAATGGGATTTATTATTCATATAAAGCATATAAAGAATTATCCTACTGTGCCGCAATCCTATACCCACTTATTAGGAAGTGAAGCAACGATATGCAGTGGGATTTATTTCTGAATAAACCTGTTTAGAAGTTCACTATAAAATACCTTCTTAGCTTGATGGTGCAATTCTATAGAGGTTTATTCA
This sequence comes from Thermophis baileyi, assembly GCA_003457575.1. Lineage (NCBI taxonomy): Eukaryota > Metazoa > Chordata > Lepidosauria > Squamata > Dipsadidae > Thermophis > Thermophis baileyi. Next base: position 2,253,720 of record QLTV01003284.1, on the reverse strand, counting down.
GAAACATTGCTGAGATCAAGAGAATGTGTTCCCAGCAGCTCAAGGCATCTATCTACATCAATGTTTCTCCACCTTAACAACTTTAAAATGTGTGGACTTCAACTCCCAGAATTCCCCAGCTAACTATGCTGGATCCCCATCACAACCAGCAGCAAATAATAAAGATCAGATTCACAAACAATTATACCATAAACCAAGTTTAATAAATACAAGTAGTACATTCATATAATATTCTTGCCCAAATATTAAAAATATAGCAATGCGACAACATGGTCCCCACATGTCAAGCCAATGGCTGATTTCCAAGAAGTACTGGATCACAAACTACTCTAATCAATTTAAGCTTAGTTTAGAGCAGGGGTCTCCAACCTTGGCAACTTTAAGACTTGTGGACTTCAACTCCCAGAATTCCTCAGCCAGCTTTGCTGGCTGAGGAATTCTGGGAGTTGAAGTCCACAAGTCTTAAAGTTGCCAAGGTTTAGACCCCTGGTTTAGAGCATGATATGAACTTAGCCTAAAGAGTCAAAATGGGGGTGGTGGGTATGTTTGTAATGATGTACAGTATTTTTCCGTCTATAAGACGCCCCCATGTATAAGACGCCCCCATGTTTCATGTAGCTTCTTGTAGTAGGCACACTACCAGCCATCACTGTGCAGAAGCCATCTTGTTTAGAGTGAGTAATGCAACAAGAACAGGAAATGCATCACAGGAACAATAGAGATGAAACCTAGAGTGGCAATGTGATACAGGAAACAACTACAATAGAGAGGAATGATAGAGCTGCATATAAGATAGAGGGTCATGCAGCATTTCATTTTCAAGTAAATATATTTAAGAAAAAGTAGCATCTTATACACGGAAAAATACGGTAATTCTATTCCTTCAGGAATGACCCAAACCAAGCCTCATTGGCTCTATTCACCACAGGCAATAGGTGAAAACCTTATAAGACATGCATATCATTCTTGCTGGGCTAAAAGAAAAACAATGTTACTTTCCTCTGTAGAACGACCACAACCAGCCGTCACGATTTTGACTGAGTCAGTAAATATACCTGATCATTTTTCTACCCGTCCCTGATAACCATATTTAAGATTATTCCAAATGTTTCTCTTGCAACTAGATTGCTTATTCTGAATTTTCTAGATCAACCACCTCTTAAGATTTTAAAAGACTTTAAACACTATTTGCCTCACCTACTTTTTAAAGACAGGTATATCCAGAGAAAGGCATCTACAAAGGATCTTGGGATGTGGCAGATACATATAGGTGACCACAATATATCGACTGGATTCACAGATAGTAAATTAGGTTTAAATATTATTAAATAGTTAAATAACCACAACTAGCTAGAATCACACGTTAAATTATTGGTTTACAATCAAAAAAGCGCACATACTTAACAAATATTATGGATGCACTGCATACTATGCAAACCCAATCTGGAAGTCAACATGATTAGATGTTTACATAAAATGAAGAAAGTGGTAGTTCTCAAAGAGTTCAGCTCAGCAAACACCATGCAATTACAGCAAGTATTTACTCCAACTTCCAACTGAGCATGAATTTAGAATTATGAAAATCAATTCCTCACTATCCTAGACATTGTCTGGTTAATATTCCTCCAGGATCTTACCTATATAGCTTCAGAGCATAAGAAGATAAGAACCAGAGGGAGTTGCTTGCTTGGTAGAGTTTTTATTCAATGCCTTCGCTAACAGCCAAGAAGATAAAGTAGACTGTTCTTTGATCAGGTTTACAGATCAGGTTTACAGATCAGGTTTACGGATAAAGCTATGGGGATCTGCTGATGTAGTGGCACAGAAACTAAAAAGACAAACTGGCCTGAGAATCTAAGGGAATTGGGCAAATTCAAATAGCGTCCTATTTCATTAGATAAATGTACAATACAAAGTAGATCATTAACACAAGAGTAAAATGTAAGGCATTTGCTTAGACAACTGAGTTGAAAGGGATGATTGGCAAAGGTAGCAAATGAAGAACAAACTAAAATGGAACGTGCTTATGCTGCTGCAGTAGTGAAGCAAAAGCTTGTCTAGAATGTATAAAATCCGACACTTGCAGGAGGGATGAGCTTAGAGATGCACAGCTTCAGGTTAGAGTACAGTGCATTAGGCATGCATACAAGTGCAATCCTGCTGCTTAAAGCACAGGGTATGATGGTGCCCCTTTATTTCACTGCAGGATATGAGATAGCATCCTATGCTACTTGAAAGAAGCTGGCTAGTTTAAGGGAGGCAAGACAAGCCAATGACATAAACAGGACTGTCTTCCAGCACACTCAGTCCTGCTCACCCATTGCTTCATTTGTTCTACGGCAATGCAGTCATAATGGCACCAGCATGCATCACATGAAACGAAGAAATGTAATGCCCATGCTATATGCCAAGTTGCTGGAGTATTACACAGGCTGCCTGCCTCTCTGCCAACTTGCTCGGTATGGATGTTCTTTCAATGGTACATTTGTGGTATGTAAACCAGAGGTGACTCAACCAAAGGGATGGACCACTTAGAACTGTAGCCAACAAACATTACTGAAAAGTGGAGTCCGACTCTAGAATATGGGAATCATTAATAGACAGGTCAAAAATTAGAAATAATGCTTTTTCCTATCCTTTTACTGACCAGCTAAACTTCCCTTTTCTTCACAATTACACCATCTTCCTGTCTTTTTGTTTGAAAAGAAGTCATTGCACCGTTACTGTAATAACTCTTAAATGAAGATTAAATGAAGAAATTCCCAGATTCAACAGGTAGTGACTTAATGAATTGCAACTACTACAAGGGGACATGAAATTGAAGTGTCATCAGAAATTAAAATTTCTTCTAGACTCATCTAACTTCTGAGATTTCCCTAGCTATAGTATAGGAGGCCAGCAAAGGATTCATTGTTTGTTTCCCTAACATCAAACAGAAAGAAAGCCATGCAAAAATGAAAACACATATGACTGAATAGTTTGAAACAAGTAGAAATAACTCATTCCTTGTTCCTTTTTTCCTTTTTTTTAAATTTCTATTAATACTAGAACCATTGGCAATTCAAATATGTAAACAATATAGAATCTGAGGAGCTAAATCAATTGCACAAGGACATTAATTGAAATTACTTGCTGATGATATTGTATTCCCAAATACTCAGCCCAGAGAACCTTTAACATTGTTGACAGAATGTAGACATTACTAGAGTTTGGTTTCAGGCTACCAAATTAATAAAAAGAAAGCTCAAAAAGGATAAAAAAAACCAATATGCCTATCAAGAAACAAGTTTGACATGACTGCTGAGAAGGCAAAATGAGAATTTTTTAAACCAAAAATAATACAGATATAATTCTTACCAATCTGAGTAAAAAACCATCAGCAGACCTTTCTAGATGGGAAAAAAAAATGTATCTAATTAGGTTAGGGAGAACTGCAACTTTTAGAATATCCTATCAAGACTAAGGTTTCTTTTTCTTTTTTTACATGATTCCAGTATTTAGAATAAGTTATTAAACATATGACACAGAAAAAATAATAATTATATTGGTTCCAACAAAAAGCCAAGAATTAAATTCAAAAATTTGCAGAACACAAGAGAATGTGGTGGTTTGATGACTTCAAATTGTAAACTGTTTAAAAAGGATTTCTAGTTGTTTTATGGATTTCAGAACAGAATCAATTTCCTGTGGAGCTGCTTTCTGATTTAGTCTATCTTGTAGGGCTGACATCAGTGCTCCTCTACATTTAATTAGTTTCATTATCTTCAGATACCCAGGAAAAGAATTACAGAAATTCAATCAGAAGCTTGACCGAATTTGATAATCTCATAAAGATGTAGTACAGTACCAATAATTTGTTAGGCATGATATATAAATTATTAATCAAGTATGACTAGAATTTGAACAAGCTGTACTGTATGATAAAATACATGCAGAAGAGAAATATAGTTCTGGTGATGCAACAGTGGGAATTTCATGGAAGAATATTAAATTTATCTTGAACATTATACTCAAAGAGAATAGATATGGTATACTAGCTGATACCCGTGCTTCGCTATGAAACTATGTGATGGGGCTTGATAAATTAACAGTTAAAGCTTGAAAATTAATGAGTAGTTAATAAAGGGACTGTATTATTTCATTAGAGATGGTAAGCTAAGTTTCTGTTACAGATGAAGACATTATTTGCATAGCATAGACCAGTGATGGCGAACCTTTTTTGGTTCGTGTGCCAAAAGGGTGTGTGTGCGCGTGCTAGCGCGCGCACACGTGCCCACACCCATTCTCTCCCCCCACGCATGCGCACAACCCCCCCACGCTGCCCCCTGCACATGTGCACAACCCACCCCGGCCCCTCCCCGCGCATGTGCAAAGGCATCACTGAAGCCTGGGACGCTGAAAAACGGGCAAACGGGCAAACCGGAAGTTTGGAAAACGGACTTCCAGTTTGCCTGTTGGGCTGTTTTTCGCACTCCGGGGCTTCAGGAAGCTTTCCTGAAGCCTCCGGAGTGCAAAAAACAGCCCAACGGCAAACCGGAAGTGTGTTTTTCTGAACTTCCGGTTTGCCCGTTGGGCCGTTTTTCGCACTCCGGGGCTAAAACGGAAGGCAAAACGGCCTTCCCCAAGGCTGAAAATCAGCTGGCCAGCGCGCACATGTGCACTGGAGCTGACATAGGGCAACGCCTCACAGGCTGTCAGGTGAACTGACTCTGGAGCATGCCACATAGAACTGGCCATGGGAGAAACAGGCAGCTTCCCTTATTTGTGTTTTCCTAATCGCATCTCTAAATCTTTTCCTGCGTTTTTTGCCTCTTTCCCTTTAACTGGTGTTACAGTAGAAGGAACAGATTCGTCTGAACTGAGGAAGAAAATAAGGGAAAAAATCTGTCTCTGTCTACCAGCATCCATCGGTATTCATCTGGCTAGCGTGTCTTAGCTCAACTGTTCTGTAGTAAAGCTGCTTGCTGCTGTGAAAGCAAAAGCAAAAGTGAAACTGAAACTCCTCTGCCTGTGTTTTGCATTTGGATCAGATTTCTTTTCAGGTGGGGAGGGGGAGTAGAACTCCTTAGCATCAGAGCTTGTTAATAATAATATAAGAAATACTCATGCTCCAATGGTCATTTCGAAAAATCCTTTCTTAGTGAGCACCTAGAAGCCAAGAGGAACATACGTGGCAAATTTCAAGTTTGTAGGTTTTACGGTTCTGGAGATTTCGTGATTAATGCGTGAGTGGTTTTCGCTTTTATGTATATATAGATGAGTGTTTATCATTGGTATATCATTCCAGTCATGATTGCGAAATGTATAATCATTTTCCCCAAACAAATTTCATTTGGTGGCAATGCTGTAAAGTCCAACAATACTAAAAATGATTCCCTTATGTAAAATGAAACAAATTTTGAAACATGCAATCCCAGATATATTTTTATAAAATTTTACCAACTATATATCCCTTCAAAATGTACTGAATTGGAGTTGTATGTTAATAGCTGCAAAGATTTCTAAGACTTTCATTGGGGAAAAAATTTGATTCCCTCTTTGGAAGAATAGCTAACTAAATTGTGGGAGCATACCTCAATGTCCAAAACAAAATTGGTGGGTTTTTTTTAATAAATCTGTTGCAGGATTTAATTCTAATTGGGGGACATTTTTTGGATTACAATATCTTACATGGAATTGTGCCACATCCAAAATATGATTTTTAGTAAAGGTAAAGGTTCCCCCGCACATGCGTGCTAGTTGTTTCCGGCTCTTCCGGTTTTTAGAGATATTTTAATTTTTGTATCATTTATAGTATTAATGGAATGCATTTTTATATAATTTTCTTTTAATAATTTGAACATTAACCAACTATTTTCAGTTTAAAGCTAGAGAGAGATATGTAGATTCTGAATAAAAATTAATATATTTCATAATATTGCCATAATATAATGTTGTATTGGAATATATTAGTTTTATGATATTTCAGACTTGTTTATTAGCCCATATTTTGATATCTGTAACCAATTTTCTTCTTTGAGCTACTTCTTTTCTTTCAAAATATATAATAAAGGATTGGGGAGGAAAAGCCATTGTACTGCTGCTTGTCAAAGGTATATATGAGCTGAAGCATCTTTTTAAAAAGAAAAGACATATAAACAGATTTTCCTGAGAAATTATAATATATGTAAAAGTTTAGGCAGTCCCATCAAACTGTATGCTTCAATGAAGCCCTAAGTAAACAGAAGCTGACACATCTGCTTGCATCTGAATGCATACCAACTATTTATGAGCAGTTGTTTATTGAATATGGTGGAAAGGTTTGTACATATATCTGTCAATCGAAAGCGAAAACCACTCGTGCATTAATCACAAAATCTCCAGAACCGTAAAGCCTACAAACTTGAAATTTGCCACATATGTTCCTCTTGGCTTCTAGGTGCTCACTAAGAAAGGATTTTTCAAAATGACCATCGCAGCATGAGTATTTCTTATATTAATATTAACAAGCTCTGATGCTAAGGAGTTCTACTCCCCCCTCCCCACCTGAAAAGAAATCTGATCCAAATGCAAAACACAAGCAGAGGAGTTTCAGTTTCGCTTCTGCTTTCACAGCAGCAAGTAGCTTTACTACAGAACAGTTGAACTAAGCCACGGACAGACTCCTTCCTGTCTCCTTCTTGCTCACACAGCAAATACTGTTTGAGTTTCCAAAGAGCTCTCTGATGCTAAGGAGTTATACTCCCCCTCCACACCTGAAAAGAAATCTGTTCGAAATGCAAAACACAAGCAGAGGAGAGGAGTTTCAGTTTCACTTTTACTTTCACAGCAGCAAGCAGCTTTAATACAGAACAGTTGAGCTAAGCAACGCTAGCCAGATGAATCCCCATGGATGCTGGTAGGCAGAAACAGATTTTTTCCCCTTATTTTCCTCCTCAGTTCAGACGAATCTGTTCCTTCTACTGTAACACCAGTTAAAGGGAAAAGAGGCAAAAAACACAGGAAAAGATTTACAGATGCGATTAGGAAAACACAAGTAAGGGAAGCTGCCTGTTTCTCCCATGGCTCGTTCTATGTGGCATGCTCCAGAGTCAGTTCACCTGACAGCCTGGTCATCCTCCAGCCAGAGAGCACAGCCAGGAATGTTGTTTCCAGGGAGGTCCTGAGCAATTCATCTGAGGGACGAATTTAAAGTCTATGCTATGCAACTTATTAGCCTGGCTAAACAGACAAACAGACAAAACAGCCACGGTTGCTGCTGAGATTAAAGGGCTTAAGCCCATCTATTTCATTGTTGTTACACTTACAATAATGTCTTCATCTGTAACAGAAACTTAGCTTACCATCTCTAACGAAATAATACAGTCCCTTTTTTAACTACTCATTAATTTTCAAGCTTTAACTGTCAATTTATCAAGCCCCATCACATACTTTCGTAGCGAAGCACGGGTATCAGCTAGTATTTTATAAACCCCATTTTGCACAAATAAACATTTCCATTTTCTGTAGCCAAGTAAGAGTCTTTCTATTCTTTCTTTTTTATTTTTTTCCCACTCTTCCTTCCAGAATGCTTCTGGCTCAGAAATATTCTTAGCCTACCTTGCAGGCACTGGTTATTTGAAATCTTCAAATTTCTTCATGTCTGCGAACTATGAAAACCATTCCAAAATCTTTTTTAAAAAAAATCTGTAAGTACTTTCTACATGATTTGGAAATATGTTTCTGATCATTATCTTCCCGGAATCTCCAAAAACTTTGTAAGTTTCCAATGGCCCATTTCCTCCTCCTCCTTGGCCTGAGACTCTGAGCTTGTCGATCAGAAAGGTCAGCAGTTCAGCGGTTCGAATCCCTAGCGCCGCGTAACAGAGTGAATTCCCGTTACTTGCCCCAGCTTCTGCCAACCTAGCAGTTTGAAAGCATGTAAAAATGCAAGTAGAAAAATAGGGACCACCTTTGGTGGGAAGGTAACAGCGTTCTGTGCGCCTTCGGCGTTTAGTCATGCCGGCCACATGACCACGGAATCGTCATCAGACAGCACTGGCTCTTCGGCTTAGAAACAAAGATGAGCACCGCCGCCTAGAGTCGGGAACGACTAGCACCTATGTACGAGGGGAACCTTTACCTTTACCTTACTGCATGAATTACTATTTACTTGCTTCCGAAGTGACTGCTGCTAAGTTGCATAGAAACCAGCTCTCACAATTTAATATGCAGGTTTCAATGCATATCAGAGGGCGGTTTTTCTTTGCCAATGGAAGCTTTCAATAACATCAACAAATTAAATGAGGAAAAAGCAGAAAAACGAGTCATGGCAATGCCCCTATATCTCTTAGAAAATGGAGAAGAAGATATTTCAGATGGTACATCTTGTCTTCCAAACTTGGATTACTTTATTATTATTTTGGTGAAACCAGGTCTGGGAAATAAGCCTTCCCTCTATAACATCCTGGGCAGGCGAAACATTGCTCTTCTACAAAGATTTTGGAGAGTGAATGTTAATATTATTTCTGAACTACATGTGTTCTCCAGTGAGTTTTATCAGAGATTCTGTGTTGTAATTAGTTTGTTTCCGGTACTGATTATTAATCTATTGGTTTGATAATCACTGAATAGTAATCAGGCAGTGGTTAAAAAAATCAAGATGACAGCTGCAATTGCATTCCACTTTCATATGCATGTCAATATTGTGATGTAAGTAAAAAGGAAGCAGGATTTCTATGTGAAATCCTGCTTCCTGTTTACTTACATCGCAATATTCACATGCATATGAAAGTGGCATGCAATTGCAGCTGCCATCTTAACTTTTTTGACACCCCTTTTTAAAGATGTTTACTATTGCCACAACTGACTCCAAGTATTTTTTTTTTCATTTTTCAAATGGGATACTGCAATGTTACCTAAGAATATCTTTGCAAAACAATGCTTCAATTGCCAGGCCAGCACTCTGCCTCAACCAAGTTTCCCCCTGCAAGTATATAAACACAAAATGCAAAATTCACTATACAAAATTTATCCAAGACAAACCACATCACAGATATTGCAAACAAAGTTTTCAATCAACTCCAGTGCTGGCATATCTTCCATCTTTTACCCATCTAAGAAAGAAGCCATAATAATGTTTGCATCATATTGTGGGAGAGCAGGCTTTGCCAGCACCTGGGCTGCTTTCGTCCCTTCTCTGTAAGCCCTCTCCCCAATATCAGCATGGCAGAGTTGCCTATAAAAGCTTTGCCTGAAACAGCCCAGTTTGTGTGAGTGAAGTAAAACAGGCAGAAAGTGATGTTTTTATTTAAAGAGGCAGATCTAACAAGGCAGCAGGAATCCGAACAAGGTTTGGAATTAGGAGGCAGCTTGCAGACCTCGGGAGTGGCAGGGTCCTTCCTTACTTTGCTTGTGAAGAGTCCAGAGCAGGGGTGAAATCCAGCAGGTTCTGACAGGTTCTGGAGAACCAATAGCGGAAATTTTGAGTAGTTCGGAGAACCAGCAAATACTACCTCTGGCTGGCCCCAGAGTGGGGTGGGAATGGAGATTTTGCAGTATCCTTCCCCTGCCACGCCTACCAAGCCACGCCCACCAAACCACACCATGCCCACCAAGCCATGCCCACAGAACCGGTAGTAAAAAAAATTGGATTTCACCACTGGTCCAGAGCCCACTTTACTCATAAGGAATAAGTAATAAGTATGTGAATGGCTTGTGAATGTTGTCTAGAGACTGGTGCTACTTTTGGCTCTTTTGTGTCTTGAGCTCACCAAATTGGGTATAGTTTAAAAGAGCCCATGACACTAGTTAGAATCTTTTATTAAAAAAAACAAATCCACATTCATTCCTGTATCTATCCATCTTCCTTCTCTCTTGCCTATGATCAAAGTTGTGAACTGACACAATAAAAATGTGTACTTTCACAGCACATTCAACAACAGAAAACAAGACTATGGTATACTGTAGGAGACAAATGTTACTGCCTGCTAAAGTCTGCAGGCTGAACTGATGAGAAATAGAGGAACAAGAACTGGTTTAAAAAAGAAAGAAAAAAAGCAACTGTTCCTGTGATAAGACAGCTTTTGTGTAGAAATGCCAGAACCTCCCTGGGATCAAGTTGATGAATCACAGGTTAGATGTTAGTAATTTTCCACACCCAAGTCTGCATATTGTTCAAAGGGACAAAAAGACTGAGCAGGTTTAGGTGGTAAGATAAAGACAAAAGGTTTACATTTCAAGTTAATGCTTCCTCTAAGGAACTCATCCTGAAAGTAAATTTTATGAGATTTTCACAATCTGAGTTTGGCAAGGAGACTAATAGCAACTTGAAAGACAGATTGTATACAATGGTTGGGGGGGGGGGTAGGTGTCCGTGAGTCACTGACTGTCAGTCTTCACTCCTTGTGACTACTTGGATAAGTCCATCCAGTTTTACTGGCAAAATTTGAGAAGTAGTTTGCCTCCTTTCTAGGGCTGAGAGAGAATGATTGGCCCAACGTCACCCAGCTAGCTTCATGTCTAAAGCAGGGTTAGAATTTAGTCTCCTAATTTAATTTAGAATTCTAGCCTGTGCTTTAACCACTACATGAAACTGGCTCTTAGAATGGCATTACCTGTTGGCACATTCATGTTTTTGACAATGCTACAAATAAGCACCAAAATGATTCTGGGTTCTCTGTCTTTAGAAAGTCTCGGCAAAGATGAGTAATAATTGCAATAGTGATTAATACAAAATGGTTCGATATATAAATAAAGCAGAATTACAGACATAAGCGGATAATGTTGAAATCATCTTTAAGAATGGATAAGATCCTCTCTTCATAGTAGAAAAAAATGTTTAACTTGGAAGAGTCAGAGAAATTAATGAATTATGGTTGAAAGAAACCTGGGCCATTCACTTTCCTTGCCAGATTTCTGGAGAAATGCACTGTTATAAAGTTAAAACTGGAAAGGTTATCTACCTAACATTTGCAAAACTTCCATTAAGCAGAAAAAAATTGGATTAGAATGCTAGAAAATAATTTTCCACTCTGGCATCTGTATCAATCCTTCATTTCTACAGAAATTAGTTGTACAGTATCTTGATTGAAATTCTGTATTCCCATATCCAGGGGTCCTTAAAGTTAGTAGCCTGGCAACCTCCTGATATCATCTTGGAAAGAACGACAGATGAAGATTTTATTTTTTTTAATTTAGTTTCAGAATATTAATTTATTTGCCACCCATCTCACAGTTCGAGGTGGAGAATAACTGTAAGAAACAGCTACACAGAAAGAAAAGAGTGGGGCTTTCAAAACATCTCAGCTCCAACTTCATTCAGGGAATTGTCCAGCAGCTTCCCAAGGCTAAAAGAGAATATTTCTTTCTCCTGCAGTTTTTTCTTGCATAAAACAACTGAAGCAAATAGTGTTTAATTTCCATTTGGTTTCCATTACCCGTTCCGCTCCAGCACTCAGGAATCTGGTTTTTCTCTTAGTGCAAAACAGTACAATAAATTGCCACAATAAAGTAAATTGATCCAAGGTTTCCCAGTAGTATCAAGAGAGTAGTGGCATATTACCATGCTTTTCATTTATTGCTCAGATAGCCTAATTTTACATTTAAGTAATTATTTAGCACAGGCATCATTGCATAGATACTGCGAACAACCATCTGAATAGGCTACATTCAGATTCAGCACTTGTCCATACGCTGATAAGGTCAGAGACTGCATCAGACCAAGCGTCCAAAAACTTATTTAATGGATACGTGCAAAAACAAAGTAGGGAAACACAGTTTTTAAGGAGACAAGATTGGCAAAGCCTGGGAGTTCAAATCAGAATGGTCATTCCAGTTTATGATTGACATTTTGCAAAAGGAACCAGGCGTGGACCGAATTTGAAATGCCACAATAGCATAAAATGTGTTTTGATTATTTTAATATATTTGATAGCCTCTCTCAGTCAACATCAGACTCTTGGCTGATAACAAAAAAACACAGTAAACATAATACCCACCTAACTTTATATCCAAGGGAGGCCTACAACCAACAGTCTTCCAATTTGTAGCCTGGCACCTAACTGGCTCTCATAATAATAATGATTAAGAACTAAAAACAAATGTGTTTTATTGTTGCAAAACGCAACAATAACTGTCATAGCAAAATGGACTTGACCAATACCCAGATCCAATGCTTGACAAATATACACAGCTATTTATAAAACCCAAGTTCGGTCATACATTGTCAAGCTCTTCAGTGACCTTCCTTTCCCCAATTCAGTTTGACACAATCTGACCATAATTAAACATTGATGCTTTCCTCATTTTAAATATAGATACCACCTACCATAAACATGGTGGCTGGCCTACATTGCCTTATGACTATCTCCTGATTCATTTCTGCTATAAGTAAGTTACCGCTTAGCAGTCAGTGAGTTCATACACTCCACAGATCATAGTTTAATCACTTGGATTTTGTCAAAACATAATGTGGGATTTTAGCACTGTTTTTCTTCTAAACCAAGCTTTATGGCTTACAATATTGTTACATGTAAACTACAATTCCCTAGTATGTTCAACAAATTAAGCAAAGCAAGTAGCCCACCAGCCTGGATTCTTTCCTTTTCTTTCTTTGCTGCTCTTTTCGACATCTTCAGTCTCTGATGGAACTGGTTGAAAAGCTGGTAAATTTCTACCAGTAACAACGTTTTTTCTTTCCCCACTTTCTTCTTTTTTCAAGGTTTTGATAAAATTGACAGAAGTAGGGGAGCTTCTTTATATCTCCAATCAATGCAAGCATTTTCAAAAGTGTCAGACTTTTGCTCCGGTGCCTAAAAAAATGCAGTATTAGCAACCCCGGTCGTCTAAGTGAAAGGTGGGAAACTACGGCCCCTTTCTGACTTGTGGACTTCAACTCTCAGAGTTCCTGAACCAGCCATGCTGGCTCAAGAATTCTGGGAGTTGGAAGTCCACAGGTCATAAAAGAGTCATACTTCCCCACAACTGGTCTAAGTGCTGGGCCTCATTTGTCAGTCCAGTAAGGTAGGTTAGACTAAGAAATCAATGTGTTATAGGTCTAGAACCAGTGGTGGTATTCAGCCGGTTCTATCCGGATCAGGCGAACCGGTAGCGCTGACTGCGAGTGGCCCCACCCACCCGCCTGTACGTAAGCACGTCGCATTTTTGAGGCTGTGCGCATGCGTAGAAGGCTTTGCGCGCGCTCACATTTGCGAACCGGTAGGGAAGGTAAGTGAATACCACCCGTCTAGAACTATTTTTATTGAAAAATAACATAGTAACAGAATCTTGCAAGTTGAATGTGCTTTCCCCTTCCACATTTTATCTTCAAGGGAGAGGCTTGTCTCAAATGTTTTCTCAAATTAATGTCTTAAATGGTCTGAAGCCCTGCTTGTCTGATTGCAGCCTGCATAGCAGCACTTCCTCTTGTCCTTCAAGACCATTCTGCATCTTGTCTACATCTATTCTTGCAGGAGAAAGCACCTGATGGGAGGCTGGTGTGCTTGGAATGGCAACAGAGGCTTAGCGCCAGGTAAAAGCCTTGAAAGAGCTACTCCTAGAAGAACGGGGAGGTGAAACTAAGCAAGGGCACTTCGATTTGGGCCAGGTCACCTTAGGAAACATTCAGAAGTATATTAGGGCTGGTACAAGAACAAGCACCATCAAAGAAAAATCCTGGCAATTGATACCATACATGGTCCAGTCTTGTTTCGGAAGATTGGTGAAAGTCACCCACATCCAGTCCAGTGGTGGGTTGTAAATGATTTTGCTACCGGTTTGTGTGCGCACTCGCACGCGCGATGCTTCTGCGCATGCGCAGAAGCGTCCCGGGCAGGTGGGCGGAGCGTCCTGGGCAGGTGGGCGGAGCCTCCCACTGCCGGCACTACTAGTTCTAAGAACCAGTCTGAACCGGGAGCAACCCACCGCTGATCCAGTCAGAGTGGAAGTGAATGTAATTCCCCCTTACATTTTCTAAGGGACTACTAGCCATCATTTGAGAATCCTTGTATTAAGGATAGCTACACCTTCTAATGCTGAAATATCAATGTGCTATATTTGACCATGATCATGAAACTGGGAAAGGAATCAGAAAAGAAAGCTAGACCATACCTGTGATTAAATAATACGGTACTACTGTATGAAGAAAACGGGTGAAAATGCCCTCCCCACAACTACTCTTCTGCAGTGTAAAATGTTGTGGCTCACTTTGCACAACACATTTAACTGTTAATTGGGGTTAAAGAGGTCTGGAAATGCCAATGATGGCTTAATTGACCTAAATTCTAGACGATTAAATTTAACTCAGTCATGCAGAATTAAATTAACACATTTCTGTTGAAACAATACCTTATCCGGTCATTTTACTCTAGTCCTCCAAGAGGAACTACAGAAAAACAGCAACCGAAAAAGCAAGACTCTCCATTACAGAACTCACTGCCAAGGCTTGGCAGCACAGAAATATCTCCAAAATACTGGGTAGCATGATTTGCCAAGGCACGCCTAAGGCTGCCTGCCTAGACCAGTGAATCTTAACCTCAGCAACCCGCCTATACCAGTCTTTGTCAGCCTCAACAAATTTGACTTCAACTTCCAGAATTCCCTAAATCTTAATTTTACTAAGTTAATTAGTAAATTTAGTAAAGATTTAGTAAATCTTAAATTGGCTAAACTCCATTGATGTAGACAATGGAATGGTAAAAGTATTGACATGAAGCCTTGCCAATACTTTTCTTGGAGCCAAGTCTCATTGGATATAAGCGCTTCCTGTAGAAAATGGGTAGGAACTGTAAATACAATAATATTTTCACTGGAACACAAATTGTTTTAATCTATTAAGAAAGAGATCATTGACTGAAAGTTAAAAGTGAAACAAGGACACCTGAGACTTTGTGAATATATAAATGGGACACTAGAAGGGATGAAAGTTCCAAGCAGGAAAAAGAAAAGTAAAATTTGCAAAATAGCAAAGGTATGATGCTTGAGACATTTCAAAGGGTTTTTGAAGAAACCTACAACTAATAGCAATATTATTAGCAATATACTGCAATATTATTACAGAATAGCAATAATTTCTGCATCTGTAAATGTAATTTTGAAGAAGATTATAAAGATGTAACAGACATCAATATGAAAGAATTTATGGACAGATGGCGAGAAGAGAGGATACAAATCCTAGCTGATGTAGAAATATTGGAACATAAAGTGTGGATTTATGAAACAAAGATGACAGCAAACCCTCTGAGAAATATGCTCTAGAACAGTGGTTCTCAACCTTTCTAATGGCACGACCCCCCTGCAACTACCTTTTGTGGCCATGGACCACCAAGACTTAACTCATTACATTTAAATCATAACATTTCTTTCAGCCTTCCTGTCCCTACAACTACTTGTGCGCTATTTGCCAACTCTATTTGCCAACAGAAGTTCCATAAGTTATGAAAATGATTTTGTTTGCTTTGTATTACCAGATCAGAACCTTAACATCTCCGGAAGGATTGCGAAACTTCCTACAGCTGCCATT
Organism: Thermophis baileyi; assembly: GCA_003457575.1. Classification (NCBI taxonomy): domain Eukaryota; kingdom Metazoa; phylum Chordata; class Lepidosauria; order Squamata; family Dipsadidae; genus Thermophis; species Thermophis baileyi. Next base: position 2,238,242 of record QLTV01003284.1, on the reverse strand, counting down.
GCTTTACGCAGAAAAATACTGTCTTGATTTTAGGATTTTATAACTATAAAAAAAACACGTTTTACCTTGGATGCTGTTCTGCATCATATATGACTCACCACCAAGCACGATTAAATTAAACTCAAGAGGAGAACCTCCATGTATACCCTGTTTCCCCCAAAATAAGACATCCCCTGATATTAAGCCCAATCGGGCTTTTGAGTGCATGGCAATAAGGCCAAGCGCTTATTTCAGGGTTAAAAAAAATATAAGACAGGGTCTTATTTTCAGGGAGACACGGTAGGTAGGCACCAAGCGATCCAAGACCAAAAGGCTATTGTGAAGCCACAGATAAGTGTACATGCTTAAAACAGGGTTCAGACATGTCATCATTATACCACTCCAGAGCTATCTTCCTTTGATTGCTTTTTCTTCTGTTCAGTTGTGTCCAGTTTTCAGAGACTGCCTGGACAAATCCTACAGTTTTCTTGGCGAGGTTTTCCAGAAGTGGTTTTGCCTTTGCTTCCCTCCTAGGGCTGAAAGTCCAAGGTCATCCAGCTAGCTTTGTTCCTAAAGGGGGACTAGAACTCACAATCTCCCAGCTTCTAACCTGATGCCTTAATCACTACATCAAATTGGTTTTTTCTTCCTTTGATAGTAAAATACAATAAAGAAAAAGTCACTGAAGATATTTTGGAAATGGAAATCCAAAATATCAAGCAAAAATTTTGGCCTTAAAAGTGTCACTCTCGTGAAGCACACAAATGCAATAACATGACATCACTTCAATTATTAAAATTAAAACAATGTTTGTTTTAAGACACAGCTGCTTATGTGATTAGATAATGTCCCTGAGTCAACAGTTTTTTTTAGGTGCCAATGCATACGTAAAATATTCCTATTAATTCCAATGGAGAAATCACATCTGGTTACACACACACAAAAATTTGTTTTTCAGCTATCTCCCACAGACACAACTCTAGGTAGTAGTTAAAATGCCAGACTAGAACTGGAGAGAGCACAGTTCAAAGCCCCACTTAATCAGGTCACTCACTTGGTGAAATTAAGTATTCTGCTTTTCTCTTAAGTAACTCAGTACTGATCTAAATAGAATAAATACAATAAAACTATATTGAAGGAACACCGTGCATGACAGTTCCTTTGTCTATCTGTTAGTTTGCTAAATGGCACAGCCCAAGAAGATAACAATATCAGTGGAAACTATGCCAGAATTGAGGAGAAGAAAGGCATGTAAATAGCTGACTTTCATACCTGACATGCACATCAGAGACCAAATATGGTATGAGTCAGACCAGCAGACTAGTAGAGATTGGCACAACCTCAGAAAGACTACATCCTTTGGAATTAAAGCAGAGGTCATGAAGATACAACAACAGATAAACATATAGTCTAATATTAGGCCATTTCCTTATTCCAATATGGAAAATCCAGTCCCATTTATTTCACATACTGTAATTTCTTGCAGATGTGTTCTGCATGTCAAATGCAAGGAGGTACCGTTCATTCTTTTTTAGGCTGTGCAAAATAGCTATTCTTTGCTTTTGGAAGCTTTCTCTGTCACAGAAGCAGTATAATTCTACTTAGAGAGATAAGGAGATAATGTGATTCTCCCAGGGTGGGTTCTAACTTACCTCGCTGCCGGTTCGCTTCCTCCCGCGCCGCGTGGGTGCACCGCATGGGCGCATGCGCAGTGCTGAAAAATTAAAAAAAAATCCAAAAAAAAAAGCAAGCCGAAAACAAGATGGCGACACATGCACAGTGCCGGAAACTCAGCTTCTGCGCATGCGCAGAAGAATTTTTTTTAAAAAAAAATTCCAAATTTTTTTTTTTAAAAATCCCCAAAAAAGATGGCAGCGTCCATGGACCGGCACCAAACGAACCGGCTCCGTGACGTCACCAGCAGGTTTCTACCGGTTCGGGCGAACCAGTCCAAACCGGATTTGGACTGGTTCAAATCCATCTCTGGCTTCTCCTCCTGAAGACACTAGGCTTCCTGTCTAACAATTCCAAAAGCCCCCCTCCCCCCCAAAAAAAAGAGAGAGAGAGAGAGTATTTTGAACATACCCAACTTTTGTCCAGAAACCTCTTCTGATGCTTTCAGAAGCTGGCTAGAACAGGAAGATGATGTTTTGTTCATGCCCAATACAGTACAGTACAGAAGTCTCTTTTGGCTACTAAAATTCCAGGATGTGAGGCAAGTAAAGCACTGCAATAATATCTATGGAGATTCTCAGTCATCCAGGTCGTGGTTGTCCCCTTTTTCAAGAGGCAACTGGACTTTGTTTTTCCTTGAAGACGTTTTGCTTGAGTCAGAACTGAAGTAGCTTCTTGGATGGAGAAGCGCAACGTCTTCAAGGAAAAACAAAGAAAGTCCAGCTGTCTCTTGAAAAAGCACCTTTGGGACCAGCACTGCAGTAAGTTTCATTTCACTTTTTGAAGAGGGAAGGAAGGGTTGCATTGTTTTGCTAACTTTGAAGGGGCACCTTCATCAAAGGAAACCTTCATCAAAGGAAAACTCCTCTTCAGAGATTTCCACCATCCTTCATTCATTCCTATATTATTTTTATGACCATTCTTACTTTCTTTCCTTCTGTTTTTATGGTTAGAAGAAGAAACGTAAGTCAGGAAATAAGCATCTGATCCAAAGAAAGCCCCCAAGTCTTATGCTAAGAGGTTGTTGTGTACCAAACAGAGGAGGGGGGGGAAACCCCTATCCTACATAATGTAGCTAAGTGTGTCACACTTGCTTTCAAAATAAATTAAAAAACTAAAAATCAGCTATTTCAGCATCAAAGAAAGAAGAAAAAACTTTTTTCCTCCAAGAGATTTGTGACGCTTGGATTCTCTTTGAAAGTGACTGATCTGTTTTCAAAGTGCAATTTTAAAAAGGGTCATCACAAACTATTGTGTTACAAAAGTATTCAAAGTCACTTCTTTATTCAAGCTGGGAATGAAAAAGATATCTTAGGGCAATCAGCATGGGTTTTGCCCAGTTAAATCCTAAAAATCTAATTCTTGTTGCCACCCTGAGGTATCAATATCACATTAAGAGATTTCACAGTCAAGTCTGTGCAAGGCAGACCGAATGAATTAGTGAGATATAAAACATGTGCCCATATCATTCCTGATCAAAGCTAAGAGGAGCATATAGCTTAACTGTGCCTAACTGTTTAGTAAATGAGAACATGAGGCCCAAAGTTTAAAAAAAAAAACTGATCTTCTACAGACTGCAGTTTTTTCTGCTCCCAGCCATGCAGTATCCAAGAGGGAGATAAAATTCTGATGCTTTGCCATAGCCGAACCACCCCAACTTCTTCTCTCTCCCAAACTGCTACACGTTTCTGCTACTTATCCCAACTATGGTAGAAATGCTTACAACTGCAAGCAGGACTGAAAGTTCTAACAGGTTTTCATCATTGTCTCCCTGGGAATGACACCTAGCCCTTGTTTTCTCTCCACATTGTTTTCTTTGCCTTTCCGACGGCTAGAAAAACGAAGCAAAAAGAAGTTGATTTTCTACAAACTCCTGATGCTCTTCAGATGCCTGCTGCAACCGTGTTTCCTAACTAATTTGCGGAAAATCTTTCAACCTGGAAAAGAGACTCCGGACAATTCTTTCTCTACCCCACCTTTTAATGAAAATGGATTTTTGTACTATTTGGATATGGAAAATTGATTTGAAATGAATTATAGGATAGACACTGTGCAGGCATATGTCCCTCAGTGATGTTCAGTCATACCAACCATAGATGTTATCCTTAACCCTAATAGGGTACACAGTATTATTGTATCCACAAATGCAAATGTAATTGTGATGATTCTTATTTGGTAAAACAATTTTAACTTTATTAAATACCCATAGATACCTTCCTTAGCATCCAATAGACTTTGAACCATAAGAAGAAGAAACAGTAGTAGCAGTGGGATATAATGTAGTTCTGGATTGCATTAAATGAAGCATTTTATTTAAGTCCTTCCATCTACTCTACACTGTGAGACTATCTCTAGAATACAATATACAGTTCTGGGCACTATATTTCTAGAAGGGTATTGACATGTTACAACAGGTTCGGGAAGGCAACAAAAAAGATACAGAAACATGCCCTAGGAAAACAGGATGAAGTAATTTGAAGTCTTGAATCCAGAAAACAGAAAACTGAGAGGAGACATGATATTAATGTTGGGGTGCATAAAAGGGCCATAAGGAAGGTGATCAGGAAATAATAGATACGTTGAGGTGCTTAGGTGGCAAGGTTTGTACAGTGTTTCCCCAAAAATAACACCAGGTCTTATATTAATTTTTGCTCCAAAAGACGCATTAGGGCTTATTTTCCAGGAAATACGGTACTAAATGCATCCATCTGGCGGATGATCTTAAATGGGGCTTATTTTGGGGGTAAGGCTTATATTATGAGCATCCTGAAAAAAATCATGCTAGGGCTTATTTTCCATTTGGGTCTCATTTTCAGGGAAACATGGTAGAACAGGGGAACATTCTACCTACGAAGAACTCATGGGTTCTCCATTTCTGGAAGTCTTTAAGAAAACCATGGTTATCCATCTCTCAAGGATGAATTTCCTACAGATAGCAGAGGGTTGGAAAAAATTGTTGCATTCTCTTCTGACTCCACAACTCTGTGATTCTATGCTGCAAAACAAAGCATCAACTACTAAACTTGCAAGAATTCTTATGATCTTTTATAGGATTTTCGATTTGATTTCTAAAAGAGAAAAATAAGCTAGTGTGGTAACAAATGTTTTAGGGACTTAAAACTCCTATCTTCTGATTACTCTTTTATATCTTGTTTTTACTTCACAAACATCCATTTTATACCTTTTAGCTTTATGATGTCATGTAAAATTTTGGCAAGTTCTCAACAAAAGAAGAGTTGCCCAATGCCACCCAGCTTATTTTCCAACCCCCTCTGGATTGCACTGCAAGTGGCTCAGCAGGTTTTTATTTTAATTGCTAATTATCCACCTTTTTATTTTTTAGGTCTGTTAAAAGCAGAGAAGTAACATTATGCTACCTTTAAAGAAAGCCAGATATGGTTGAATATGGATTTAAACTTATTGTTATTGCTACCATTATTACTATTTACTTCTCCATCTGCTATCAGCATGGCTTAATATAAAAAAGGTTTAGAAATAACTTTCATTTTTTTTCTTTTTAAGTCACACAAGGAGTTATCCAAAAGTGTCTTTGTAAATCCTCTCATAGTAAATTTGTCCAGGAGTCATTATCTACCTTATTTCCTATTTGAACTGTCAAATCAGGTTACCAAAAAAATAAATAAACAAATATAACATTATCCCTATTGTATTTTGAAAAAGCAGGACAGGAAGAGTATTGACACTTTTGAACTGGTATTGTAGAAGACTCCTGAGAGTACTGCGTAGAGCCAAGAAAACAAACAAATGTATGATCAAACAAACAACCCAGAGTTCTCACTCAAGGCACAAATGACCAAGCTCAAATTATTTGACTTCTGACACATTATGCCAGTATTTCTCAACCTCAGCAATTTTAAGATGTGTGGATGTCAGCTCCCAGAATTCCCCAGCCATCAAAGTGAAGATGATGATGATGATGATGATGATGATGATGATGATGATGATGATGATGATGATGATTAGCAGCAAGGTGGCTGGATTTATTTACATGGTGATAAGTACACAATTGGAAGTCCTGAAAGACCTATGGGGAACATACTGTAAAATGATAGTAATATCCCTTTCTTTCCACCTTCGGTATATTTCAATCTGATCTTCCTCAACCTGGTGTCCTCCTGTTGTGTTGGCACTGCAATGTCTAGAAATCCTACTCAGCATGGTCAATGAGAATTCTGGGAATTGTAGTTCCAGAATATCTGGAGGTTATTAAGTTAGAAAAAGTTGCAACCAGCAAAATAGTACCGTGTTTCCCCGAAAATAAGACCCTGTCTTATATATATTTTTGAACTCTGAAATAAGCGCTTGGCCTTATTGCTATGCACTCAAAAGCCCGATTGGGCTTATTATCAGGGGATGTCTTATTTTGGGGGAAACAGGGTAAATGTTACTGAATGTCTCTGAGTTCCAAATTTCCTACCATACATACATTGATGTTATTATACATTCTACAGAAAAATTACCAAAAAAAAAAAAAGACTTTTTACATCTTTATTTTCAGATAGGCGGTTTCAGAAGACTAGCCAGCTTGACTTATTGAACTATAATGCTTCAGGTATTCTAGTCATTCTAGTCTCCTATCTATCCTCATATTTTAAAATATCTATAGTGTCCACATACAAATTATTCTGTCCAGCTGGAGTCCATTTTTTTTGGGATGGCACTACCTTTTGTCATATTGTCTCCAAAATTAGGCAGAAACTGTCACCCTTGACTGTTGTCTTTTTCTGATTAAAACAAAGACATCAACAGATGGACAATACAGGGCTCTATTGCTGAATACACACATTGGCAAGTGGATTTACACTTCCCTCTTGGCCATATGAAGTTTTAAATTTAGAATTAGTGGCACTAATGTCATACTGTATGTTTTCCAAGCTTCCAATTTATAACCTTTAGTTAGGGTCACAGTTTTGGTTTTAAATAATATAATTATAGCTTTAGAATTACAGCTTTAGTTTTAATGTTATTCCTTCAAAATATTATATATTCATATCTGGGATATTGTAAGAAAAAGGCTAGCAGAGCCTAGAGGAGGAGTGAAAAGAGAGCTCAGCCTAGAATCGTTACGTAGCAATAAATAAGTTAAATTGAACCTTCAGTGTGGACCTGGTCTTTCGTGCCTGACAGATGTCACCTGAGAGGGTCGCAAAGCAAATGCCAGAGTCATTAAGCAAACACCACAATTGTCAAGTGAACCCAGCAGTTGCTGTGGGTATTTTGTTTGTCAAAAGTTAATGCCAGTTTATAGCAAAAGAAATTGTAAATTGTGGTCATGTGACTGAAAGGATGCCACAAACAAACATAAAAAGTGGTCCGGCTGCTGAACACCCAAAATGCAATCACATGACTGGGAGGGCAGCCATTGCAACTTTGAATCTGGGTTGTAAATAGTCTGGGGGAAGTCCATCCTAACAAAGCTTGAGGACTGCCTGTAACAAGGTGAGAGAAAAAACTTAGAAAGGATTTGTCCTAACTTGTCAGGAAGTAAAAAAGAGATAGCGGGAGATGTGAACTTTCAGACTTGCAAGATTCTGTTAACATCGCCTTACAATAAAATAGAATTAGCTCATCTTGTCATGTTTTCTGTCTAGTCTACTTGGGAAGCTAACACTCTCCTTGCATTCACTCAGTGGTCTTTCCCTCATGAGAGGAAAGTCCTCTCTCTCTCTTTCTTGGGTATGGGTATGTCTAGTTTAATGAAAAGAAAGACTGGGGTGACATAATAGCAGGGTTCCAATCAATGTTCCCTGTAACAGGAGAAAACGCCACGCGGCAGTTAGAAACTGGTGCGCGGCGCTCTCTTTTCCTGTGCACGGGCGCGCAGCCGCGCAGCCTCTGTTATTAGAAAATGCCACGCGGAAGTTGGAAACTACCGCATAGCATTCTCTCATTATGTGCGCGGCCGCGCACCTTAGAGGGAACAGTGGTTCCAATATCTCAGGAGTTGCCACAAAGAAGAGGGAGTCAAGCTATTCTCCAAAGCATCTGAAGGCAAGACAAGAAGTAATGGATGGAAACTAATCAAGGAGAGAAGCAACCTAGAACTAAGGAGAAATTTCCTGAGAGTTAGAACAATTAATCAGTGGAACAACTTGCCTCCAGAAGTTGTAAATGCTCCAACACTGGAAGTTTTTAAGAAGAGATTGGACAACCATTTGTCTGAAATGGTATAGGGTTTCCAGCTTGAGCAGGGGTTTGGACTAGAAGACCTCCAAAATCCCTTCCAACTCTGTTGTTGTTATTCTGTTTCTATCTATCTATCTATCTATCTATCTATCTATCTATCTATCTATCTATCTATCCATCCATCCATCCATCCATCCATCCATCCATCCATCCATCCATCCTTTTTTCTCTTAAGTCTTTCTGCCTTCCCTATCCTTCTCTCACAATTCCTCTCCTGCCATCTCTCTCTTGCATGCACTTTCTATGCAGTCACTCATTCTGTCATGCTTGCTCTCTCTTATTCTGTAACTTATATGAAATATAAGGTTTAATATTTTTTAAAGTATTTTAAGGATGGGATATACAGTAAGTTAGGGTTACATCACAAAGTAACAGAAGCAGCTACAAGAGCTTTACACAGCTTTCAGGTATGCTACTATCCAAACCAACTTCCAATATATCTGTAGGAAGTAAGCTATTCCCAAGCAAATCTACATGTATCAGAGCAGCACTTAAATTCCTTCCCTAGATGACTTTTCAATCTGAAAAACCCAAAGACAAAAACCATGTCTTTCCACTCCCCCAAAATATACATTTATCAAATGAGGGAACAAAAATACCCATCTCAAAAGCAAAAATCAACACATGGTTTTTGTTTATAGAAAGAAAATGAAGTGTTAACCCATTAATCCAAAATAGTGTTTATTTCCTTTATTTCAGTATGTATTCTGCAATAGAATTTACATAAAAATATAACAGGAAAGGTGAGAGGGTAGGTTTATGCACGATCTATTTTAGTGAAATATTTCACAAATCAGGGATCCTGAGAATTCATGTATAAGGAAGCATTCTCAAGTGTTCTCAGGCAGTGGTTTTGTAGAAAATTGAACCGATTGAATATATTTAAGATTATTGGGTATACTAATGGTTTGAACTTCTTTCAGGTCAGCCATGATTCCAGTGAGAATAGCTTTGAAGGCAGAACTGCTTTATTATAGTTTTCCCCAATCCATCATTTCCCTGGTTTATTCAATGATGACAGCAACTGCATTCTTGCTTCTTGCTTATATTACGTGGAAGCCAGGGGTGGGTTCCTCCCGGTTTGGACTGGTTCTCTCGAACCGGTAGCGGCCCGCTGATGTCACAATGATGTCACCGAACCGGATCGGTCGGTGCCGGTCCGTGGGGGCCATCTTTTTTTTGAATTTTTTTCATTTTTTTATTTTTTTTTTAATTTTTGTTTATTTATTTTTTTCCTTCTGAGCATGCGCAGAAGCTGACCTCCGGCACTGTGCATGCAGTCACCATCTTTTTTTAGGCTTTGGGTTTTTTTCAGATTTTTTGTTACTGCGCGTGCACGTGGCGCGCCCACGCAGCGCGGGAGGGAGCAAATCCACCCCTGGTGGAAGCAGAGATTTTAAAATTTAGAACAGATTTTTCTAATTTTCTATCCCATGGTTTGCATGGAAAAAGCTAAAGCAACTTAAATACTTTTCCTTCTTCAACCATGAATATTTTAAAAAGAAAAAGTCCCATCACTTCTAAATGTCAGTAAACTGGTCTTGTTTTCTTTTGAGATGGCCTATCCTAAACTACTTCTTGAAATGTGTTCATGGCACCAGCAAGAACCCTGTTTCCTCCTAACCTAATGTAACATATAATTTTTCACAGCTGAAAAATGTAGTAGAAGCAGACCACTTTCGCCAAGCAATAGATGGTCTGTCAGGGGACCTAACAGCTTTTTGACTCACCGATGCTACTGTGACTGCTACTCTTATATTCCAAACGAAGTATATGTAGTCCTCAACTTACAACAGTTCACTTAGTGACCATTCAAAGTTACAACGGCACTGAAAAAAGTGACTTATGAACATTTTTCACACTTATGACCATTGCAGCATCCCTATGGTCATGTGATTTACGTTCGGCTGCTTGACAACTGATTCAAATTTATGACGGTTGCAGTGTCCCAGGGTCACGTGATCACCTTTGGCAATCTTCTGACAAGCAAAGTCAACGGAGAGTCAGATTCACTTAACAACCGTGTTACTAATTTAACAACTGCATTGACTCACTTAACAAATGCGGCAAGAAAAGTCCTAAAATGGGACAAAAAATTCACTTAACACATTTCTCACTTAGCAACATAATTTTTGGGCTCAATTGAGGACTACCTATAGAGCATTTCTTTAAATAAGCCCTCCGTGTCTGAACTCCTTGTCTCTGAAAAATCAATTTGGTTCTATCAAGCTGAAGCCATCTTTTGGGTGACTGTTTTATTTAAGATGATGTAATTAATGAGAGTTGTTGAGAGTGGAAATAATTAATCAAACAAGGGCAGTATCAGTGGGATTTTCCTCTCCAATTCAAACAGGATCTGAGTGTGGTCCTAATCATAGTTAAACCACTGATAATTTGTACTTTTCTTTCAAATATGCTGTATCATACTTCAAAACTTATTTATTTTTTGGTTTTGTAAACCATCAAAATCACAGTGATTTTTGGCACATAATGACAACCACAGAGTGCAATCTTATAGTATGGTTAGTCCTTAATTTACAGCAGTTTGCTTAATGACCGTTTAAAGTTTACAACAGCACTGAAAAAAAGTGACATATCACCGGTTTTTTTCAGATAACCACCGCAGCATCCCCAAGGTCACATGATCAAAATTCAGATGCTTGGCAACTGACTCATATTTATGACAGTTGCAGTGTCCCGGGGTCATGTGATCATCATTTGCAACCTTCTGACAAGCAAAGTCAATGGGGAAGCCAGATTTACTTAACAACCATGTTACTATCTTAACAACGGTAGTGGTTTACTTAACAATTGTGGCAAAAAAGGTTGTAAAATGGGGCAAAATTAAAACTGTCTCACTTAACAACAGAAATTTTGTTTCAATTATGGTCATAAGTCGAGGACTACCTGTAAAAAGCACATTGTAAAATAGTTAAAATTATATAACATCCCAACAATGTAGCACCAACATAAATATGTAACTTACAGATTGTAATAACTATTTCGTTGATAGTATCTATCAAATTCCAAATGCTTTCCAGAGGAGTTCCTTTTTTAAAAGGTTCCAAAAAGATGGCAACACAGATGCCAAAATATTATCTGAGAGAGCTATTCCATAAGGTGGACACTTCTATTAAAAAAAAAAAACCCTCTGCTTATAAGTTCCTCATTTCAGAAAAGTAGAGATCCAATAACAGCTTCCCCTGAATACACAAGATAGGTCAATTCTATTTGGGGAATGTGATCCTGAGAAGACCTCAAGCCATATTAGATCCTGAGAAGACCTCAAGCCATATTAGATCCTGAGAAGACCTCAAGCCATATTAGATTAAAGTAGGCTACCCAGTGACTACTCTGAATTTTCAAAAAGAAGCTATTCATCCCTTCATTTGACTTATCAAATATTTCTTCGCCATTTTTTTAAAGAAGTTATGTTGAAATATTATGTGAAATATTACGCACTGTGCTTCTGAACAATTTATTTTTGTTCATATCTTGAATGCAAACTGGCCACCATAAGCTCTTTTACTGCAATCCTTGATCAAGTAGAGTAAAATAAAAGTACTTCTTGCACATAAACCCACACATTTCAGTGAGGAATTGTGCAAGATAACTCACTCATGTGAATTTTACCCACTGTCTTTGCCTTTGGACTAAGTCTCATAAATGAATAGATGTGATAACCAATTTAGACCATGCACAAGACAAGCAAGCAAGAACCAGCTCTCTCACAATGCTGAAAGTGCATTCTTACTTCACTACGGATCGCCTCAATCCAAATAAGGTTTTTTAAGTTCAACTGCATCTCAAGAAAATTGTTCCTTAGCCATTCCTTGGGGCTCCAGGAGCAGCAGAATGAAACTGTCTATTATGATCACTCTATTAATGTCAGAAGATTAAAGAATGGAAAATATGAACAAAGAACAGAACAGGTAAAAGTCAACCATTCCCCAAAAGCGAAAAATCTAATTGCAAGATCTTCAACTATTGGACTGAGGGAGAATCTCCATTCCCACCCCATTCCAGGGGAAGGATACTGCAAAATCCCCATTCCCTCCCCATTCCTGGGGCCAGCCAGAGGTGGTATTTGCTGGTTCTCCAAACTACTCAAAATTTCCGCTACCGGTTCTCCAGAACCTGTCAGAACCTGCTGGATTTCACCCCTGGTTCAGAGTAAACTCAACAGAATAATCTCAACTCAACTCTCATGTGTACGAAACATCAAAAGAAAGTCTTATCCAGAAAACACCTGCAAAATCTGTTGGAATCTAGTAGTACACTCAGTTTTCTGAGACAGAGATCCTAGGAAACAATGAAAAATGTCACCAAAGTCAAATAGTCTCTATTTCTACCAAATGAAGGAAGATAGCCATGTAGCTATTGTCTAAATACAAATTAACTACTGGTTAATTAGCAGCAGAGTTCTGATGCTGCTCACCATGCAGCAACCACATTAACGTCAATTGTTTAAAAATAAAATCAGTCAAATTCCAAGGATTTATAAACTCTGTCAAAATAAAAAAAAATCATGTCTATCTGGCCAATAAACTCTACCGTGTTGGCTGAAGAAAGCTAAAGAACTTAAAGAGAGCTGCTATACAAACTGTTGTGTATCTAATTCTGGACCTGAGTAAGGGACTTCTGTCACAATTAAGCAGTTTCTTTTGTGGTCCAAGATGAGTGAAACTAGAACAATTTTACATTTGTTTAGTCAGAAGTAAGTTCCACTGTTCTTAACAGGAATTTGTCATACTGTAAGCTAATGTGTAATAGATTGCTATATTAAAGTACTTTCCAGTGTTAAGTTTCTCCAAATTACTCTAGTTGCATACTTATAATGAATAACAGCCATACAAAAATACACAAAAAGAAAGTCCCTGACAAATTCATACATGTTAAGCAAATATGCAAAACCACTGCATATTGGAAAATCCCATTTTAAGGGTAATTTATTGGGGTACAAACCTTGAATTCAGTCAGAAGTCTTGGGTTGACAGGCTCAACAAAACACCTTCCCTGCCTGACCGGGTGGGACAGGCTGATGTGAAGACAGTTCTGTAGTAATTTGGCTCTATGCCCTGTAGGGCTTTCAAGGTCATACCAACATCTTTAATTGGACCTGGAAGCAAACCAATATCCAATGCAGGACATTCTTTGAGGTATTCTTTGGGCGCCCAAGATTGCCCACACCACCACAGTTTGAACCAGTTGAAGCTTCCAGATATTTTTCAAGGATAGCCCCATGTACAGTGCATGGCAACAGACCAGGGCATGAATGATTGAGCAGAGCGCCTCCCTATCCAGGAATGGGTTTAACCCAATGCAAAGTTGACCAAAGTCCTTCCAAGCCATGACTTCCTCTAGAAAGAGTGCAGAGAAGAGCAACAAAGATGATTAGGGGACTGGAGGCTAAAACATACGAAGAACGGTTGCAGGAACTGGGTATGTCTAGTTTAATGAAAAGAAGGGCTAGGGGAGACATGATGGCAGTGTTCCAATATCTCAGGGGTTGCCACAAAGAAGAGGGAGTCAAGCTATTCTCCAAAGCACCTGAGGGCAGGACAAGAAGCAATGGGTGGAAACTAATCAAGGAGAGAAGCAACTTAGAACTAAGGAGAAATGTCCTGACAGTTAGAACAATTAATCAGTGGAACAGCTTGCCTCCAGAAGTTGTGAATGCTCCAACACTGGAGGTTTTTAAGATGATGTTGGATAACCATTTGTCTGAAGTGGTGTAGGGTTTCCTGCCTAAGCAGGGGGTTGGACTAGAAGACCTCCAACATCCCTTCCAACTCTGCTATTCTATTCTATTCTATTCTATTCTATTCTTCTATTCTATTCTATTCTATTCTTTAAGAAGAAGTCACAATTCAAGGAAGACTCCGAGATTATGTCTGTCTGGGTAGTCCAACCCCAGCCAAAACTAAAGATGATAACTTCCAGATGCAAAGGGGGCTCCCATCCACAGCCACTCCAGGGTTCAGTTGAAGTCTGATGTTCTCCATCCAGGCCCCTTACAGCCTCCAGGCACCACAAAAGAACATCCAGAGTAATGGGGATAGAGACGTACAACTGGGTATCATCAGCATACTGGTGATACTTCATCCCATGGTGATGGATGATCTCACCCAGTGGTTTCATGTAGATGTTAAACAGGAGCAGAGAAAGCATCAAGCTGGACTTATCGCTCCCTAATAACACCAATTGCGACCAACCTTGGAGGAAGGAAGTGAACCAGTATAGAACTGTGCCACTCATCCCCAACTTCCTAAATTGGCCCATAAGAATACCATGGTCGATGGTATTGAAAGCCATCAAGAGGTCAAGAAGAGCAAAGATGGATGCACCATCTCCATCCTGCCCCCACCAGAGATTGTCTATGAGCACGACCAATGATTCCATGATTCTTCAAACCTGAATTACCAAATATAATCCCTCACTAAAATATATCTAAATATTGCACAACACAAAGGAACCCAAAAAAATCAAATGCAAAAGCCAAGTGTTGAAAATAAACCTGGTTCAAACAATAATTCTCATAGGTAACATGACATGCTCTTTAGGCTAGCAACAGAAGATTCTAGCCAATGTCTTTGGCTCCTTAAAATCCCCTTTTTCTCCTGTTCAGCTTGCTTTGATTCTGGTTTTCTCTCTGTGGTTGTAAGAGAGCATGGATCTCCCAGAGAAGGAGACACACACAGGGTGGATTTGATTTAAATCAAGTCGATTTAAATCACACTTTAAATCACAATTTAAATCACAATTTAAATCACTAGTAAAAAGGCTTGATTTAAATCAACTCGATTTAAATCATAATTTTTAAAGAGCAACTGTCATCTCTGTCCTGCAGCGGCTCCTCCTCTGACCTGCTGTTGACTCACTGACAGTCCCAATATTGCAGAATATACAGCCTCATGCTACATAACTAAGCTCCATTTCATGCTGAATAAACTAAATTATTAATGTATCTTAAATAGAAAACTATCTTTAGATAGATTTTTACTCCACAAGCATTTTATTAAAATAAATTTGATAAAAATAAAAAAATCCAATTTAAATCAAAAAATCCGATTTAAATTTTTAAAAAATCCAAAAAAAATTATTTAAAAAAAATCGATTTTTATCCACCTTGGACACATATAATAACATCGAGTTGAATGTCCTTGAACATTAACAAGATACTGCAGCTCTGCTCCATTTTTATCTATGCTGTGCATGCATCTGAACAATGTTAGGCATTGCAGATTGAAGATTTCCAGACTTGACAGTGGGGATGGGGAGATACTGTCATGTTTTGGATACCTTGCTGCTTTAAAGCGGGGGGGGGGAGAGAAACTATCCAAGGAAAGCTGGTGAACTTGGATGCACCTTCCGCCTCCAGCTTTTGGTAAACAAGCAGAGACATGAACACAGCTTCCCCAGCAAAAGACGGTATCTCAGAGGTCTGATCAGGCAAGCTCTGGCTGGCCAAACCACTGCATGTATAACAAAGTTTTATTTCTTCTCTCTGTTTCGCTCCCAGAGCTTCAGTTACATTTTTTGCCATTTCCTGTGGAAAAATGAAAGCTTTTGAAGCCTGTGTGCCTATAATATAGGCAGCTCAGACATACACAAGGCTGACACAAAAAGAATTGAAGAGAGAAAAAAATAAAGCGGAACTCCTCCACCAAAAAGTCACTTAGGACAGCGGTTCTCAACCTGTGGGTCGCGACCCCTTTGGGGGTCGAACGACCTTTTCACAGGGGTCGCCGCACGTGCTAGCTCGCCATCTTGGAAATGCTCCCAGTTCGGCCGTGCCTACGGGTCGCCGGACAGCCGGTAACCACAGAAGCGGGAGACTTCGCCCACCCGCCCAGACACCGCCATTTGAGTTCTTTTACCCTCTGCGCATGCAAATGGCGTCGACCGGGCAAAGTCTCCCGCTCCCGTTGCTATCAGCTGTTTGGCGACCCACAGGCAAGCCCGAACTGTGAGCATTTCCCCCCTGGTGCCACGCCCCCTTTGTCACCTCATCGCGCGCGGGGAGGGGGCAGGGGTCACGGCGGTGGGGAGGGGGTCGTGGGGGGTCACAGCATTAAAAAGGTTGAGAACCACTGACTTAGGAGGTTCAGGGCAGGGGTTAGGCGGAATATGTCCCTTAATCCATTTTCAGGGCCTTCAAATCCCCTCTTGACATTATCGGTTTTTGGTGTCTTTATTCTCAGATACACATACCAAAAGCAAAAATCAGAAATATATTTTTAAAAACCCTCCTTCTCCATCAGTTCCATCAGTCTTTTCAATGCACATTTTAATATATGCACAAAAGCCAGTTCAGTGTAGTGGTTAAGACATCAGACTAGAAACCAGGAGACTGAGTTCTAGTCCTACCTTAGGCATGAAGGCAGCTGGGTAACTATGAGCCAGTCACTCATTCCCAGTCCTAAGAAAAAGACAATGGCAAGCCATTTCTTTAAAAAAAAAATGCCAAGAAAATTATAGGGACTTGTCAAGGCAGTCACCAAAAGTCAACACTGACTTGAATGGGGAAAAAAGTGTTTGTCTAAAATAATGCTACCATTTTTTTTTCCCCTTCACTCTCAGCCCCGTTGATTTGTATTATTAATACCTCAGGTATTAATAATACAAATGCTTTGCACGTGAATATCTGGAACTCCATGGGAAAGAAAGATGACAGACTGGAAGAAGGAAGAAGTCATGAGAATTACAAGAGTAATAATATTAGCAAATCTCTTTTTAAAAAGGGACTATTTTCTTCTCATCCTCCTTTTTTGGGGGGGGAGTAGTTTTTACTATGTAGGATTCTGACTTGCTTCAGGTTTGTGCTTGAGGCACTTTGTGTCTTTGATAGTTTGGGTTTCCAAGATTTCCAAGTCTTTTGAGACTGCTAAAATTAAGTAGGCTTCATTTTGTTGGGTGGTGGGAATCATGCATTTAAAAGTTATTCTTTGCATGGCGATCTCTGAATGCCAAGTCTTTGGTTTTCTTGGTTTGTCTTTACCCAATTTCAGAAGAACAAGACAAGACTGCATGATTGATGTCCTTCCTTTCGTATCATGGGCATTCTTTGTCAAGAAAAGCATTTTGCCTGAAATATAGTATTTGTCCTTCATCTGTCACTGTAATAACAAGAGCTGCACATTTGTAAGATGAGGCAAGCCTAGGTGTGTTACCTTTCAACAGGTTAGTGTAGGAATATGGCTACCATTATAGGACCACCAAAAAATTAATCCAAAAATGTCAAAACAGCACTCTGGGGCAGACGTCCAGGAATCTATTCAGGAAAAGTAGTAGGAAACCTCTCAAATACACGACGGCTGGTTAACCACCTAATGTTTACTATCTAAACATCCCTTCTAATTGAAGCAAACAAGTCCACAGTTCAAAACCAACCAGCGAATAGAATGTGTAGACTTCAAATCCCATAATTCCTCAGCCACCTAGAATAGAAGGATCACAAATATACTTACAAAACAATGAATTAACTTGCAATAAGGAGGCACCTGTGATAGTTAATATTGTTTTTGAAACCACTTATGCAAAGGCACCAATAAGCTGAAGTTCAGACCTTACTAAAGAGTCCTACTCTTTTATATCGTTCAAAATTTGATGCACTCCTGTTTAGCCATAGCACATCTGGAAGACATGCAAATTTCATGGGCTACTCTGCTCATACCCACAACTGTTGCTTCTATGACTACATACTGTGTGGACAGAAGGTTGATTCAGCCTGAATCACACAGATTTGAGGACGAATGGGTTTTACCAATGTAAGTAAAATGATGCAAGGAATATAGGAAGGAGGAGTTAATAGATGAAACAAGTGCTATCCTCAAAGATGGATAAGTGAGCAGAAATCAGTTGCAGAGATTCTCAGAAATAGCTTGCACATGCTTCAAGACAAATACCAATTTTCTTCCATGGGGAAAAAAAAGTATTGCTTTTTTTTTCCCCACAAAGAAAATCTCTGCTCCAAATCTCTGCAGAGAGCCTCAGATACAAGGGAGTATAATTGTTTTCAATACTTCGAGAGAACAGTGTTTCTCAAGGTGGGCTAAAATGTGGTCAACCCAACCAACAGATCCAGTTAATCATGGCTTAACATATAGAGTGCAAATACGGTCAGTATCTAGTTGACACTCAGGAAACAAAATAATCTTACAGGGCTAATAGATGTGTAGCTCTTACTACCTACAGGATACTGCAAGATATAATCTTTGCCCCCCAAAGCAATCCAGTCACAGTTAGCATGGGGAGGTCGAAAGGCAACAGATGTACCCTTCATACCTTTTGTCAGGATTAAGTGACAGATTTGTAAATACAACATATATTCTTCAATCCCTCCCGAATCCAAACCATGGGAGGAAGCAGAATTCAGCCTCCGCTAGGATCCTGTGGCTTAGGATAGTAACGTTTCTGAAGAATGGACAGACTTCTCCAAGTTAACCACATCATACAGCTCTCTGCTAAAAATGGATACGAAGTACAACTGTCACCAACACTTCTAGGAACATCAGACAAAAGCTGCAGCCTTCTCAAACACTATATAGGGGACGGGCTACCATTCTGTAACTTGATAGAATCAGGAAATCCAGCAAGTGAGGCCCAGGAATTAGGGTACACAGGAAAATAAGTGGCAACCTTTAGAATACAGTTCACTTTAAAAGTTAGAATAAATTAATGATGGTCAATTTGTTGTATCAGTAAGGATATGAGGCCATCGGAAGCAACAATGAGAAGTAATATCGCAACAACTCCACACAGAACTTCAACACAATGAATGACATCAAAGCAATCAGGTTGATTTGAAAGTCAACCTTGAGTTCATTGGTAACAAAACCCAAGCAGAATTAACATAAGTGTCCTACATCAACATTCTTAGTTAAAAGTTTCCATAGACAGGTGTCCATCTCATTGAATACATCAAACCCAAGGGCTTTCTGATGGCCAACACATCTAACAAGCTACTACTGCCATCTTCCCTTGCCACGCTAGCTGAGGATCATGGGGTTTGCAGTCTAACAGATCAGAACACCACTAATTAGGCCTTGGGCTAATCAATTACTCTGGGAAATTATCAACATACACAGCTGGTTTCACTGCCACAGGCCCAAGTGCTTGTCCCTGTGGATACTAATAGTAATTACTCCACAGTAAGCCTGCATAGAGCAGTCAGCTGAATTCAACAGGTACAAGATATTCTGATGATCTTGCCTTCCTAACACCTTCCATCCAGATCCACCTAAACGTTAGCCCCTCCCCTCCTTTGCAGAGCCTGGCCATCCTTTCCCTCTCTCATCGGTCGGGGGTGCAAGGAGTACCCTCATCTCCGTGGGGCGGTCCGGCGCGCAAAGCTTGCTGACTTCTCCTTCCCCCCCCCACTCCCGCCACAACAGGTGGGCAGGGCCCTTGACTCACCGCTGGCGTTTTTCCCGCAGATCAGGTGCTGGTAGGGCTGCAGCAGCCCCCACAGCTCCGAGTCGTTGTTGACCGTCTGCTCCAGATACTCGAGCGTAAACTTTGGCGCTTCGTTAGCAGCCAGGCTGCTGCTGCCGCCGCCGCCGCTGTTCGTCTCTCGCTCCTTGTTGGTGGCGGCGGCGGCAGGGGGCAGACTGGCGGCGGCGGAGGCGGCACAGGTCCCGCCAGAGCCGGCGCTGGAGCACGGGCCCCTGTGGTGCAGCTGAGACTGTTGCGGCTGAGGCGGCGGGTTGTTTTGGTGGGGCTGCGTCTGGGGCTGCTGGTGCGGCGCCGAGGCGGCGAGCTGCAGGACCCTGGCGTAAACCTCTCGGAAGAGGTTCTCCATGCAGGCGGTCAAGTAGATGGCGGCGTGCTCGTGGATGCGCACGGCCACCCGGCTGTCCACCATCCAGCGGTAGAACTTGCCCACCGAGAAGGTGAGGCCGCAGCGGGTCGACTTGCCCCGGCTGAAGCGGTCGCCGCCGCTGCTGCTCATGTTGTAGAGGGACAAGGCGCCGAGGGCGGCCGCCGTGCAGCCGGAGGCCAGGCTCCAACCCAGGACGATCTCCATGGCGCTCTGGACCTCGTACTTGGTGCATTTGGCGAAGCGCAGGCTCAGCCGCTGAGCCTCCCTGGCCAGCCGGATCAGCGCCCGGCTGACCAAGGTGGAAAGTCTGGCCAAGGCGTCTTTGCAAAGGGGGCCGCCGCCATCGCCGCCGCCGCCGCCGCCGCTGCCGCTGCCGCTGACGGTGGTGGAACTGGCGGCGCTGCTGGAGCTGGCGGCGGGGGCCACCCCCAGCCCTCGGGCCTCTTTGCTCTGCGGGAGGAGGACCGCTTCCACCTCGTCGAGGCTCCAGGGAACCTCCTCAAGGTCAGGCAACAGCCTGGAGCAGTGCTGCCCGGAGCAGTCCAGCACTTCGGAGTCTTCCACCAGGACAGTGTTGACGGTGTCGAAGCTGTTGTGCCGACTGTGCATGGAGTCAGTTAGACGCTGCTGCTGCTGCTGCTGCCGCCAGCTGTTTCCTCCATAGGGGTAAGCCGAGTGAGGGGAATCGGAGCAGCAGAGGGATAAGTTGGAGGACCTGACGGAGTCTGCGGCACCACCATAGCCCGAGTCCAGCGTCAGATCTTCCAGCGTCCTCACCACCGTCTTACCTCTCCTTGCCATCGCTGCACTTCATGCTGCACCAGCAGGAAACTTTTAAAAAGAGAAAGGCGGCGGCGGCGGCGGCGGCGTCCCGAAAGCCTCCGCTCCTCTCTCGCGGGCTCCAACTTCGCAGCTCCCACGTCTGGCTTGACTTTCGAGCAGGTCCGCCGGGCAAACGCCGTCCTCCCCGCGAACGCGATCCGCATTGGCAGAAGGACGCGCGGTGATGAAGCGCCACGAAACGCCCCTCCGGTGGCTTCCCAGTTGGGAAAAGCGGCAGCCGCTCTCCGCTCTTGCCCGACTCCGGCACTGCACTACCCCGCACGCTCAAGTCAGCCGGAGGAGGCAGGGAAGGGGATATGGGGGGGGGGGGGGGGGGAGAGAAGAGAGAGAGAGAGAGAGAGAGAGAGAGAGAGAGAGAGACGGGAGGCGTGGTTATGCAAAACACTTCAAAAGGGAACCAATGGGAACGCTTTGGTTGCTACCTTCTGGGGCTTGCCCCTCCTCCCCTCCCCTGGCAGCTGCGACGGCGGAGAAGTGTCACTTTCTCTCTCCCCCCCCCCTTTAAAAAAAAATCCGTATTTTCTCCAACAGGCTCTCCTTAAATTCGCTGTTTTCGGGAATAGCAATGGGGTTTTGATCTCGCCATCCCGGCCTGGCGATTTCTTTTGTATTGCTCTACCACTGGGGGCGGGCCGGCGAGCGGAGGAAATCGAAAACCCGCAAGATTTTGTGTTGTAGTAAATCCAAAACAGATCCAAGATGCTCCGGGAAGGAGCGGTGGCGATTTTGAAAAATTCCATATACATACATACATACATACATACATACATTCATACATACATACATACATACATACAGTATGTCACAGAAGTGAGTACACCCCCTCACATTTTGTAAATATTTAAGTATATCTTTTCATGTGACAACACTGGAGAAATGACACTTGGCTACAATGTAAAGTAGTGAGTATACAGCTTGTATAACAGTGTAAATTTGTTGTCCCCTCAAAATAATGACACACACAGCC
>QLTV01003284.1:2187893-2216729 GCA_003457575.1 Thermophis baileyi | reverse complement strand
ATATGTAATATATATATATATTACGCAGCAAGAGGTAGGAGAGAGAGAGAGAGAGAAGATCCATTCGAAACAACATTTAAGACTGAGATGGAAAAGAGCGGTGGCGGTGACTGCGGTTAAGTTGCTGTCGGTTACCGGTTCTTCGCTTGGCTTTACCGGCTGGAGGTGTTACGTTGTCGCCAACCTGAGAGATCCTGGGATTTGCGGGAAGCCGGAGTCGGGGCGGGGGGGGAGAGAGAGAGAGAGAGCTTCTCTGCAGGTGCGGAGCCGCAATCTCCCTCGAGGTCTTTGCCTCTCCTGTAATTGTACTTATGGCGCTTGAGGGCAGGGAGGAACGACGGTGGCAGGTTGGAGCACCTGTCCTTCAGTGCGATCAAGCGAGTCCAGGTGGTGTAGCAACATCTGTCGGGAAAATATAGCAGGGAATGCCAGACCTTCGTCACTAGCTCAGAATAAACGGAGGATCGATCTCTTTGGAAGGCACTCACCCCCCACCTTTCGAGGTACCCAGAAATGATCCCCAGCCCCC
This sequence comes from Thermophis baileyi, assembly GCA_003457575.1. Classification (NCBI taxonomy): domain Eukaryota; kingdom Metazoa; phylum Chordata; class Lepidosauria; order Squamata; family Dipsadidae; genus Thermophis; species Thermophis baileyi. Next base: position 2,216,200 of record QLTV01003284.1, on the reverse strand, counting down.
CTTATTTCAGCCTGTAGTACAAGCGGAACTTTGAAGGTTCAGGAGCTGGAGATGGCCGATGCATTAAAACAAAACCTCTCCCAGTAATTAGAGTCTCCCTCAGGCACAGAAAGAGATTAGGAATCATTTGGGAATCTCTATGAAGAAGAGGGTGCAAATCAAACAGGTATTCCCCAACCTGGTGATTGGCAGGACTTCAGTTCTTTCAATCCTCAATCAAACTTGGCCTTCATTGGCCAGGGATAATAGCAGCTAAGGTCCTACATATCTGGCAGTGGAGAAGGGTGTTCAACTAAGAGCTTGCAGTTCCACAGGAACCAACAAGATCGGGGTTACATTATCAGCTTTCCCCAAAATGGCACCTTCCAGACATGTTCTATAGGTAGTCCTCGACTGACGAACACAACTGAGCCCAAAATTTCTGTTGCTAAGTGAGACATTTGTTAAGTGCGTTTTGTCCTGTTTTACGACCTTTCTTGACACGGTTGTTAAGTGAATCACTTCAGTTGTTAAGTTAGTAACATGGTTCTTAAGTGAATCTGGCTTCCCCATTGATTTTGCTTGTCAGAAGGTCGCAAAAGGTGATCATATGACCTTTGGGATACAGCAACGGTCATAAATATGAACCAGTGGCCAATCATCTGAATTTTGATCACATGATCATGAGGGATGCTGTGAAGATTGTAACTGTGAAAAAGGGTCATGAGTCACTTTCTTCAGTGCCGTTGTAACTTTGAACAATCACTAAACGAACTGTTGTAAATCGAGGACTACTGTATTATAATGTCCATTGACCTTTTCAACAGAGCTTTGTTGGCTGACAATGAAATCAATGCATCGTAGAAGGTGCTGTTTTGGGAAAAAATTACTATTAATTTATAAATTCCTTGAAGAAACTATCTGAATTCTTGTGTTCTCTTCACATTATTCATGTTTATTTATTTAAATGATTTATGTGGCTTCCTCCCTCTCAGCAGTTATTCCAGATGGCATAAAAGATTAAAACAACAACAATTTCATAATTCATATCAAACTTTAACCAATAGAGCTTGCCTAATCTTCTCACTCAAATCCATGGATATGTGTGAGCCAATTGGGTCATATTCATATTTTCAAGAAATCTGAAATTCATAACTCAAGAAATCTGGGACTTTGCAGAATTACTAGCAGTGAATTAGACTGACCAAAACAAAAATGACATGGAATAAAAAAGTGTTGTGTCTCACTTGAACATTCTGTATTTTTCTTGTAGTAATTTTAAGAGTCAACTGCTCACTCAAATCCATGGATATGTGTGAGCCAATTGGGTCATATTCATATTCTGCATAACTGCATATTCATGCAGTTGACTGCAGAGTCAACTGCAGCTTTGTAAATAGCACAAAAGGTTTAGGAATTTTTTAATCTTACAAACTCTTCTTTAGATTGTTTGTGCAAGAGTAATTAATCAGCCAAAACTGAACAGAGATACAAAAAGTCTGTACCATATTCTTTCTACATGCAATATCACCACCCCAATCTTGTATCAAAATAGCTGTAATTATTTAAATGTACTTTTCATGCAACTTCATCCTGTTCCATGGAGTAAGGAAGAGGAGCCTGGGTGTGCTGATCTAGGGACCACCTCTCAGATTTCTTTAGCAAGTGTAACCATTGTTGAAAGATTGGATAATAAATTTATAGAGTTGGGAATCGCATCTGAGCTCCTGCTTAGTGCAGGAATCCAAATGAGAGCATTCCAGATAGATGGCTATCACATCGTTGCTTGAGCACATTCAGTAAAAAAAGAATCCACTACTCCCTTGGGTAACTGCTTCCATTGTGAAACTTATTGTTAGGAATATGCCATCCTGTGGCTTAAATCCATTAGTCTATCTATATAATGAAATCTTGAACAATCAAGAACAGAAGTTTTGCTTCCTTTGATGTAACATTCTTTCAGATATTTGAAGAGAGCTACTTTTTTCCACTGTCTCTAATTAGTCTAATCTATTCAAGGTTGAATATATATGCATAGCTCTTCCCAATACCTTTCAATAGGTAGGTAGGTAGGTAGGTAGGTAGATACGGTAGATATGGTAGATAGGTAGATAGATACGGTAGATATGGTAGATAGATACGGTAGATATGGTAGATATGGTAGATATGGTAGATATGGTAGATAGGTAGATAGATACGGTAGATACGGTAGATATGGTAGATAGATACGGTAGATATGGTAGATATGGTAGATAGATAGATACGGTAGATATGGTAGATAGGTAGATAGATACGGTAGATATGGTAGATACGGTAGATAACCTTTGTCATTTTTTACTGTGGATACATTGGCCCACATTAAAAATGAAATTCTGTTGCCTGCTCTCAAGAGAAAGTTTATAACTACCCAAACACATACTTAACACACATATACACATGTATACACACACACACACACACACACACACACACACACACACATGTATCATATTGGAAAGAGGAAGCTTGAGAGTTCACAAAGTTGATACTAAATGGAACAAAACTGTAACCGAATCTGGATGTTCTGCTTCGGATACCATGAAGCCTCCTCCCAGAAGGTAACAAGGAAAACAGGTCATGAAGAGGATGTGTAGCATCCCAGATAATACTGCAGACCCTGATCAAGCATCGCTTATATACTACGTCCTGAATAGAAGGAAGTGAACTGCCAATAATCTTCTCTGCCATCCTCACCACTCTCTGCACCGCCTTCCTGTCCAAAGCAGTAATGCTTCCAAACCAGACTGTAATGCAATATGAACAGGATGCTCTCGATCGTCCCTCTATAGAAAGTGGTAAGGACAGGGGAAGGAAGATGTACTTTTCTCATGCGATGCAGAAAATGCAGGCGCTGTTGTGCCCGCTTCACCAGTGTCTCGCTGTTGAGCGACCAAGCCAGGCTACTCATTAGCTGCACACCCAGAAACTTAATGCTGCTAACCACCTCCACAGGTGAATCATTAATACTCAGAGGTGTGTGGCTGTGCCTGCCTTTTCTGAAATTGACAATGATCTCTTTAGTTTTTCCAACATTTAAAACAAGGCTGTTTTTATTACAACAGTTACCAAACTCTCTACTTCCTTGCGGTAAGCACCCTCATTGTCGTCCTGAATAAGGCCCAGTACTGTTGTATCATCCACATACTTCACAATGTGGTTGGTGACAAATCTTGCACAACAGTCATGGGTCAACAAGGTTGGGTTTCTCTTAACTTTTCATTATTAATGTACAGCCAGAAGCCCTAAAATTATTAGAAGACAAAACAGGTTGCAGAAGATTAATGATACTATGACAGTCTATATTTAAAAACAGTACAAAATAAAGTAAAATAGAATAAAAATACAAATAAAAGTGATGGGTATGGATATAAAGAAGAAAAATACGTATATAGGTCCAAACCTTAGTCAATGTAAGAGTCAAACCAAGAACCTTCTAATAGCAATTGCAATCAAGCAAAACTTCATTACATTCCTGGAAAAATCCAGTGGAGAAGTTATCCAGTAAAAAGATTACTTCAATTTCAGATTAGCCTGCATAATGGGTAAGAAGTGGGATTATAAACTCTTCACTCCAATAACAATAGAGAAGGTCTTCTGATTCATTCGGGGAATTGAAGCAGATACAAAAACCTTCTGCGTAAGGAATGTTACTACTGTAGTATTTGATTACCATGTCAGTATTGAGGGTTACACATTAAACCTTGCTAATGTAATGCTGTTCTATGTACTGTATAGCAGAATTCCATAGGGTAAGTGGGAAGTATGAGAGAACTATAGAAAAGGTCTTTCAGACAGTAGGATGGAATTTTAGAGCTGTAGAAATCTTTACCCTGCTCAACAACTGGCTTAGTTTCCAATCTTCTGGTACACCCTTCTCTGAAGTTGTTTTAGTTTCTTTGAACCCTTAATAGGGTTCCAGAATGCAGTGCTCTCAGTGTGGGATTACCAAAGCAAAATAAAATGCAACAGTGACTTCCTGTGATTTGGAAATCCTATTTCTGTTGATTGCGTTTGTCTTCCTTTGAACTATGCTATACTGTTGACTCATATTGAGTTTGTAATCAACCACTATCCCCTCATCCTTTTCACAACCCATTACCAAACTAATAGCCATATCTGTTAAATGTTATTCTTTATTTTCAGTCCATTTTTTTTAACCTATCAAAATCATTATGGGTTTTATTTCTCTCTCCTATGGGTATTATCCATGCATGGGTGATGGAAGTTGTAGAATCGCATCAATACAGCATGCAGAGGGCACTAAGTTAGAAAAGATTAATCCAGAACTAGAAATAGTGTGCTTAGCTATACCGGTACTACCATTGACACTGTTCTTCAGTGTCGCTCACCGTGATGCAGCTTTTCATCACTATTCATTTATTTATTATTATAAATGCCAGCATACTATACATTTATATCTTTAGCATGCTAGATTAATAACCCCTTCGTATTACATAGCAGCATGAATCCAATACATCCACCTTAAACCACAACGACAAATTAAAAAGAAAGGCTTGCCTATGAAAGTAAATGTAATCCGCTCTAATCTTGATTGCAGAAAATACGACTTCTGCAATAGAGTAGTAAATGTCTGGAATACTTTATCTGATCCTGTTGTTAGTTTCTCTAACCCCCATACCTTTTACCTTAAACTGTCTACCGTGGACCTTACACGTTTCTTAAGAGGTCCCTAAGGGGGCGTGCATAAGCGCACCAGCGTGCCTACCATCCCTGTCCTACTCTACCCATTTGTATGTACTCATTTTATGTGTTTATGGCTATGTTTTGCTTCTTTATATCCATTTATTTGTGCCATTTTTTCATGTGTCCTGTTTCCTTGCACTTGTTGACAGACAAACAAACAAACAAACAAACAAATAAATAAATAAATAAATAAATAAATAAATAAATAAATAATGAATTTTCAGATTTCAGATGTTCAGAATTCCATGAAATCCATGAAATCCAGAAGCCTCTAAGTCTCCATTCCCCTACAGAAGAAGACAGAGCTAACCCCTACTCCCTAACCTCAGAACATCATCCTTGATCAGGTCTACTAACTGCCCTACTTGGTGAGTGAAAAGTATCAATTGCCACAAGCCTATGGAAGTCCTAATAATTATGAACTCCTGAGCTACCCTTGAGAGATTGGTTGCATGTTGCTACATTCTTTAAGTATTAGCATCCTAGGGAGGTTCCACACCAAATCTACGACTATCTCTGTCAACTTACTTAGGTAGATATTGTTAAACAGTGACACATTTGTTATTCCAGCCAGACTTCTAACCTCTCACATTCATCCATCTCTTGATATAGTCACTCAGAAAGCCATTTAATCTACAGCTCCTAAGTTGCTTAGTCCTACCCTAATATTGTCTTCCAAGTATGATTGAAGACACCACAATTCAGTGAGGTGATATGAAAGAACATCATATTTGATGATGTCAAAAGCTGCTATTCCAAACAACACAAAGCACAATATCTTCCCTGCAATGAGACATTTAGCACAATTGACACTTGTAATCAGGGGTGGGTTTCAAAGATTTTAGCAAGGGGTTCTCTGCCTGGTTGCTGGGTGGGCATGGCCATGGTGGGTGTGGCCTAGTCGGCCTCCTGCACCATGGTGGGGGGGGCGTTTTTGCCCTTCCTGGGCTCTGGAGGCTTTCCTCGAGCCTACGGGAAGGCAAAAATGGCCTCCCCAGGCTCCGGAGGCCCTCTGGAGGCCGGAAATGGGCCTGTTTCCGGCCTTCCCGAACTTCCGGTAGGCCCGTTTTTCACCCTCGCCGAGCCTTCCCCGTGTGCCCTGCACTTACCTGCATCCAAAACGGGCCGCGTGGGGCGGGGTGGGCGGGGGCCAGCCAGGAGTGGGGTTTGGGGGTTCTCCAAACTGCACAGAATCTTAGCTAGAGGTTCTCCTGAACCCCTGCGAACCCCCAGCAGCCCACCCCTGCTTGTAATGTAATCCCAGCTGTAGCCAGTTTCAAAAGCCAAGATGGACAAATATCCCAGGAGCAGGTGTAGCTAGCAGTTTGCTTAGAAACTTGCACATTCTGAACAAGCTGAAAGGTACCCATAAGAACAGGATCAGGCAGTAAATTGCCACCTTTGATTCTACTCAAATCAAAACATTGGCATCAGAGCAAATGAAGGTGACTTTTTTCTATAGGCAATGAGACCAATAATCATAATTTGTTACAGTGGACTGCAATGATTCAGCCTTGCAGATCCCCATCAGTAAAAGAATTCACTTGGCTGACATTGATCAAGTGCCATTGAGGCAGAGAAATAAGAATTTTCATCAGCATCACTCCAGAGAGAAAACTGAGTGGGGGTAACCGTTTGTCAGTGGGAGCAAAATGGTTCTTAATAAAACAGGGACTGGTAAATGACGGGTGACAATTCCCTATTATATACTTTATTTATTTAAATTGTATCTCTCTTTTCTGTCTGTATGACATTCAGGGAGGCTTACAGCAGTTAATAGTAAAAATTGCAAAAAATAATAATAGAAACAGCGCTAATCAAATTAGAAGTAAAATTAAAACCAGTATTTATTAAAATAAATGCAATTTTAATTTTACTGAATGCTTAGAACAGTGGGAGACAATTGTACCCTCTTTGGGAAGCATATTCCATAGAAGTGAATAAAGCACAGAAGCTTTAGAGTAGAAGCGTAAGTGTGGAATTGAAACGAGTCTTAAATGCTGCCTTATACAGAGTCAGCCCATTGGACCAATTTCTTCAATGTTCATCTATCTTCACTGGCAGCTGTTTCTCAAGATTTTAGATATGAGTCTGTCTTGGCCCAGCTTAAACATTAAAACTAGGAGATCAGAGGTGGGTTCCTCCCGGTTCGGACCGGTTCGGCCGAACTGGTAGTGACCCGCTGGTGATGTCACAGTGACATCACGGATCCGGTTCGGTTGGTGCCGGTCCGTGGGCGCCACCATCTTTTTATTTTTATTATTTTTATTGTTTTGAATTTTTTTCCGGGGTTTTTATTCTTCTGCGCATGCGCAGAAGCCAAGTTTCTGGTACTGCACATGCGTCGCCATCTTGTTTTTGGCTTTTTGGGGGGGGGATTATTTCGGATTTTTCAGCACTGCGCATGCATGCACGTGCAAAACGCATGCGTGCGCCCACGAGATGCGGCCACGCGGCGCGGGAGGAAGCTAACCGGCAGTGAGGTAAGTTAGAACCCACCCCTGCAGGAGATGATGCTAAAACGTGAAACAGGAGACAAAGCAAGAGTTCGTCTTCTAAGGCAAGATTCTTTGTTATAAGTCAGGGGTCCCCAACCCTCGGTCTGCAGACTGGCACTGGGCCGTGGCATGCCAGAAACCAGTCCGCGCAAACAAGCAAAGCCCCATCCGTGGGATGCAGGCAGCATGTGAAGCCACACCCCCTCCAGTCTGTGCAAAAAACCTCTCTCCACAGAACCAGTCCCTGGTGCCCAAAAGGGACCACTGTTGCAAGCAATGAAATTTAACCCCCTGCTTGATTCAGGAAACCAGAATGAGGTCATCCAAAAGGGCTGGGAGATTACCTAAAGGAGATCAATACATTTATTTATTTATTTATTTATTTATTTATTTATTTATTTATTTATTTATTTTGTCAAGCATATATAAGATTACAGAAAAAGGTATAAACATGATTGTGAATACATAAAATGTATAAACATGATTATGAATACATGAGATGGTTACGAATACATGGGGACATTAGGACAGGGACGTTAGGCATGTTGGTGCGCTTATGCATGCCCCTTACGGACCTCTTAGGAATGGGGTGAGGTCAACGGTAGAAAGTCTAAGGTTAAAGTTTTGGGCATTTGGGGAAGAAACCACAGAGTGTGGTAGTGTATTCCAGGCATTGACCACTCTGTTGCTGAAGTCGTATTTTCTGCAATCGAGTTTGGAGCGGTTTATGTTAAGTTTGTATCTATTGTGTGCTCGTGTATTGTTGCGGTTGAAGCTGAAGTAGTCATTGACAGGTAGGACATTGTAGCAATAATTTTATGTGCTATACTTAGGTCAGATCGAAGGCCGCGTAGTTCTAAATTGTCTAAGCCCAAAATTTCAAGTCTGGTGGCATAAGGTATTTTGTTGCGAACAGAGGAGTGGAGGATTCTTCTTGTGAAATATCTCTGGACATTCTCAATTGTATTAATGTCCAATATGTAGTGCGGGTTCCAGACAGATGAGCTGTATTTGAGAATTGGTCTAGCAAATGTTTTATATGCTCTAGTTAAAAGTACAATATTACCAGAGAAGAAGCTACGCAAGATTAAGTTAACCATTCTTAATGCCTTTTTGGCAATGTTGTTACAGTGCGCTCTGGCACTTAGATCATTAGAGATGAGTACTCCAAGGTCCTTAACAGAGTGAGGACTACAAGGTCGTGACCATCTAGCTTGTATTTTATGTTCTGATTTTTTTTTTTTTGCCAATGTGTAAGACTGAGCATTTGTTGGTTGAGATTTGAAGTTGCCGCTTGTTTGACCATTCTGACACATAGTCAAGGTCTTTTTGAAGGGTAGCAGCATTGTCGGTGGTGTTGAATAGTTTTACATCATCAGCGAAGAGAACGCAGTTGCTTTTAATAAATAATTAGTAAAGTTCTTATTAGCAAGAAACTCCTGGTAGTTATCAAATTTTAAAAAAACCCCTCCATCTTCTGTAAACCACTTCTGCAACATTAAAGAATAGCTGTTCTCTTTGATGGCTTAAAACGGATATACATCTTCAAATCACAATCATAACTGGTCCAAAATTTGCATTGCTAAGCAAGACAATTGTTAAATGAGTTTTGCCCCTTTTACGACCATTCTTGCCACAGTTGTTAAATGAATCACTGTAGTTGTTAAGTGAATTATTTGGTCATTAAGTGAAACTGGCTTCCCCCATTGACTTTGCTTGCTGGAAGCCGGCTGGGAAGGTTACTAATGGTGATCACATGACCTAGGACAGTGCAACTGTCATAAATACATGCCAGTTGCCAAGCACCTGAATTTTGATCACGTGACCATGGGGATGCTGCAACGGTCGTAAGTGGGGGAAACTATGGTAAGTCACTTTTTGCCATTGTAACTTCAAACAGTCACTAAACGAGTGGTTTACAACTACCTGTATTCTGAGAGAAGTATCAAATTTCTCTTGCCTCCTTGCTATCCATACCAATTTCAACAAGCTTTTATTGAAACACTACTTTCAATGCAACTGTTCTGTATTCTCAGTTAGGGTGATATAGATATAGAATACAATAGAATAGAATAGAATTTTTTATTGGCCAAGTGTGATTGGACACACAAGGAATTTGTCTTTGGTGCATATGCTCTCAGTGTACATAAAAGAAAGGATACATTTGTCAAGAATCATGAGGTACAACACTTAATGATTGTCATAGGGTACAAATAAGCAATCAGGAAATGGTGAACCTCATAGCCACTTTAACAAATAATGTCCTGGTCAAATTATTCCAGAAACAATTATTGTTTCAAATACATTGGGGGTTTCAATAACAGTTATTGCTATTTACTTCTGAACCACAAATTATTAGATTTCCATGCTGTGGGTTGAGACTATGAAGAGATGAGAAATAGTGACCTAATTTGACACACTAACTTACCAATAAAAATGTGAACAAACTCCATACTGTTATATGTTTGCTGATTGCTAATGTACATTGGGCAAGAAGTGGGAGAAAATATCAGTTCTGGGACTGGTTGACTGACCAATGTTGATTTAACAAAACTCCCAAATAGAAAAATGTTATACTGAAATCAGCCTAGTATAGTGTTTCCAGAATTATAACACAAAAATGCTATGTCTTTATGTTCACATATCTACAGTGGTACCTTGGTATGCAACTGTTTTGCAAGTCATTGAAAGTGAACTCAACACATTTTGATACAAAAATTTTGCCCTGGTACTCATTGTTTGTTGGATATTCAATGCACAAACTAGAATTTGTCAGTGTTGGCTGCCTTGAGACTCACTATATTATTCCTTATGGGAAAAATTTGTTTGGTACTCATCGCGCCTTCTGGAACCAATTAACAATTAAAAAGGTTTCATTCACTATATCTGGAGATACAAGTAGTACTACTTGTATAGCACTTAGACTTATATACCGCTTCATAGTGCTTTACAGCCCTCTCTAAGCGGTTTACAGAGTTAGCATATTGCCCCCAACAATCTGGGTCCTCATTTTACCCACCTCAGAAGGATGGAAGGCTGAGTCAACCTTGAGCCGGTGAGATTTGAACCGCCGAACTGCAGCTAGCAGTCAGCTTGAAGTAGCCTGCAGTGCTGCATTCTAACCACTGCGCCACCTCGGCTCCAAATATAGTGAATGAAACCTTCCACTATTTCCAGCAAGGACTACCCAGCAGCTGCTAGCTGACTTCTAGATTTATGGTTAGTTCTCCTGATAAACATATTCCCAAATTCATGATTTCACTCTGGTTAGAAGTCTGAAGTATGAACACCCATCTCAAGAAACTATAACAATATGGATATTCAGCCCATCCACTCAGAGAAAGGGTGGGGGATATACCTATCTACATCTTCATTAAGTTAACTTAAATTTGGTTGTTTTCTTGTTGTCGTCGGTGTTAAAGTAAATATAAAGTAGCTTATTGACCAACTTGGAATCTAGATTATGACATGGAGAAAATATATTTGAGTTTCATATTAATATATTGTTTAGTCATTTAGTTGCTTCCAGCTCTTTGTAACTGACTAGACATTATTTCACCAGGATTGTCTGTCATTAATTGCTTCCTTATAAGCTTGTCAGCTCCTGCTTCTGTCATCAGTGACAGTTATCTAGTCATCTTTTTGCTATCTAGCTGGTGATAGTACCAATCTCTTTTTCAATTGTCCTCATTTTTTTCCAAGTGTCAGGCGTACAAGTTTAATAAGGTATTAGTATTATCTCCAGTAATTCTTCTCTTTATATTTTGTGTTTAACCTTTAGCTTCATTATTAGTGCTTCCACTGAACAGTCTGGTGGTAGTTCATCTAGTACTGAATTGTTTGTTCTCCTTCCGATACAATTTTCTGTAGTACTACAATTCAAAGGCATCAATTTCATTTTCTTTAGCCGTTCTGGTGGTTCGTCTTTCACAGGCATATGTTGCCATGCCCTTGGCAATATATATCTTTGCTGTCAATGTAATGTCTCTGCACTTTAATATTTTGCCTAGATTTGTCACAGCCTTTCTCCCAATTAATAGTCATCATTTTCTTTCATCACTCCAGTAACCATTCTTGTGATTTTTTTTTTGAGCCGAAAAAGATCATCTACTACAAATTCTTCTCCAACTAGTTCTGTTAGACTGCCCTTACCTTTTGACATAAATTTCCTTTAAAAAAATATTGAGCAGCAGATTGGCTTTTGCACTTTCTTCTTTTACCTTCAATAAAAGATTATTAAATCAGTGTTTCTCAACAGTGGCTGCTTGAAGATGTGTGGATTTCAACTCCCAGAATTCCCCAGCCAGCTTTGAATTCTGGGAGTTGAAGTCCATACATCTTCAAGCTGCCAAGGTTGAGAAACACTGCCTTAAAACTCCCTCACTTCCAGCCATCAAAATGGAGCTTGATGTGAGATTATTGATGTTTTTCTCTTTAATTCCAGTTACTATTTCTTCTGCTCCAAAATTTCTTAGGATATATTCTGATAAGTGAAATAAATAATGTGACGATATGTAGCCTTGGTGAACTCCTTTCTTAATGTTGAGCCATTATGTTCCACATTCTGTTTGATTCTTGGCCATCATACACATTCTTCTAGGCAAATGAGGTGGCCTGGTACACTCATGTTTTAAGTGCTATCTAGCATTTGTTGTGGTCTACATCAGTGGTGGGATTCAATAATTTTTACTACTGGTTCTGTGGGCGTGGCTTGATGGGCGCGGCATGGCTTGGTGGGCGTGGCAGGGGAAGGATACTGCAAAATCTCCATTCCCTCCCCACTCCAGGGGAAGATTACTGCAAAATCCCCATTTCCTCCTGATCAGCTGGGACTCGGGAGGCAGAGAATAGATGGGAGCGGGACCAGTCAGTGGTGGTATTTACTGGTTCTCCGAACTACTCAAAATTTTTGCTACCGGTTCTCCGAACTACTCAAAATTTCTGCTACTGGTTCTCCAGAACTGGACAGAACCTTCTGAAACCCACCTCTGGTCTACATAGTTAAAAGTTGTTGTGCAATCAATGAAGCAATGAAGCAAAAACTCCTTGTCTTTTCTTTTAAACACTGCACGTGATCAAACTGCCTCTTCTTCATCCAGGTTGTATGTCTGGCATTTCCAATGCCATGAAATGTTGGGCTGTAAAACCTTGAGCATGAGAGATAAATGCAATTATTCAGTAATAGATGAAACTTTTGCTGTCTCTTAGTCACTCCTAGGCTTTTCAGATGTTCATATAACCTCTTTTTTTTTTTTAACTTCTGAACATATAAGCAAAAAGTACTGCTTGTTTTGTAATGCAGCACTTCCCTAGATGTTGCAAAAGGTTTCATTTAGGAAAGAAAATTTACCCAGAAAAGTGGGTGAAAATGCATATATTAGAATATACAACCACACGCACACACACAGAGAGAGGGGGGGGAGGGAGGGAGGGAGAGAGGGAGAGAGGGAGAGGGAGAGGGAAAGGGAGAGAGAGGGAGACAGGGAGTGGAATGGAATGGAAGAGAGAGAGGCAAAAACAACCTTATGAAAGCGATATACCTTTTGGGATATTGATAGATCATACATGTGCATATCAAGTATGTATAGCAGGAAAAATGTGGATTGTGCATGAAAAGTTTTATTTTAAAAATTCTCAACTACACACTGATTTTCCTGCTTAGATACTACTTGATGTGTTGAGACTGGCCTAAGTTTGGTAATTAAAATAAAGCAATGTGGCAGGCTGTTTTAAATACTGAAATATTTATGAAGTCTACAAGATATATTGCTATTTGCTTTCTTATTTGTTTTCATATTGTGTTTATTGCTTTCTGTGAAAGTATTATTTTGCTTGCTTTATAGACTTAATCAGATAACCCCATTTTGAGAATAAAGTGTTTTTGTCCAAAACTGACATTGTTTTGGAGAGCAGTTAACTTCTGATTATTAATAAGATGCTTTTATGTTTCAAAATCTTAGACTATTGTTCCTACTTAGGATATAGCAGAATCTGCTTATGTGCTTGTTTCAGTATCTATTTATTGAATACACAAACTGTTGCAAAATTACAATGAAACTTCAGTGTACTGTCTTGCCCATATATTTCTAAGATGTCTCAATATCAATGCATTAAAATATTTTAATTTCAGTCTTTGACTAAGATAAAATGTGGGAACAATGAGATTAACAATTATGAAAGAAAGAAATAGACAACGTATAAATACTGTAAGGTGGATTATTTTAAAAAAATGGAAGACAAAACAAATGAAATGAAAATCTATATGGTGCTATGTAAAAAGCATAAAAAATAATCTGTTGCAAGAAGAACTGTAAAATTGGGTGACTGGAGACTAATAATAGATATGATTTGTGTTGATCTTGATTGAGCCTGGACAGCCATCAATACTCAGTAGATTTTGGATGCTAATGTAAAGAACTAGCAACAATATACAGTATGTTATAGAGGTTGGAATCAAAGAGTGGTATGGAGATGTAAAGTTGTTTTTTTCACCTAGTGCAACCTTGGCCACTTGAAGATGGGTGGACTTCAACTCCCAGAATTCACCTATTGGCAGAAAAACAATTACTAATTACTAGCTATGCTGGCTGGCTGGGGAATTCTGGGAGTTGAAATCCACTCATCTTCAAGTGGCCAAGGTTGAGAAACATTGGCCTTGTAAGCTGGTATACAGTAGGGTAGTGATGGCTAACCTTTTTGTCGTCGCGTGCCGAAATGCAATGCGCGTGTGAACCCCTCCATGCGCCCCGCCCCCCGCACATGCGTGTGCGTCCCTCCTGTGTTCCCCCTACCTCCTGCACATGTGTGCATGACCCCCTCTGCACTCCCCCCACCCCCGCATGTGCGCACGTGACCCCCTGCACTCTCCCTGCCCCCCCATGCACGTGCTACCCCAAGCATGCGCATGTGACCCCCCACCTCTACACATACACGCGCATCTCCCACATGTGCCCCGCCCCCCATGCATGCGAGGCAGAGACCCGAAGATCAGCTGGCCAGTGGCAGGTGCACGTGCATGCACGGTGGAGCTGAGCTGGGGCGACGGCTCGCATGCCCACAGAGAGGGCTCTGCGTGCCACCTGTGGCACGTGTGCCATAGGTTCGCCATCATGGCAGTAGGGGAATAAAGGTACTGGGACGTGTCTTTAAAATGAGAAGAGACGGATGGGCCTGGCAGTTTTGATTTGCCCATTATGGCAGAGGCACAGACAGAATGAAACTCTATGCCTTTCAGGTAAGGGGATATGCTGTACTTTCCTTCTCACACAGCTAAGGGGAGGGCATTGCAGTGAGTCAGAGAGACGGCCGTTCTGTGGTTAGCAGATTCTAGCAGCATAATACATGCAGCTGGAGATACCATGTGCCTTCAGCTTTCAGAGAGGGAACATGTGGATCCTTGCCTCAATCCGAGTACTTATGCACTATTTAATAAGTGGAATGGCCATCTCAATAGCTGTCACTAAGCATTTTATCTATATACACGATCAGTTCTGCAGATTTTTACCATTTTACGATCCCTCTTTGCCATCTTTGTTGCCTAAGTGTAATTAACTATTCGTTAATCTGAGGTCTATTCAGTGGTGAAATCCAAATTTTTTTACTACCGGTTCTGTGGGCGTGGCTTGGTGGGCGTGGTGTGGCTTGGTGGGCGTGGCTTGGTGGGCATGGCAGGGGAAGGATACTGCAAAATCTCCATTCCCACCCCACTCCAGGGGAAGGATACTACAAAATCCCCATTCCATCCCCATTCCTGGGGGAAGGATATTGCAAAATCTCCATTCCCACTCCACTCTGGGGCCAGCCAGAGGTGGTATTTGCCAGTTCTCCAAACTACTCAAAATTTCCACTACCGGTTCTCCAGAACCTGTTAGAACCTGCTGGATTTCACCCCTGGGTCAATTCCTTTTGCCCCTTAACATGACATGAAGTCGTGAACATGTTCCAGCAACCTTCCCCTCCCCAGGGCTGTCTTAACGCATGGGCCTGATGGGCACTTGCCCGTGGGCCCCACGAGCATAGGGGCCCCATACTAATCTGTTTATGTTAACCCTTCAATGCACCTTGTATCATATACTGTAAATACAGCAACTGTATGGCTTACTGAGTATTATTGTGTTCTTCAAGCCTCGTGTATTGTTCAAATGTTTATCATGTTGATTAGTTGTTGCTGCACAGCATGTTTTTAATGTTTCAACACCGATTTTGTTGGAAGTGCCAATAAAATAAATATATGTTTAATTTTATCGACTGTTTAAATTTTTATTCCTGCGAGTAGTTGTCGTAGGACCCCCCAGTACACTGCTTTGCCCGGGGACCATAATGCTGTTAAGATGGCCCTGCCCCTCCCCCCCCAGCTGGGTCTTAATGACATTGCTAGCATCTTGTCCCCAGTTCATATCTAAGGCAGTTTAAAGTCATCCTTGGTGATTTCAGTTTTAAAGTACGGTACTAATACCACCCCTTTTCTGGACACAATTTTTGCTATAGATATGAGCTGGCATCTTTCATCAACCATTTGGTTACACAGAAAGTAGCTGGGATTTGCCCAGTTAGTTCCTAGTAGCCACTAGAGGCTTTTGGAGACAGCTGGCTCCCAGAGAAATCTCCCAATGTTATGCATAGTTTGTCAGGTGTTTGGACTCCTCATAAACACAGTTTAGTTAGTGATCTTTTAAAAAAGCACTACTGCGCTGCAGAGAAGATTGATTTAATATGGGAAAGAAAGCTCAGTTTTGCCAGCTATGCGTTGCTTATTTTGTCACCATTGGATATTTATTAAGGGGTTTTTCTAATGGTTTTGCCAGCAAGACTTTTCACATGGTTGTACTTTTCATTATTTTATTAATTTTATTGCCTCTGAGATGCCACAACAGACTAGACATCAATCCTGGGACTTGTCTCTATAGTTGCAGTTTCTATGGCTGTCTGGACAATGCATTATGGTTACTTATATCCTCCTTGAAGGAGGCAAGGGCTATTTTGCTCACTCCCTGGTGAGTTTGATGACTGTACATGCCATGGCAAAGGCTGTTGTTAGACTGGGCAAGTCAATCACAATTGTGATGTTGGTAGTCTGTTCTAGATCGTGTGTTCTCCATTCTTATTCCTGAGTGAGTCTGGCACACTACCAGCCACGAGGTCAGAACTAGAATCCTTGGTCACTTGTTGCCAGCCTCTGTCCTTCCAGTCAAACAACCACAATAGACTACGTCAAGAACAGGCATGTGAGAGATTCCAGAAATGCTCTTTTTTATTACAGAGCACAATAACAGAATCCTAAAAGCCTGTCAGAGTTTCTTTTTGTCCCATCTTATACAAGATCAAAGTAAGGTTATTTTGAAGGGGTTTTTTTTTTCTTATGGTTTCCTCTTTCTCAGGACCATGTAACCTTTTCTGAAAGTCCCCTTTAACAGTTCATTCATTCTTTCCTGTCCCAATATCAGGTCTACATTCTTTCACACTCCCATTGCATGACCAGTCAGTGATGGAATTAGCTTGTCTTTGGGTTCCACTTACTTTCCCTACCGGTTTGCATCGGGACGGAAGTGCGTGTTTTGCGCGTGCGGGCTCACTTCGCTCGCGCGCGCCTCCCCATCACGTCGTGCAAAAGACCCGGAAATAACCCTCTGCTCATGCGCAGAAGCCTTTGCACATGTGCAGAGGGTTTTTTTGCTAGCCGCAGTGACCGGAGGACCGGTTCGGGAGCGTGGGCCGCCGGTCATCACTGCCGGTTCGGTGAGCAGTGGTTGCACCCCTATCAAAACCCAGAAATGCCCCTCTGCACATGCACAGAAACCTTTGCGCATACACAGAGGGTTATTTTTCAAGCCGCGGCGACCGGAGGACTGGTTCGGGAGCATGGACCGCCAGTCTTTGCTGCCAGTTCGGCGAGCATTGGTAAATTTCCACTACCGGTTCTAAAGAACCTGTCCGAACCGGCAGCAACCCACCACTGCTTTGACTGCTTTCTCCCAATTCACTGCATATCTCATCAGTGCTTCCTACATGTCAGTCAAGCTAATTTTGGACATAGGTTTACTGCTTCTTCAAAGGAGCACTATATCTGTGTTCTGAAAAGTCCAACTAACAAGTTATAGAGGGAAGTTGTACTCCTTCCTCTCTCCTTGTCCCAAGTATACCTAGTGCCTACTATCTGTTCCTCTGGTGTAAGAGACTGCAAGAAGCAGGTAGGAAACCTCAGCTGGTGTCAGAACAGGCAGCACAGCCTAAATGAAGGTCAAGGGAAGATGACATTTAAAAGGGACTTTCCCTTAATTTTCTATAAAGCTGCTGGGAACTTTTACAGTTTTAAAAATTGTATTTTTTTTACTGCAATGAGTATTAACAATGCTGTTCTGAATTTTCCCACTATTTGGATTTTGCCAGCTGCGAGTGACTTTAAACAATAGGCAACTTGACAAGGGGTTAAACTCACAACAGCCTTCTAAAATTGTCCCATCCCATGTTGGGAAGACTGATTAGTCATTGTTTTTCTGCCCATAGGTGAAACGTGATGGGAGGGAAATAAAGCTTGATCATCAAATTGGCCTTAACTTGAACCACAGCAATAAGGTCGGCATGATTCACTTGGCTTGTTACAGTGGCAGAATAGAGGTATGGCAATGTGAACTGCACAGTTCTTATCGGCACAATTTTCTGCCAATTCAAAGAATCCTGGGTAGCATTTTAACTCTGCTGTAAAGGCCTCTGACCCTTCCTTCTGACCAGCACAAAAATAGCTAAGCTTAAAAAACAGATTTGTTGAAGGATAGCATTCTTCTTTTCCACTTGGTGATGAGGATTTGCTGGAGTATTGTTCCATATTAATAATATCCATGATAATGTATTAGGGGAAGGAAAGAGGTTTTCATAAATTCATTACTTAGCCTTTGAGGTATGCAAGGAATAGAATAGCAACTTTTCCCCCCCTGAATACTGAATTGGGTGATTTCAGCCTGTAACAGTCGAGCCTGACTTTTGGTGACCATATGGACATATCCATGAAGGTATATAATACAATAATTCAAAATGCCTGATCCACATACCTTTATAGCAAATAGGTAAAGATCTTTTCTATCTGTTATCTGCTCCATTTAACTGAAGATTTCAGGGACTGATTATTCTGCATGCAAAGCATGTGCTCTACTTCCATACCATGTCCCTGTCCTAGGGCTGTTGCCTAGAAACAGCACATCCATTTCTTGTTCTGCTACCTTGTCTTCCCATAATTACCAAAATCAGTCCTCGCACCTGGCCAGGGTCAGAAACTCCAGCTGGATTTCAGGTGGCCTGCATGACTTTTATGCACTCCCAGCAAGATAAGGAGCAGAAGAAGAGATTCTAAGGGAGTTTGGGAGAAGACCTGAGGAAATACCTGGGGGGGGGGGCTGGAAATACTGACTGACTGAGGAAAATGGTGCCAGGAAATGTTTCAGAGGCAATGATAAAGCAAATTATTCTTTTTCTGGATCAAAGGAATCAAGAGGCTTAGAATCAATCTTAGCTCAATTATAGAGTATCTGGCATTTTCATTTCAAAATAAAATGAAGAGATTTGATGAAGGTCCAATGATCTAAAAAGCCAATAGTTTGAGTCTATAAATGTCAGGGTGAATCATTTTATTTTACTTATCCAATACTGTAAAGTATAGCAGATGAATCTTAACACTGAAGGCTAATCCAACTTTATAGTCCACTGTAATGTTTCTCATAATGGCCACACATGCCCAGGCCTGCACTGATGTCTCACTAGTTCATGTGGATATATGGTCTGCCAAATCAGATTCCATACAGGTAGTCCTTAACTTACCACAGTTCATTTAGTGACCATTCAAAGTTACAGCAGCACTGAAAAAAGTGACTTCTGACCATTTTTCACAATTACAACCTTTGCAGCATCCCCATAATCATGTGACCAAAATTCATATGCTTGACAACTGGTTCATACTTATGACTGTTGCAGTGTCCCGGGGTCATGTGATCCTCTTTTGTGACCTTCTGACAAGCAAAGTCAATGGGGAAGCCAGATTCATTTAGCAACCAGGTTACTAAGTTATCAACTGCAGTGACTCACTTAACAACTGTGGCAAGAAATGTCATAAAATGGGGCAAAACTCACTTGACAACATACATTTTGGGCTCAACTGTGGTTGTAAGTTGAAGACTACCTTTATAGATGTTATTTCTAGTAGTTTCAGTCAGATCCTAAATTAGATCTATAGTTTCCCAAAATTCATAAAGGGAAACTGCTAGTTAATAAGAAGGAATGTACTATGAAATCTTTGAGAGAAAATATAGCAACAAGGAATATTGAAATTAAATTCTCATTTAATTTCTGCTTTTTACTTGAGTTTTTTTCTGCAATAAAATATGTGTGTAAAACTTCCAAATTTTCTTTTTCCAGGGACTCTTTTGCCCCACTTTATCAGCTATGAAAATCCTTTTGTGTCAGAATATTTGAAGGTTTATTCCTGATGCACAGAGAGATCATACAAGCCATCTTAGACCTCCATATATGAATTAGAAAGTCATCCCTACATTTTTGGGAAAGACATACAAAAACGTGTAGACCAGGGGTGTCAAACTCGCGTAGTCACGTTGTCATGTGACGTATCGCAACTTTTCCCCCTTCACTAAACCAGGAGTGGCCGTGGCCAGTGCGTGACACATCTGGCCTGCGGGCAGAGAGTTTGACACCCCTGATGTAGACTATTCTTTTGATAAAGGTATCTGTCACATTTGTCCTTTGGCAGAGAAACTCCGGGGTCCTTCATAACACAGTTTGGAAAACACCAAAGTAAAAGAACAACTGGTTTAACTGCCTCTCCTGACTTTCTCTGAAAGGTCATTATGAAAGTTTCTACAAATTGGTGGTGTGCCTAAGGACAGCAGGAGCTGCTGTGAGGGGAATAGGGAGGTAGAGTCAAAATACTTCTATTGCTTTTACATTTCCAGCTGCCCGGGATGTTCCCAGAAGCTATGGACAATCAGACACAAGCAGGTGCAACATAAACGATCCTTTAACTTATATTAGTGAATAGCCCTCCAGACAACTGTCACATTCCAGTATTTCCGTGTGCAGGGTTTTTTCATTTTGCTCACCTTTGAACAGCACTTAAAGCAACTCAGTATTATAATGACAGAAGCTGAAAGTATAGACTCTCACTCCTTTTCACTTTAGCAATACTACAACTTTCTCTGTAATCATAATTCACATACTAGTCTTTCTCGGTTGCAACGACAAACAGATAAACTAGTTTTATAGACTGAACCTCATCCCTCTAGGTAGGATGTTCAAGATTTATTCCACACTTTGCATTACGTGTGGATGCGACAACAAAGAACAAAATAAACTACTGGCGATTAACCAGAGAGCTAAGATCGGCCTTTCTAGGGCATATGTAATTGCAAACCCGATTTCATTTCACTCTCACAGTAGTTCTTCATTAGAGGAAGAAGAGAAGAACATCTTTGCAACAGAAGGCTGAAACTAACAAGGGCTGTGTATCAGCAGTGCTCAACCTTTTTGGCACCAGGGATTGGTTATGTGCCGTGACGGCAAACCTATGGCACGCGTGCCACTTGTGGCACGCGGAGCCATATCGGTGGGCACGCGCGCGCCGGCCAGCTGATTTTCAGGCCTTCTGGGCCCACTGGGAGTCAGTAAACACTCAAGTTGTTTCCCAACTTGAAACGGGCCATTTCTGGCCTCCGGAGGGCCTCCGGGGGGGGTGAAGGCTGTTTTCGCCCTCCCCAGGTTCCTAGAAAGGCTCTGAAGCCTGGGGAGAGCAAAAAAATGGGACTTCCAGTCCAACTGGAAGTCGGGAAATGGAACGTTTCCAGCCTCCGGAGGACCTCGGGAGGGGGGGGAGGCCGTTTTTGCCCTCCCTAGGCTCCTAGAAAGGCTCTAAAGCCTGGGGAGAGCAAAAAAACGGGACTTCCGGTCCAACCGGAAGTTGGCAAACTGGCCATTTTCTGCCTCCGAAGGGCCTCCGGGGGGATGGTGAAGGCCATTTTCGCCCTCCCCAGGCTCCTAGAAAGGCTCTGAAGCCTGGTGATAGTGAAAAACGGGCGTGCCATCACGTGCCGGGAGCGGGGGAGTCACGTGCATATGTGCAGGGGGGCGCATGGAATTATGGGTGTGGGCACGCGTGCGCGTGACCCCCCCCCATGCTCCCCCCCTTTTGGCACGTGAACCAAAAAAGGTTCACAATCACTGGTTATGTGGAAGATCCATTTTTCCATGGACCGGGGTAGTGGTTGTTTCAGTTTCACTTGCTCGTCTGCCACTCACCTTCATCTGTGCAGCTCTGTTACTAACAGGCCTTGGACCGGTACCAGTTCGTGATCCGGAGGTTGGGGACCCCTGCTCTGTACATTCAGAGTCAACCTAAACATTAGTCCCCCCCCCATCCCTCCCCATGTTAAATAGGTCTGCATGCTTGCTGTGATCAGCTTCTTGTAATTATCTCAGATATACCTTTATGAATGATTGTCTCTGTTGGATATTTTAATCTATCCACCTAATTAAAACTGGGTGAGGAGGATAAACCAGAATTTTCTTGTAATTAAGCTCTTGGACATTGCACTCTCAGCTTTGCTTGGAAACATTTAAAAAAAAATCCAGAGAAACTCAACCAATGATTGACTGCTCATGAGTTATTTCCTAGGGTTTTCATCACGCCATGCTTTGTGGTTTCTCTCTCAAAAGGGCATATTTACAACAGTCATTTTATCATTGTGAAAGTGCATGCATTAACTTCTTTGCTGGATTTTTTTTTCCTTATTCGGCTTGTAAGAAGGCTGTGAAACAGTGATTCAACACTCTGTGTGTGAGAAAGGGAGTTTGTTACTTTCAGTTGAGTCCGATTGATAGGATGATATAGTCAGTTGGTAAGTAAACGTCATGACAACAGTATGAAGTCTCTTCCTCATAGCTGAATTAAACTAGACTGAACCAGCTGAGAATTGTACCAGCATAAATTTTGCTGTCCCGCTGATAATCCTTATCCTGCCACAGACATGCTGCTGTGGTGACATAATGTTGTCCTTTGTTATGTACAGAGTTGTTAGGGATAGGGACTGGTGGATTCTGCCAGCCCCTTTTCCTTCCCCTCCCAACAGATGCTGCCAAGCTCCAAAACATCACTAGAGTAACACCTACCAATCACTTGCCTTAATGTGGTAGGACAGGGGTGTCACACTCAAGGCCCTAAATCTGGTGCTTAAATCTGGCCCATGGGACCGGCCTGGAAATAGCAAAGGATCAGTCCACGGTGCCTCTGGCAGCCAAAATGGGGCACGGGGGGTGCCCCATTTTGGCCGGCAGTGTGCTGCAGTAGGCATCCGTCCTGTTCCCCCCCCCTCAGCTGGCCAGCCCGCAGAGGAGAACTACAATGCTGATCCGACTCTCAAAGAAATCCAGTTTGACACCCCTGTGGTAGGGGGTTGGGTTGGTGCAGATAGCATTATATAAGCAAATATTATAAATGGATTTCTCACATATATTACTATGACAATTTAGATATAGTGCAATACAGATTTTGGACCTACTACTGATGGAATTCAGAAAGTACTACCAAAGATCTATTGTGGCTTATTTTAGGCACTTTTATTTGATGACTGCTGTCAGTCTAGTAGAACATAATGCACAGTAACACCATCATTATCCATGTAAACAAAGATTTTGGGTTCTTCATCTTAAGAAGTATAATTCTATACCTACCTATCTACATTACTTCCCATGAAACTTCCAGGTAAAATTCCAAACTGGAACATAAATGTGAATCCCACATACATTTTTCAAAAGTTTGTTAACATACCTGACTATAAGCCATAACTGTCTTACATATCACATGGATCCATATGAATATTAGTATCATTCACAACTGGAAAATATGTACAAATGCTGTGATATATCTATATCTACATAGATCAGAAGAGTATATCCACATGCTATTCCCTGTGACACTCTTTACAGAAGTTGGACTATAAAAAAGCAGGATATTCGGAAGAGTTTTGACATTTTGAACTTTGTGTTGGACAAAACTGTTGAGAATACTGTGGACAACCAACCCACCCACCCCAAACAATTGGGACATTGAACAAATCAACTCAGAGTTCTCACTCAAAGCACAAATAACTAGGCTCAAATTATTCTACTTTAAACACATTAACCAAAGACATAGCTCCTTGGAGCTAGGTAAGCTCCAATGCTTGGTAAGAAAGGAAAGAAAGATAAATAAGGAAAGAAAGAGAAAATGATGACCAGCAACAATGATATATTTAGTTAAAGTGGTAATAGGTGTGCCATTGGAAAACCTGAAAATCTGAAAGACTAGGTTAGGGACAGATTGTCATCAAGAAAATCTATGTGTTTGCTTAGAACTGACAGAGACTTGGTGGCACATAATCAATAAAATCATTTACAAGGAAAATAAAGTTTTTGCTCATATTATTGCACTCTCATCTATCTAGCTTGTGTTATATGCTTTTAATAATTTAGTACTCCTAAATGTTGGGAAACTAATGTGAATATGCCCTTCCATGTAGAATATGGTAAGCTACAGATCTCAGGATTCTTCATTTACTATTTAATGCATATGTTTACTCAGAAGCAAATTAACTGTGGCTTTTTTTAGGCAAATGATCTACAAATCTATATTGCCTTAATTGAAAAAAGCCCATCGAACTCTGACTTGATCTTGATTATGGTGGTATTGATATACAATAAACAGAGACAGAAAGAAATACATGTAAAGGGAGTTTGTAATATTATATCCCAATTTTCAGTGTGAGCGTCTTTTCAGGACAGATTTATCTAAAATAGACACTAAACCCAGCAGTAATAATGTAACAAAAATATGCAAACAGCTGGATAAAACTTCAGCATTTAAACCATTTGTCACTTGGGACAATTAATTGCTTTTTGCTAGATGTAAAAATAACAAAATAAGCATTTAGTGAGGGGGCAATTTTCTTGCCTTTCCAAACCTTGACTAGTTCTGCTGTGTACTGTTGGGTTTCTGTTATTGCCATATTCATCTCATATTCTTTCGTTCTCACTGGACTGAAGCTACTGAGTTCCTCCAATTGTTTACAAGGGAAAGTTTATGGTTTTACTTTATTTATAGACTCCATAATATTGGCAATGCCAGTATTAAATGAAATTATCCTAGCTGGCTTTTTTCAATTAGTACGTTTTAGTAACATTTAACTATACTTTTTAAAGCTTTAGGCTTTATTGCCTATCCTTTTTAGCCAGAATATAAACCACAGTATTTGTTTAAAGATACTTTAGAACTACAATAGTTCAACAAAGAGAAAGTAGGACTGGATTTGGATTTCAGGAGAGATTTTCATGTGTTCCACCAATTTATTCTAGGCTTAATCAAGGTTTGTAAATCTTTGTCTGGATCTTTTCTTCTAAGTTTGTTATTGGCTTGTTTTATTCAAGTCTTTGACTCAAGATCTTAACTTTGGGAATCCACACACAGGCGAATCCTTGAGGGTGGGACCACAGACTTGATTTCTAGGGATTGCATCTCATCCTACAATATGTGTAACTTTTGCATACACTGTTTACAGTCCAATATTCAGCAGCTACACAAGTGATGAACATTCCATTCAAGACTTTAGCAGCACTAAAAAAGTGCTTCAGAGTTTCCAAGTAATTTAACCTGAAGAAATGAAATGTACCAGAAATCTGAAAATGCTTTTTCTATTCAGCGGTTTGGACTTTTTCATCATCGTTTTGTTCTGTCCTCTTTTTGATTGCTGACATAGAAATGTCCCAGTTTGCCAATCTATTTCAGTAATAAAGCTTCTTCTTCAAAAGAAGCCCAGGTTTCATTTACTCATTATTTATTTGAAGATTTTTGTCCTGCTTTTGACTAAAAAAGTTTTGCAATATGACCTAGATGAGTGAATAATACAACCATTCCTTAGAACCTTGCGATATAAGGTTACAAAACAAAAGGAAAAAGGATTGGAAAGGAGAAAGAAAAACACCAAAGCTTTATCTCTTGGTTATGATGTTCCTACATAAATCAGATAAAATGAAAAGTCCTCCAAGGAGAGAAGGATCCAAAGATGCAGTTCCTTTAGCACAGCCATCAGTAAGTTTCCCTCTCTTTTTCTTTATAACCCAATGGTAATGGTATTTCAAACTACAAGTATAATTTTGGCAAAGAAATAATTAAACAGTAGCAAGAAGGCTTCCTAGCCTACAATTTTCAGTCATGAGTTGGCTGCAATTTAATGGTGCCACACTTGCTTTTCATGCAGGAAGCCCCAGGATGAGTCCTTAAGATCTCTTACGTATCATCAAGACTGGAATACAGAGAACTCAGTGTGGACAAAACTAGCAAGGACAGTCCAAGACTTTACTGCCTTAGGCACTACAGCAAATAGCCCTCCCTCTTTCTCCAGACAAATCATTTGAAGATACGAAAACAATTTCCACACACATTTTCCCCAGTTGTGAGTAAAGATGTAATAACATCAAAATGAGTGCCAATATGCTTTCTTTATTATTACTAAACTTTGCTCCTTACGGCCCTAAATCGGTGTTTTTCAACCTTGACAACTTGAAAATATTTGGACAATTCCCACAATTCTGTTTGGGGAGCATGCTGACGGGAATTCTGAGTGTTGAAGTCCACTCAAATCTTCAAGTTGCCAAGGTTGCAAAATACTGTTTTAGCTAGATGAGCAGATAGAACATGGTGGAGGAATTGGTCCCTCTGTTTATTCCAATAAACTGAACTTGATGCTTCTCCTCTTAACAAAGCCACTGGCACCAACTGCCTTGTCAAGAGAAGTAGCTGGCTTCTTTCTCTGGGTACCACCTGGTTTCCTACCAAAGGCTAGAGAAATAGAAGGAAACAAACAGATCCAATGAGGACCTAGAAGACCAAGACTCCATTCAGTTTTCCCTGTGTCAAGGTGACATTTCTTGCTGCAGGAAGTTAAATCCTTAGTGAAATCCAGTCTGCTTTGATTAAAAATTGATCACTATTTTCCTGGGAGAGTGTAAGAGGGAGAATGTGTTCCTTATTGATCTGCAAGCCTCAAGTAAATGATACCTATGTCTCTCCCTCTCTCTTAAAACACACAGACATTAATTTTCAGCTGTCATTATTTTTCAATCCCTATACTAATTCCACTGCTCAATTATATTTTTATACTTTCAAGAGAATTACTAGAGCTTCCTCACCTTCGAGGAAGTCCTCTAATTAGCAAAATGAAAGGAATACTTTGCTGTGGAGAAACTGATAAGCAATAAGATCAGAAATTCTAGTCACAATTGTTTTTACGTATTTGGAGATGAGGTTTTGCATTAAAATTATTGAGGATTCTGTAATTAACAACGTCTGCGTTGCTTTTAAGTATGCTCTTAGAGATTTTGTTTTGGCCAGAGGGGCCTATAAGGATTATTCAGTCTCCTTCATCTAAATTACAGAGTAATTTAGCACTTGCTACAGATAATAATGGAAGAATAAAGACTATAAGAAAGATGGCTAGACACTTCTCTGTAGAAGTGCTTATTCACTGGCTCTTTTCTACGAGTATTAGCCAATAACTATATCCCCAAGGTGCTGACACATGTAGGGACATATCAGTAGTTGGTGGTTTCATCTTAGGAGCTGCTACTAATAAATATACACGCACATAAATACATGAAAGATGCCAATATACATTTCTATGCATCTCTACAGACCTCTTGCCTCTCAGTCAAGAAAGGAAGCTCCTGAAAAGATCTGTATTTCTTCAGCAGTCCCCCAATGTTAGGGTGTTTTCAGTTCTCAAGGTGACTGAGAGCTGGATGTGGGCTAACTGCCAGGACAGTAAACTCGTGGGGCTGCTCCTCCTTTAGCATGCCAGGACTTTGAACCAGCTGCTGCATTTTCCTGGTAGTAGACGATGTGTCTGAGTGTCCCGGAGATGCTGCAATGAGCCTCACCCATTACAACAGCAGTCTAGTTTATAGAGAACAATTTTCTAGCTGAGGAATTGGAACTATGTCATTCAAGGGCCACATAGGTCTAATTTTTGAAAGGCTACTTTTCCTAATCTCTGGCCTTGCTATGAAACTGTTATTCTTTTTTCCTTTCTCACACACAAGACACCCTCAGATGATCAAGATAAGTGATTTTTCAGGGATTCAGTGTCCATGGCATAAAGTCACTGGT
This sequence comes from Thermophis baileyi, assembly GCA_003457575.1. Classification (NCBI taxonomy): domain Eukaryota; kingdom Metazoa; phylum Chordata; class Lepidosauria; order Squamata; family Dipsadidae; genus Thermophis; species Thermophis baileyi. Next base: position 2,188,789 of record QLTV01003284.1, on the reverse strand, counting down.
TATTAACAGAATTTGTATGATAAGCTTTACATAAAGACTGAACATTAAACTATTATACTACTACATTTTTATGAGATAGCTAAACTCTGATTCCAAGTCTGCTCTGAAAGCTTAACTTTCCTATAGCTTTGTTTCCTTCAAGAACTAGTTTCCTTTTTTTTCTTTGCAAAAGGATTACATTATATCCTGGAAAGCAGGTGAAAAGCTACAGTTATTAAGTTATTAAGAGAACCTTTCAATATAAGGAAAGGTTAAAACAAAATATCCATTATTTCAAACTTGACATCTGTTGGTTTCATGGGACACTTCTGCAACAATATAGAACAGGCTTCCCATTATCTTCTGCCAGGATGCCCCCACCCCCCACCCCACCTTCCAGTCTAGCATACAGCTCTGGGATTTCCAATCCAAGTACTAACCAAATCCAGACTTGCTTAGCACTTTGAAATCAAAGTTGGCTGGCTGCTGCCACCTAGCATGTTCCATGAGGAAAAAGCTTGCCTGCTGAGTAATCACTGCAAAAAGGTAGATAAATCTAGCAGACTTGACAGTCTAAATAATTTTTCCCACGTGATTTATAATTGCCTTCTTTCTAGAGTTGAGTGTGACTGCTCAAAGTTACTTAGGTGTTGTGTCCAAAACAGGACTAGAGTTCTGTCTCTCACATTCTAGCCCAGTTCTTTAAACCACCATACCCAACTGCCACTCAGGCCTCTTTTTTATGAACATAAAATAATTGAATTGGGAATGTCTTTCAGATCATCCAGTCTGATCTGGAGGGAGGGAGGGAGGGAGGGAGGGAGCAAAGGAGGAAGGAATGGGAGGCAGGAAGGAGGGAGAAAGGGAAGGGAAGGGAGGGGAGGGGAAAGGAAGGAGGGAGAGAGGGGAGGAGCACA
>QLTV01003284.1:2175220-2187683 GCA_003457575.1 Thermophis baileyi | reverse complement strand
TGTCCCCCCCTTCTCATGAAAAGTAAATTTGGAAAGGAAGGGAGGGAGGGAGGGAAGGAGAAGGAAGGGAAGGAAGATTGAAAGAGGAAGGAAGGAAGAAAAGAAGGAAGGAAAGAGAAAGAAAGAAAGAAAGAAAGAAAGAAAGAAAGAAAGAAAGAAAGAAAGAAAGAAAGAAAGAAAGAAAGAAAGAAAGAGACTAATCTACTTTACAAATGTACTTACTTTGGCATTGTGTAGAGAGCCAGGGACACAGATAGGAACTGTATTACAGCCACTGACCAATAAAGCACATTCAATCAAACAAACAACACAAAACTACCCTCTAACAAGATGGTCTGTCTGTCTGAGCCAGGGATATGGCCCTGAAGCAGTAGTGGGTTCTAAAACCCTTTACTACCGGTTCGCGCGCTCACTCGCGTGCATGCGTGGCGCTTCTGCGCATGCGCAAAGCATCCCGGGTGGGTGGGCAGAGCCTCCTGCCACCACCGCCACTGGCTCTAAGAACCGGGCCGAACCGGGAGCAACCCACCGCTGCCTGAAGCAAATATTCATAATTGGTTATGTGAACAAAAAGGGGGAAAGTATTCCCTAAGAGAAACTAGGCTGACTCCTTCCTGCCTAAGGGGAATAAATTTTCAAGATTCTGCTACTAGAGCCTATCTCAATAAAATATAGTTCTAGTCTTCCTGGAGGGTTAGTTTCCTGGCCCAGTCCAACTCATAGGGATGACAGATTATCATGTTTGCGTCATTTAGACCAGGGGTCTGCAACCTTAAACACTCAAAGAGCCATTTGGACCCGTTTCCCACAGAAAAGAAAACACCGGGAACCACAAAATCCTTCCCGTGCTTGACTATTTCTTGAGCAGCCACAAAACTAGCATATGTAATTGAATTAAATGTTCTGTTTTCTTCTGAAACTTTTATTTTCTTGGATTTATCCATGGTTGGCCTACCGGGGGTTGAAAAGCTCAATAAATCACGTGCTGGCGGATGTCGCAAATTGGCGGTTGTGATGCATATTTTGAGTGACAGGGAGCCGCATCAGAGGGGTGAAAGAGCCACATGCGGCTCTAGAGCCGCAGGTTGCTGACCCCTGATTTAGACACTACAAGCTGACCTGCTGAAGAAATATTGCAATTCTGGTTTCCTTACTCATGCTGTTATTCCAGCATATAAATTCATATAAAGAAATAAAATGTTTCACAAAATTCACCTTACACAAATAAGCAATGCTTTGGACTTCAGTCTTGTCTTGATTTTCTTACTAAATCTGCATAAGTTGACTTCTACAACTGACATCAATCCATGTTAAATGGTGATTTGCCCTCCACTAAAAGCTCAGATTTAAGAAATAGTTTTCCAAACATTGTTGACTAGAGATATAGCATACTCAGCCTGAATTTAAAAAGAGAACCATAATTACAGATAAAACAATAGACGCACAAGTGCTTAGAGAAAGAGGTCCTTCACTAATGTTTTTATCAGTTTCTATTCTACGCTAGTTTCTAGTGTTCAACCACAAGTATGTCCCATACTGCTTTCAATCAACTTAAATAAAGTGTGAAAATTTGTTTTTTACTTATACAAATATTCTGTCTATAATTTACATACATTTCCCAAACTGAATACAGTAGCTCAACATTCAGAAAAGTGCATAATCAGGAATGTTAATTTTGTTTATCTTTTATTCATTCAAGAAGCACAAATGTGGGTATGTGCATTTTCAGCATGAACCAAATTGAATTGTCCAATATCCTTTGCACTAGGCTGATGTCCAAGCGTCTTCAAGTACTATGGTAACTGGAAATGAGCATACACTAATTTCTATATTACACTATACTAGGTAGTCTTGAAATGCTATCATACAACAGAGACCTGTACTATGCTTCAGCTTTAGAAATATTCCAGATTAAAGTAGTGACCTGGTACTTTAATTCCTAATTAAAACAGATCTGATTATTAAACATGAATTCATTCTTGTTGCAGTGACCGAGGTATCTAGCCTCTTTTCCATGTGTAGAGTGGGAACTAAACTTAATAAGTTTTTGCAGGATGCCAAAAAGACTACATAGCATCTTAAAAGTACTATAAAATATATTATATATACAAATTTTGAACTATATATTGAATTTATAGATATATATATCTGCAGTGTCCTAGATAAAGAGAGTGCAACACCCTCTTGAAGTTTTAAAGCAGCCTCATTCTCTGGAAAGCTTGCATGCGACTTTAAAGGCAATTCAACTGCTCTAATGCTTTAAAGAATAGGTTCATTGTACTGTCAAACATCTCTTCCAAATGCTTGTATAGTCCTAATAAAGAAGAGCAACACTGACTCTCCAAAAATTGAATTATGAATTTACACAAATGCCAGGTAACATTTCTGTGCAGTTGCTAAACTCATAGTTTTTAGGATCTTAAAAGCATTTTAGTACTCCTTTTTATATATGATTGCTCACTATCACTAAATCCAAATAATTCAGCATAATCCAAAATTACAATGATGGAAGAATAACTTTGAGATATAAGCAGGTAAAGTTCACGATCATTTACTGTCACAACAAAAATAACTAGTTGATTACATGTCATAACTGTAAAATTGTAATTCTTCTGTCAGAAGAATGTAGAATTGGGAAAGAATAAATTAATACATTAATCAGCATTTTCTCCAGGTATTCTATTTTCAAATATTTAGGCTATCTTTAAGGAAAGTGTGACAGAAAAAAAAGATCATCATCTACAGGTCAAATAGTTGTCAGCAAGTTTCTTCTTTTATAATACTTCGAATAAGAAGTTGAAGTGCTTTACGTTTGAAATACTTCATGTCCTTTCCAAAATAACACATCTGCAGTAAATGGCTGTGTTACGTACTGATACACCAAGTATGTATTTGCATACTCGCCGCTGATTGGCTTAGTCAGCGGCGGGAAAATTAAACCACTGTCAATGGCCAGCAGGCTGCAAGGGAACCCTTTAAAAGCGGCTTCCCTGCCGCCAGCCGGCAGTCCATATTAGCTACTGCTAGCCACAAATAAAGGTGCTGAACTGTTCCTATGTCTCGGCTATTATTCCCGCGTGAATCTAACACTGGCGATGAAGGTAGTGGAAGAAGACAACAGGACAAAGGACACCTCATGGTAATCTGCGGCCATCTTAAGCACGTTCTGACCTGCATCGGCCAACTCAACAGGATGGCACAACAGCAATCTCCGGCACCAGCCTTCTTCAACCCCCAAACCGAAGAATGGAGAACATATATGTCCAGATTCCGCATGTTCCTGGAAGCTAATAATTTCCAGGATTTGCCAGACAACAGGAAGAGGGCTCTCTTCCTCACATACTGCGGACCCAAAACCTACAAACTGGCAGAAACCTTGGTGGCACCCATGGATATCAAATCCATCTCCTGGTCCACGCTGCAAACGGCATTAAAGGAACACTTTGCCCCCTCCGATACCCCGATGGTGCACAATAACGAGTTTTATCACCAACGCCAAAATGAAGGGGAGACAGTCAATGAATTCATTGCCAGCCTCCGGGAGATCGCCTCCAGATGTGAGTTCATCAACCCAGAGGAAATGATGAAAGACCGTATCATCCTAGGTATGAGGGATCTCAACCTACAAAAAAACCTTCTAATCCGGAGGGGTGCCAATTTCAAAGATGTGGTCAAAGAAGCCAGAGCCGCTGAATCCTCGGACACCTCTGCAGCCAGCATCCGGAAAACCAGCGGGGTCCGCCACGTGCAAAGACAAACGGACTGGCGAACAGGGGTTCCAGAAGTAGAAGAAGAGTCCGATGATGACGACGACCACGTCTACCGGATTCAACAGGACAGGCAGGTAGGCCCCAGAGACTTTAACCAAAGGCAACCCCGTTGAGCCGGCTGCCTAGGGGGTCACCCCAGAGCGGTTTGTAAATTCAGAGAGGCTATTTGCCGCTGCTGCCAAAAGCGCGGCCACATAGCTGAAGCATGCAGAGCCACACTATCACCCCAATACCAACCAGCCCCATTACCAACTAAAACGCCCATGGGATCAGGGAGGCAAGCCCAGAACCATTCTGGGCCATAGAGGGGCAGAAGACGCGATGACAACGGGGCCCAAGAGTCAAGGGGCACCTATCACACCTCAGTAGGCCACGCAAATGCCAACCAGGGAGAGAAGTTCATAATCACAGTGGTCATAGATGGACTGCCTTGCAACATGAAGCTGGACACCGGCTCCGTGTTCACAATCATGGCCTGGGGCACACTGAAACAACTGATGCCCAAAAGCTACAAAAGACAGCTAAAACCACAAGACATCCGCCTGACCGACTTCCATGGGAATTGGATCCAAGTCCTCGGAAGTGGCTTTCAAAGATTTCAGAGGGAACTTGCCTCTCACCGTCATAGAGGGACACCAGCCAACACTGATGGGGGTGGAATGGCTCAAGCCACTCAACATCGGCATCATGGGGCTGCACCAACTAAGAGGGGACAAGTTGGACGAACTCCTCACAGACTTCCAGACCGTCTTCAATGGGAGTCTAGGTAAATATAAGGGCAAGCCCATATCATTTAGCCTAGACCCCAGCCAATAAGACTTAAGCCCCGAAGGGTCCCTTTTGTGCTCCAACCTAAAGTCGACGAGCAGCTAGACAAGTTAATAGCCCAAGGGGTATTGGAACCAGTAGAGCACGCCATGTGGGAGACCCCCATTGTCACCCCCATGAAGCCGGACGGGTCCATTCGCATCTGCATGGACTATAAAGGGACCATCAATAAAGCCCTACAACCAAACGCATACCCTGTGCCCGTTGTCCAGCATCTACTACACTCCCTGGGCAATGGAAAAATATTCACCAAATTAGACCTGGCCCAGGCATATCAGCAACTGCCTGTAGATGCAGCCACAGCAGAGGCACAAACCATTGTCACCCATAGGGGGCATTCAAGTGCAACCGGTTGCAGTTTGGGGTCAGCGTGGCCCCTGGCCTATTCCAATGCTTAATGGAACGGCTTTTAAATGGCATTCCCGGAGTGGTTCCCTACTTCGATGACGTCCTCATCTCAGGGGATTCAGAAGACAAATTAATACAAAGGCTGTGGCTCGTCTTAGGGCGATTTCAAGAGTGGGGGCTCAAAGTGAAGAAAGCTAAATGTAAAATAGGGGTCACCAGCGTCGAGTTCCTGGGGTTCCTCATAGACGGGTCCAGCATCAGACCCACTGAAAAAAAGATTAAGGCCATCAAGGAAGTGCCAACCCCCAGAAATAAGTCAGAGCTACAAGCGTTCTTGGGACTATTAAACTTCTATGCCGTTTTTTTGTGACAGAAGGCAACAGTTGCTGAACCACTGCACAGGCTCCTGGGGAAGATGGCCACGTGGACCTGGGGACAAAGAGAGGCCGACGCTTTTGCCGCAGTAAAGGACCTACTTTCCTCGAACAGCGTTCTAATGCAATACAGCGAGACCCTCCCCCTGCTACTAATGTGCGGCGAAACCTCCCCTTACGGAGTGGGGGCAGTACTGAGCCATAAGTTGCCCAACGGCTCAGAAGCCCCCATCGCATTCTACTCAAAGACCCTATCCCCGGCTGAACGCAACTACAGCCAACTAGATAAGGAAGCGCTTGCAGCAGTGGCCGGCATCAAGCGGTTCCATGAATACCTGTACGGGCGAAAGTTCGAATTAATCACGGACCACAAGCTGCTGCTGGGTCTACTCGCCGGAAACAACCAGACACCACAATACATGTCGCCTAGACTGACACACTGGTCAATTTTCCTCTCGGGGTACAGTTACACACTTCTCCACAGACCCGGAAAGAGCATCGCCCACGCAGATGCCTTCAGCCGCTGCCCTGAACCCGACCTGGTGGAAGATCCCACTCCTGTGGCCGAAATTCTGCTCGTCGACATAGAACGAACAAGCCCTGTCACATCCCGGGACATCGCGGAGCACACAGCTAAGGACAGGGTGCTCTCCAAAGTAATGAACTGGGTGTTGAGGGGGTGGCCACAGGAGGAAGAAGGGGAAGATTTTAAAACATTCAAAAATAAACAAAAGGAACTGTCGGTTCTTAAGGGCTGCTTGTTATGGGGGGAGCGAGTTGTGATTCCCCAAACACTCAGGAAGAGGGTGATCAGGACATTGCATATTGGGCACCCGGGAATAGTGCGCATGAAGGCGCTGGCAAGAAGCTACCTGTGGTGGCCACACCTGGACCAAGACATAACAGAGTGGGTGGCCACCTGTCAGCCCTGTCAAGAAACCAGACCCCCCAAAATCCAGCCCAGTGGAATGGGAGACCCCCAACGCACCATGGTCAAGAGTCCACATAGACTTTGCAGGACCAATGGTGGGCCAGACATTTTTAATAGTCATGGACGCTTACTCTAAATGGTTGGAAGTGGTCAACATGCCTTCAGCGATGACCGAAGCCACCATCAGGGCACTACAAAGGCTATTTGCAACCCACGGGCTACCAGACACCCTGGTGTCAGACAACGGGCCCCAGCTGACAGCCCGACAGATGGAAACATTCTTGGCAAACCTAGGGGTCAGACACATACTTGTCTCGCCATTTAAGCCGGCTAGCAATGGTCAGGCAGAGAGAATGGTAAGAATGACGAAGGAGACTCTGACAAGAATGGGCCCAGGGAGTTGGCAGGAATGAATTGATCAATTCCTGTTAGTCCAGCACATAACCCTGAGCGCAGCAACAAACCGCAGCCTGGCAGAGTTATTGATGGGACGGAGGCTATGGTCCCAGCTGGACAGGCTAAATCTGACATACAACCCGGACAAGCCTCTAGACTCTCACCAACCTACCCGAACACTAGACATTGACGATCTAGTGTTCACCCAAAACTTCTCTGGGGACCCCAAGTGGGTCAAGGCAACAGTCACAGACATTACCGGTCCCAAGTCATACAGGGTCTGGCTGGAAGACGGCTGAATATGGAGGCGACATGTCGACCAACTCAGGACCCGAGTAGGAGACTCCTGGCTCAGGCGCCCAGAAGCAGAACCAGACCCCGGAGCGACCCCGGGAACAACAGAACAACGCGGGTCTCTGCCCCGCCGACCATACAGTTCCAGGCGAACAGACACCGATGACGCAGACCAGGCCCTAACTCAACACCAGAGGACGCTAGTCTCAAGCCCGGAGGAGGAGTGCGAGCACCTACCAGAGACCACCGAGATCCAGCATCGTCAACCGGGACTGGGGGATGACGAAGCAGGAAGTTCAGCCGCCACGCCTGGAGGCACTGTTCCCTCTAAGGTGCGCGGCCGCGCGGCCGCGCACGTCACAGGGAATCGCCGCGCAGCAGTTTTGAACTGCCGCGCAGCGATTTCCCATGTCAGAGGGAACTTTGCTGCGCGGCCACGCACGTGACAGGGAATCGCCGTGCAGCAGTTTCAAACTGCCGCGCAGCGATTTCCCTTGTTAGAGGGAACGTTGCCTGGAGGCCGGTTCCAGATATTTCCATGGAGTGGAGACGGAGCAACAAAGACCATGTCCGTGCCTGGTGAGAACTCCCGAGGAACTGAATCACGCAGGCCCAGTAGGACTATACGGCAGGCCGCCTACTTGCGCGACTACATTGCTCATATTGGACCCGGATTGGACAATTGCTGAACTAAGAGGGAAGAGGTGTTACGTACTGATGCACCGAGTACGTATTTGCATACTCGCCGCTGATTGGTTTAGTCAGCGGTGGGAAAATTAAACCACTGTCAATGGCCAGCAGGCTGCAGGGGAACCCTTTAAAAGCGGCTTCCCTGCCGCCAGCCGGCAGTCCGTATTAGCTACTGCTAGCCACAAATAAAGGTGCTGAACTGTTCCTATGTCTCGGCTATTATTCCCGCGCGAATCTAACAGGGTGGTTTTGAGCATTTTGAGCATACTTCAAGCTTGAAACGGCTCTGTTCAGAGTGCAAGACTCTTTACACTTAAAAACATTTACAAATGCTCAGAGGTTTTGCATTCCCAAAAACTGTGTCATGTTCAAGAAATTTAAAGTTCGAAACCATTCATTCTTAATTGTTTGTGTATTATGTGGATGAGTTTTTATCACTCCATTCTGTAGATTTATAGGGATAGCAATTAATCTTAGAGTGCTTTCACATAAGCGATTTTTTTTTTGCAGCCAACATTGGTGTGTGTGTGTGTGTGTGTGTGTGTGTGTGTGTTGGAAAATACAAACAAAACTGCAACACAATTCAGTTCCGGTGCTTCCCTGTCTGCCCTTAATCTTAAAAGGATGCCTTATAGCAAGCTTTGTAGCTGTTACTACAACTGTAGCTCCAGCCTTTAACACATGGCATGGAGAAGCACCACTTTCTGTAGAGCTGTCTATCCATCTCCCAAAACTACTTGCCACGCATTTCCTGGTAGCAGAGTATCATCTCATCCATCCCACCCCATTGCAGCTTTTTAATTTCATACATCAACTATTTAAGCACAGATATAAATATAGGCTCCTCCATTACATAGCATAAACCTGTCCTAGACTGATATGTCCATAATCCTCAATAAATTCAAATTCTGACTTTTTCCCTCGCAATTCAAAGAGAATCTGTCAATTCTTATATTAAACATATGTACTTAATAACTATTACATTTTTCACATGACTGCTATAGAAGGGACACTGTCCATTTCAACCATTCCTGTGGAAATAAGTATTATGGGATTGTGTTGCAACTGCGATATATAACACCATAGTATGGTTTTTTTGATTAGCATAATTTTTTGGCATTATTAGGGGGCTGTTATGATAGAATAAGAATGAAGACAGAAGACAGGGATCTAAAGGAATGTTGTAGAAAATTTCAGCAACAGGTGGAAGAAATAAACTTCAGAGCATTTGCTGGGAATTTACCTCTAGAAGTCACATCGCGTGTATATATATAGGAATATGGCAAAAATATGGTGTGTGTGACATAAGCAGTACGGATACTTAGCATGTGAGACTTTATTTCCGAGAACAGGATGGATCCAGGCATTCAACCTACCTAACCAACCTAATAGAAGCAGATTCTCCTTATATCATGGTACTGTATAAGAAATAATAGTTATTCACACAAGAAAATAAAAGTGTTGTTAGTTCTGTTGATTAAGCCAGAATGATTCCGCTGCAAATGTCTGGAAATCTGTTTTATATGAATGCATACTATTCCAAGAATGTAACAGAGAAGATAAATTTAACAAAATGGAGGTGGCATCCTTTTTTCTCATCTTTTGGAAACGATGAGATGAAACTCAGCTCCTCTCTTTACCTAGTCCAGGGGTCTGCAACCTTAAACACTCAAAGAGCCATTTGGACCCGTTTCCCACAGAAAAGAAAACATCAGGAGCCACAAAACCTGGGTGGGCGTGGCCAACTCAATGTCACTCACTCCCATCCAGTCACATGACCCCCTAGCCACGCCTACCCAGCTGGTCATTAGGGAAGCGAACCGGTTGTTAAAAAACACCGGGAACCACAAAACCCTTTTGACATCTCTCTCTCCCTGCGCCCCGTTTGTACCAACCAAAATCAAGGCAGAGTTTCTTTCTCACGCTTCCTGTGATCTTTCCACTGTGTGTACCCTCTCTATCTCCCTCCCCCTCTCTCTCTGTCTCTCTCTCTGTATGTCTCTCTTTCCCCCCCCTCTAATTCTGATATGAGGCATCGAGTAGGCCATGAGGCACTCTCGCAGTGCCTTGCGCAGCATAGTGAACTTTAGCGTGCTTCACATTGGGGGAGATGGTTCTCCCCCCTCTCTGTATCTCTCTCTCTGTGTGTATATATCTCTCTCCCCCTCTCTATCTCCCTCCCCCTCTCTCTCTGTCTCTCTCTCTGTATGTCTCTCTTTCCCCCCCCTCTAATTCTGATATGAGGCATCGAGTAGGCCATGAGGCACTCTCGCAGTGCCTTGCGCAGCATAGTGAACTTTAGCGTGCTTCACATTGGGGGAGATGGTGTCCCTTCCTCCTCCTGGAGCCCATTATGACATGGAGCCACAATGCAACCCTGTCCCACTCGCCCCTAGCAAGAAGATGCAGCTTACAGCTCCAAGCCCAAAGCGGCGGGAGGCGAGGGCTGCCTTGAGCCAAATGTGGCCCAAAGGCAAATATAGGGCCGCTTCGCTCCTGCACTAAGGCTCCGGCCATTGCCTTGCCGGGTCCCCTCTCCCCCCCCCAGCGCACAAATGTTTTACGAAGGCATTTACAGGGCCACTTCGCTCCTGCACTAAGGGTCCGGCGACCCTCCTCCTCCTCCCACTCCTTCTCCTCTCGCGCCCCCCTTGCCGGCTGTGGTGAGGCTGGGAGGGTGCGTACGAGCGGGAAGACCCTCCTCAAGCAAGCGGCCCGGCTCGGTGAAAGCACAGAAAAGGTGCACACAGGGTGGGTGGTCACTCACTTGAGGAGGGTCTCCCTGTTTGTGCGCACCCTCCCGGCCCCACCACAGCCAGCCAGGGGATCGCAAGAGGAGAAGGAGGGGAAGGAGGGGGAGGGTCGCTCTCGCTGGGTTTCCGAGAGAGAAGAGACACAGAGATAGAGACAGAGATACACACACACACACAGCTTTAATTGAAAAGCATCCTCTGGGCAGCGAAAGTTCCCCGTGCACGTTTTAAAGCCACAGCTGGGCGCCGCAGGTCCATCCCCCTTTCTGTCATCCCCTCCTCCTGGATCCCATTCCCACCCTGCCAGCCCTCGCGATAGCGAGGCCGGCGTCAGTCACGGCTGGGTCGGCCCAGTGTCTCAGGGCGGAGAGCAGGTTGCGCATCTCCCCAAGTGACCGAGGCACGCCCAGCACCAACAAGGGCTGGAAGAAGCTCCAGCAAGAATGAGGCGCCGGAGAATCAGCCCTAGTCGCTTCTCCATCCCCCGCTGTTGCCCTTACCTTCTCAGGCTAGGCAAGGAGTGACTGGGAGGGGAGGGCGAGGGGCAGGGCCAGTCAGTGATGGGATCACCCAACAGGGAGCCACAGCAGAGGGCCCAAAGAGCTGCATGCAGCTCCGGAGCCGCAGGTTGCAGACCCCTGACCTAGTCCTATCAGATCCAATTGGCTCTTTCCTCCCCCCCACCCCCCAAGCTCCTTGCAATCCCATCTAAACCACAAACTTCCTCACTACCTCACAGTACAGCTCTAGTAAGAGAATAGCAGCACAGTAATAAGATGAGAATCCATCAGCCTGATTATCTCAACATTGTACCTCAACAGCAGAGTTCAACTTCCCCAGCTCTGCTGCTAATTGTGAAAGGGCCACTCTACCAAACAATAGAAATAACCCAAGTTCAAAGACAATGAAACTGGCCAGCAAATCAGATCCGCAGGGTTTCTTGCCTCGCAGCCTTCAACTTCTGTATAAATCTTTGCCTTCCAATTGTTCAGCATTGGTCTTTCTTGTAAAGCAGGCACCCCAGAAGTGGGATTCTACTGGTTCCAACAGGTTCTCTAGAACAGGTTAACTTTCTAAGCAGTTCAGAGAACTGGTTGTTAGAAGAAATCTCCTTTTTTTCCCTTCCATTTTACAGGGTTAATCCTGTAAGGAATTACAACATTCTGGTGTTGTTTCTATAGCCTAATCTTTATTACCCTGCTTACAGAAACTGCCTCTCCGTTAACCCTTATTACATTCTTGGCAGTACGTCTAGACCAGAGGTCTTCATACTTGGCAACTTTAAGACTTGTGGACTTCAACTCCCAGAATTCTCCAGCCATCATAGCTGGCTGGAGAATTCTGGGAGTTGAAGTCCACAAGTCTTAAAGTTGCCAAGTTTGGGGCCCCTGATCTAGATGCATTCAGGCTAATGTATATGCACTGTCAGTATACTTACTGTCTCCGGAGTTTTTTTCCCTCCTTTGCTGGTACTTTTTTCCCCCTTTGCTTGATTTTCTTAGAGGGGAAGGGTTGTTTTAAGCTTTTTACACTGCTGTTGGGAGGAAATAGTCCCCTGTTGGAATTCTTCCAGCACAGAGCTGCCGGAAAGAAGCTTTTAATGACAAGGAACCAAGATGAGTGACATTCAGCAAGGCTTCTTGGCTAGCTAGAAAGATTGTCATTCAAATGTGAGTTTACATACCCTTTCTGACTTTTGGTCTAAAACTGGTTTTTGGTGAAGTTTAATTCTGTGCTTGGTGATGTTTAATCCTGTGTTTATTGATGGGATAATTTTCCCTATTCAGCTTTGTTTGGAAGGAAAAATGTTAATCTTTGTTCCTAAAAAGAAGCAGCTTCAGAAATCTGGCTAGTTCCTGTGTCTATTTGTTCTGGTAATTGGTTTAACAAGGACAGCTACTGTGTTTGCTCCTAGTTAGGCTTATTTCAAGTGCTTTTTCTATCTGGGGAGGGGGTCTTCCTTCACTGCTTTAGTGGTTCTTGGCACTGTCCTTTTGGAGTGTACTTCCAAGAGGCAGGATGCAAGCTTGGCACTGATTTTTTTACTGCCTTTCTGGGGGGCATGTGGTCTTTCCTTAA
>QLTV01003284.1:2156145-2174837 GCA_003457575.1 Thermophis baileyi | reverse complement strand
AAAAAGTGACTTATGATCGTTTTCCACACTTACAACCGTTGCAGCATCCCCACGGTCACGAGAGGCCAGGCAAGGGAGAAGCGCCATCGACGTGAGTGATGTCGAGTTGGCCACGCCCACCCAGTCACATGACCACCTGGCCATGCCGGGTGCACATAGGGACTACTCAGAGGGCTGAAAAAGTGATTTTGACCAGTCCTCGCACTTACGACTGTCCTCACATTTTATGTTTTGCGTGTTATCTTGTCACCGTGATGAAGAGAAGCACCGCAGTTGTGAAATGAGTGACACGGTTGTTAAGAATGCTGCAACGGGCATAAATGTGAGGATGGTCGTAAGTGTGAAGTACCAGTCGTAAGTGCGAGTACTGGTCATAATTCACTTTTTTTCAGCCCTCTGAGTCCCTATGCACGTAGCCACACCCACCCGGTCACATGACCAGCTAGCCATGCCCACTCAAGTCACATGACCACCAAGCCCTGCCCCCAAATAAGCCACGCCCACAGAACCGGTTGTTAAAAAATTTGAATCCCACCACTGAGGCACCCTATGATTGAAATTGTTGCAAAAAACGTGGGGTCTTGTCCCGAGTGTTGTGCTCTGTACTTCTGAATTTTCCATGATGGAAAATTCAAATCATAAGCACTGCTTAAAGAGTTCAGCATTTTTTAAATAAGAAAAGCTGTAAAGAAATCCATTGTACAAGGGCTCATTTTATAAAAACAATTGATTCAGACAATGAATCTACTCTCCAAAATTAGGGTATAGGTGAAATAATCTGTATATATACATTTTTTTATTAATCAGAGCCTCCTCACCGATTTCGTGAAGGCAGTGGGAAATGTAAGGATGGAGTACATTTCATGACAGTTTTGTACTTTAACAAAAATATTGGCATAAAGGGTTTTATATACAGATGGTTTTCAAAAATTAAAATCTTTACTATATTTTATACACTGGAAAATAAAACATTTGAAAAGTGAGAGCCTGGAGCATGAAGTAGTCAAAAATTCTGTTCCAAGTTTTTTTTAAAAAAATGTAGAGGACCAACATTGTAGTTCAGACATGTTCTATTTTCTATCCAGCCATGGAATCTATGAAAGCCATACATGAAATATCAAAAATAGATGAATATCACTATTCATGAATGCTTGTATTTACACTGCAACTAAACTAATTATCAACTGTTTGATTTACAAATCTCTATTTTTTTTCTCCCTTGGTGAACATCATTTAAAATTTTAAAAACCATAGAAAGGTCAGTTAGAAACCATACAGTCCAAAAATACTAGTTTAGAACCATTCAGATTGTGTGAAAATAAATGTATGAAAATGCATATTTTAATACAAGCACTCTCACAAAAACTGAAACTTAGGGTGCGGATCCTCTTCCCTTTCAGCAATGTTGTAAGACAAAAATAAATAAATCCATTAGAAAATAATTTAAGAAACCTTTTAATATATTTTGCTAATTAGTACTGAAACTCGTTGCTATGCTTGTTGAGTCTGAAAGGTTATCTAGTAGTTAGCAAAGTGTATTTTTATTTTTAATTATATACTTTTAACTAAAAATACAAACTCTCTTTGGAATAGCTGACTGGCAGATGATAAAAGTGGCTTGTAAGGTGCTACAAGCCTCTAAAACATACTGTAGTGTCTTTAACAATGAGAAATCCACAGATGGCTGGGAGAAAGAGGGAAGTGGAAGACAAAAAGAAGCAGAAAACAGGCATAGGAAATAGATACAGGGATTTCAGTAAGCAGTTAACAACATGTGTCAATAGAATGTTAAATAGAAACAAAGGCAAGAATGAAAAGGAGCCCGTACACAATCAAGTGAGTTAAAAAATGTCATAGTTCTATGTACATCTATACATAAACTCACAATGGGTTTAACTGCATTTACATATATGTAAGTGTGAATAAGATTGCAGCTGAATATTTGCTATGAAAGCTGAGCACAGGAAAAATTTGGGAATAAACTTATCAGTTATAAATAGGAAAAAAAACTGTTTTAAAAAAGGCGTTAATGTCTTAGAACAAACTGAAGTACTTGAACTTTCAACTTAAAATTTACTGGTTTCATGCAATGCTGAATCAAAATAATTTCCATAACTAAACTTTTAAGATCTATATGTTTGCAGCAACCAAAAGATTAACCTTTTTGGCTTCAAAATGCAAATACTAATGTATTTCAAATACAGAAACCAAAGATTAAGCACATCCATAGTAAGGGATGGTGGGACAGAAATAGCAATGGACAAGTGGATGCTATTGACTGGATAACGGGGAGTAAACGAGAGAGAACCTGAATTTATAGAAGCAGCAATGATCAGTGACGTCTGATGACATATTAAATCACTAATATTTGGTTCATGGTACATTACAGGTAATCCTCAACTTACAACAATTCATTTAGTGACCGTTCAAAGTTATGACAGCACTGAACAAAGGGAGATAACCTGTACCTGAAAGTATGGCTTTTGCAGTGTCCCCCTCCCCAAGTCACACAATCAACATTTAGATTCACTTGCATTCAAATGCAAGGGCACTTCCATTGCCCCACCCACCTATCTCCTCCCATCGATGCCCTTTTGGGTGCTCTGCATTCTGTCGCATATCCCTGCTGTCCCCCCCCCCTCCCCACTGCTCAGAGCTGACCTTTGCTGTCTCCTTCCTCTCCCTGGTGGCCAAGACTCAGGCACAAGGCAAGGGTATAGCCCTGGATGTGTGCAGTGAGGGCGGCAGGATGGTGGAGCTTCATTTGCTGGTCAGGCCCAAGCAGGCCCAGCTGAGGAGGAGGAAGCAGGACAGCAAGGCACGGCGCTCTCTATACCTGAGTGAGGCAGGAGAGTCAGCGGCAGTTCCCCGGGGGAAGGTGGAGGTTATACGGCAGGGGTGTCAAACTGGCGGCCCATGGGCCGGATGTGTCACGCGCAGGCCACGCCCACCCGTTCCACGAAGGGGGGGGAAACGTCGTGATATGTCACGTGACATCAATATGACGCAGCGAGGGTGACACCTGTGCTATAGGGGAATTGCTGTTTGGGGTGGCCACAGAACTGGAACAAAAGGAAGCAGGCTTCCAAGAACTGCAGCATGCAGTCTACAGTTCACAGTACAGGTGAAGCTGGAAAAGGGGCTTGGCCTTCAGCAAGGCATGGAGGAAAAGTCCAGAATTGACAGAATCTATTTTTCAGGTCCTCGCTTCTCTTAGCCCAGCCTTCTTACTCCAAAGGCAGTGACATTTATAGAGTAGGGGGAATGCTTGCCTGGTCAGCATTCGCAGGCGTTCTGGCCAATTAGTTACAATTGTAGTATGGTAATCAGAAGATATCCATATACCAAAAAGTAACAAAGCAATGCATTGTAGACATCTATTATTTTATTGGTGAAGAAGGCCTTTGTATATCAAGCACAGACAGAAATTATGCTTGAAGGTGTTGTTCTGCAACATGCTAGCTTCTCCCCCCACTCCTTTATTTTTTTAAAAAAATTAGGTAGTATGCTTGGTGGGCATCAAGGTACATCTTGCACCTGCACCATGCTGAGGACCTAGAAAAAAGGTTACTCCATCACTGTGTGCCAGATGGTTAAAAAAAACCTCAACAATAAATATTTCATTAATTTTTCTTGACATTTATCCAAAAGATAAAGATGAAGCTCTTCAATAATTTAAGTCAGGGCTGTCAAACTCGATTTCATTGAGGGCCGCATCAGGGTTGTGTTTGACCTTGGGGGGCCGGGGTGGGCATGGCCAGCTTGACGTCACTCGTGTCAGGAGCGCCATTGGTGGCCTGAGCATTCTGCCAGCGAAAATGGGCTCCCGAGCTCCGTTTTCGGCTGCGACGGCCTCCTGCAACCCTCTGCCAGCGAGCAGGCAGAGGCACATTGGGCCAGTCCTTCACTGTTTCCAGGTTGGCCCCATGGGCCAGATTTAAGCATCCCGCAGGCTGGATCCGGCCCCCGGGCCTTGAGTTTGACACCCCTGATCTAAGTTCTTCATCTTTTCTAAGATGCTATTAGTTCAAAATGCTTTAGGAATCACATGCCTTCCCAAGCTTCAAGAAGGAAAGGGTAGGCTAAGCTTTTTCTGAGCAAAATATGTTTGGGGATATGCATGGCTAATTATTATAAACCGATTGGTAACTCTGCTGCTGATGCATATAAGAAGCAATACAAGAATTTAAAAGTCCTAAGAGAAAAATATTCCAAGTTACATGTGTAAATCCATGTGCTGCGTATAAATTAGCCTGAATGCATCTAGATCAGGGGTCCTCAAACTTGGCAACTTTAAGACTTGTGGACTTCAACTTCCAGAATTCTCCAGCCAGCTATGCTGGCTGGAGAATTCTCGGAGTTGAAGTCCACAAGTCTTAAAGTTGCCAAGTTTGAAGACCTCTGATCTAGATAGTCTATCTTAAGAAAAAGGGGGGAAATGAATATAAAATGGAAAAATATTAAACTGCTTAGGGAAAAGTGTCATCTGTAGAAAATGACAACAGATGAAATTTCTTTTTTAAACTTCCCACTATAAAAATAAATTGGGATGCATAAAAATTAACAAATAATTTCAAGAAAAAATAAATACTGCCCATTACCCAAGATGATACACAAATGACTAGTGGGTTTCAAGTGAATATTTTTATCTCTCAGCAAATTCAAAGAAACGAAACCACATTAATTCACAATTTAATGGAAAAATAGAAACTAGGTGTAGTTAAATGACAATACAAGTCACGCTCAGGATAAGATTATGACTGCTCAAAGTATGAAATTAATGACAGGGAGTTCTTGGCCACCGCCAAATAGGATTTTAGATGCAATGGTGTTTGGTCCACTTCTTCCAAGGAAGTTATGCTCCCAAAATATGCAGCAGGCACGCTTAGTTTCTTCTTTGTGAGACTAGGATGTAGTTTATGAATCATTTTCTTCACAACTCAGTTTTACTCCATTAATTACTGCTCTGTCGCTGGACTTTTGGGCCAATACTTTGAATTCCTTCTTCTGGATTTGGCCGCTTCCCAGTGCACACTCCAATGTTAAGTGATGTTCTTCCTAGATTGAAGACAATTGAAAACAAACATGTACTTTAATGTTGTCTTTGACTTTCACTTAACTCAAAATCATAAATGTGCAGAAATCATACCTTGTTGCACTAAGTGTTTTTTTTTACTGTCCCCATGAGCATAATGTAAAATTCCGCTGTTCCCTTGAGCGTAACCTATTTTAAAAAAAGTGTATTAATTTCTGGAAAAAAAATTAAAAAATCAACATTAAACTTTTCCCCCATAGTTTTAATAAGCATTAATAATATTTACAGTAAGTTCTTACTGTTTAATTAATATTTACAGTAAGTTCTTAATTGTACTTTGTATTTTTGTCAGACATAGTTTGAAATATTGTACTGAATTTATTAGAAGTCACATTTTCTGTCACAAATACCATCCTCAAATTATGTCTTTGAATATGAAATCTAACCTTATCCCTAATCATAAGTACAAATAAAGCAAAAATTATCTGAAAGAGCACCCGTAAGATATTCACTAAAAAAATTTTTTTGTTTCCTTGCTTAATAATGCCCCATTCTGTATCTTTATTTAATTTTGTTAGAAACCAAAAGTTCCCATTTTGTATTCTTAAGCTTAGTTTTTACTTGATTTATAACATATCCTCTACAGCAGGGGTGTCAAACTCAATTTCATTGAGGGCCGCATCAGGGTTGTGTTTGACCTTTGGGGGCCAGGGTGGGTGTGACCAGCTTGACGTCACTCATGTCGGGGGCGCCTGTGGTGGCCCGAGCGCTCTGCCAGCAAAAACGGGCTCCTGAGCTCCGTTTTGGCTGCGATGGCCTCCTGCAACCCTCTGCCAACGAAAACAGAGCTCAGGAGGACCACACACAGCTCTCCCAAACTCCATTTTCGCTGGCAGCGGCCCTGTGGGCCGGTCCTTCATTGTTTCTCGGGCAGCCCAGAGGGCCAGATCTAAGCTCCTCGCGAGCCGGATCTGGCCCCCAGGCCTTGAGTTTACTTACAGAAAGTAAGTAAATCCTAGTATAAAAATCACAATGTACTAAGCACTCCTATTTGGATACTGTTTCTATATTTTAAAACAAGTACCTCTTTGAATGATTCAGTTACCTAGTAAACATTACTCTTGGCTACCATAAAACAATGAAGAGCAATTAATTAATTAATTAAATTGCTTAACCAGTTCTTCCATAATGCCTTCATTTGGGGTCCATTTAGAGGTCTTCAGAGTAAAAAGTTGTTGTCATGCCTACCTCACTTCCTTGGAGATCAGTTGGACTTTACTGTTTTAGGCATATTAGTTGCTTAGTCTATACTAGTAATATAATAGTTTCCCCAGAGCAATTCCTATTTTTACTCACTATCCTTAAACATGCTTATGCAGAAACTATATTGTTGAAATCAATATATCTTGATTTGACAAGGGGATTTGAGTATCACACTTTTATTATTTAAGGGTGAAGGAATAGTGAATGCGGTTTTGAGTTATCCCACCTTGCTGGTGAATTCCACTTGTTCCTTTATGAGTCTCTCCATGGGTACATGATTGAACATTCCCTGTATGTCCTTCACTGGTTCCCATTTGAGTGCCTGAAAGAAAGCAAATCTATATTGTTTTCAGAATTTAGAATTACACAAAAGGGATATATTTAATATCATGCACAATTTATATTGTATAATATAAATAAATCTAAATGAAAATTTCATATGTGGAAAAAGTAAGTACACCTCTACATTTATCACTACCTCAAATGCCTTAAAAACAGGTGTACCAGATCAGATGCAAATGTTTACCATATTGTTAGAGAGGATCTGGGAGGTACCTGTGTTATCACATATTTAGTTGGCTGGCGGCATCACTATGCCTGGATTGAAAGAGCTCCCCGAGGCCTGTATAAAGATGATTTAAGATGCCTATGAGTCTGGGAAGGGATTTAAAAAGATTGCCAATCATTTGGACATCAATCCACTGTCCAGAATATTATCTACAAGTGAAGAAGATTTCAAACAACTGCCAACCTGTCCAGCCCATCCCAGCAAATTCAGCCTAAGAGCAGAATGGAAGTTGCTGAAAAAAATCCCTAAGAACGCCAGAATTTCATCATATGACCTAAGGATAGCTCTCATGATTGATGTCAGAGTATATTGATCTACCATTAGAAAGGAATTGTGCCCGGAGGAAACCTTTGATGTCCAGAAAGAACATCAGGGCAAGAACCTAAGTTTGCTCATTAACATCCAGATAAACACTAGGACTTCTGGAATAATGTGCTCAGGACAGAAGAGGCAGCATTATTTGAACACAGCACCAGAAAACATGTACTGTGAAACAATTAGACCCTTGTCCCTCCTGGCTGGTGAAAGCCTCCAAGACAGTGACCATCAGATGAGTTCGTGCAGTGATAAATTCCTCATTGCAAGAGAAGCCATTCCTAGGACCTTTTAAGGAGGCCCTGGTTTGTCCTCTCCTTAAAAAAACATCACTCGTCTTTAGCTTATTATTATGTTGGTAGACAATCAAATAGATTGTTATTTATGCTTCTTAGTTTTTCTAACATAGGAGTAACTTACCACTTATACCAACACAACCAGGGAGATTTTCGCTTGAAGAATATCCCATTAGGCCACCATTTCCATTTCCATTTCCATTAGAAGGCACTGAAGCAAGGAGGCCTAATCAAAATAAAATGCAGTAGCCTCAAAAACGGAGTTAATTTTCTCAATAAGAATTAGAGCATTATTTTTAAAGAATCAATCCCATGCAAATACAGACTATATTTTAAATTAAATATCAATAATGTTGGAACTGTCACTCAGAAAGATGAAGACAACAATCCCACAAATAGTAATGAAAAATGTTAATAAACTGGTCCTTAACATGAAAATATAGAAAATTCTCCCTAAATAATAAGTTAATTGTGTTTCTAAAATAAAAAGGCAATGCTTTTTTTTTTTTGCAATGTTCTGACCCTAAAAGGACCAGAGCCTATGTGATCTTAATATTAATATATTAGCCCTTAATTAATGTTAAAAGTTACAACTTTTAAAAGGTGAAATTAGAGAAAAGTGCAAAAGAAATAACACTTTATTCTTCAGTCAGTCAATTATAAATATTAAACCAGGATTTCAGCAATTAAGTAAGACTTTCAGGCCAAAGGTCATGAAAGTAAAAAGTGAAATCAAAGCTTTCCATCATACCCAATCCTCTGTATCGGGATAATTGTTGGTAGATTTGTTTCATCCTTTCAATATTCAATCGACTTGCCTCAGCATGGTTTACCATTGGCTTGGGGTAATTTACTCCTATTATACATTTTGCAGCTTTCTGGACTCCCTCAGGGGCATTCCAAGGATCATATATATACTTTGCAGGAAAACCTCTGAGTATAGGTAGATACCGTCTTAATTAAAAAAGAAAAGAAATTTTCTATCATTTTTATGGTTCATCATAATAATCCAGTATAATGTTTCATTTTAAACTGATAATGGTTCTTTACCTGATGTAGTCCCCGTTAGGATCAGTTCTCCTGCCAAAACCCACAGGACAGTAACAGTGGAAAAATTGCTGGAAAAATGAGCTACAAGACAGCCACATCCAACTGCCTGCATTCACACTCCAGTCTGCATCAAGAAGCAATTCTTCAAATACCTACCAAAAAAAACACACCAAAACCACTGAATTAATGTAACCCTGTATTTACTCTTCTTCCCCCCTGGCATGCTGGCTTTTAAAATGTCCATATCTAAGCACATAAGGAGAAAGCTGAGGAGAAATACGTACTCTATACAGTAAACTTTTGAAATGTGCAAAGTCAGCAGGCAACTGTTTTATCTGCAGAAAGGGCTCAAGGTAGCTTCGTATTTATAAAAACAGATAATGCAAATACAGTGCTGGAAACAGAATGATATTTAAAACCACTAGCATAAGCAATTACTCACAGTACTACAGGACAATCTAATCCCCGAGATCAGCCTGTTTGTATTCTATCTAACACTTATCATACATGTTTTAATGTGTTAAAGAAGAGTGAGTGTGGGACAGATTAGAGAAAACAAGGAAATATTCTGAATGCACATTATAATGCATAAAGTGTTGACTCACCACTAGGTGTTGCTACTGAGCTAAATTACTTTATATTATATAACATTTACTGCTGGTGACAGCAGTTATGTGCATTTACCCCACTGGTTCTGCATTAACTACACTTGCAGCATACTCCAAAACTATATTTTCTCACGACTCAGTCCAAGAGTCTTCAATGTGGCTTCAGAATTGCAAGTAAAGGATGGTAGGGTTTTTTTTTTTAATAAAGAAGCAAATATGTCAAGTCTTTAATAATAAAAAGATTTATATACATCATGTTCTGCAGAAGAATCAACCACAAACTGGCTATGCAATACAACTTTTCTTAACATTATTTAGAAACAAACTGGAATATCAAATCTTAAGGACAATACCAAAATGTGTTAATTAGAAGAAAATTGTACCTTCATTCCTTCCTCCCAGCTAATCCACAGATCACCTCGCGTTAAGAAGCATGCCACAGCATGTCTGGCAAGATGATGAATCCAGCCTTCCTGACGCAGCTGGGTCATAATAGCATCAATCCAAGGGAACCCTGTCCGACCCTCCGCCCACTTGGCCAAAGCCTCTGGATTTTTGTCCCAAGGAATCTGCACACATATGGGATTGCCTTCCATTTTATCAAATCGTGGATTATTAGTTGCTGCTGTGTAAAAGAATTCACGCCACAACAATTGGCCATAGAGGGAAAGAGGAGGAGAGCTGTTCTTCTTCACCTGTAAATCGTAAGATATGATTAAAAACTCACTTTTTAAATATATGCCTTAAATACATGCAGATAAATCCAGGTGGTCAATTCATTACCTTTTTGTACAAATCTGTTAATTTGAAGTAAAATAGACGGCAAGATAAACAGCCAAAACGCAGATAAGGACTAAGTCCTGTTGGACTTGCAAGAAGGGAATTTGCATTCATTCGAGGTCGTTCAAAGTTTGCAACCCAAGCCTTAAAAAGAAAAAGAAAAAAAGGGGGGGGGGTATTTATATTTATTATTTGTTGATATATGTTACTTAACAGCATTTTAAAAACCAAGCTTGCAACGACTATGTATCAGCTTCTCAAAATCTGAGAATTACTTATGCATATCATTTTAAACTCATTTACACATGAGGTCTTACTATTTATCCTGCATTGAAGATGTTTAGTAAATTTACATTGCAGCATTTCACTTCTCCAGCATTTGAACACAAGACTAGAAAACTACTTTACGGAAATAAAATTGTTATAGTGATGCTCAGTCTACAGACAGTGTGAAGTACAGCTTCTGTGTCTTCAGGGGATCTAGATCCCAAATTTTCTGTTTAATACTCTATGTTGATTTAAAAGCCCAAGGGGTACAAAGGATGGATAGGTGGGATTGCAAGGGCCTATACAATATAAAAATTTTAACTGTATAGTTGATATGTACAATTACAGCTAATCAAATATTTAAGCATTCAGAATTATTTTTCGATAAAAACTATAGTATTTCAATACTTGATAACCAGCACATAGAAGATAGCACTCTCCAAGTTCGTTTTACTAGCACTGGCTTAATTTTTTTTCATGTCTCAATAAAGTAATGAACTACATTTAGTTCTCGCTTAATGTATCATTTGTTCAATGACCGAAATTTTGGCACTGAACAAAGGGAGTTATGACCTGTACCCAGAATTATAAACACTGACGTACTCCCCCCTCCCCCCCCGGGCAGTGTGCCTACCCTTATAACCCCTACCTGCCTATAACCCCCAGCATCTGGGGCATCCTGCACAGAAGCACTCAGCCACAGTGCTGGCCTGGGCCTGAAGCTTTTAGCAATCTTAGCCAGCGGCCATCATCACTGCCATTCAGAAATGCTGCTTTGCACTGATTTCTAAGATGTGCAAGCCTTGGGAAACAGCACAATTGCTCCCATTGCCCAGCATTCCCAAGAACTGTCACATGCCACTTGCCTTCAGGCAGTTTTTGCCTCATGTTGAGAGGTCCGCACAGCTTATCCAATGCAGCTCTTGGTCACACCAGGTCTTCTTTCCTGAAGCCGCCTTGGAGCCACTTCTATTGTTAGGGGCGGTGCTAGGGCTGCAGTCAAGGCCTGGAGCATTGGCAGCCAGCTGGCAGCTCTACTTCAGGCCTAGGCTGGCAGTTCTGCTGATGAGTGCCACACTGCAAGGCCGGGCTGAGGCAGCTGTGACTATGAATTGTATTGCAGGACACACCCTCTACCACCTGAGGAACCCCTGTACTCCATTTAATGACTGCAACTTTTGAGTGCCAGGATAGTGGTTGTTGAGAGAAGTGGGCATGTGGGCATCTCACTTTACAACCAGAACAACTTATGACTGATATTCCGGTCTCAACTGTGCTCATCAGTCAAGGATTACCCTTATACTTGGCAAACAACAAAGGTGAACAACGTACCTTTCTTTCCAAATGTCTTTCCAATCTCGTGAGTGCTTCTGTTTCTCCTCCTGGCCAAACGGCGGAAGGCAATCCATCTGTATCAAAACCTACAGTACAGAAACCAAAATAAAATATATTAGTCAAATATTATTAGTCAAGCTACAATGTGTATAAGTTATAAAACTTTGGTATGTTAAACAATTGTTATACATATTTTCAAAACACTGAACTGACCCAATGCTAAATTTGCAGGTTTTGATTACTTCGAATAATTTATTCAAAGTAATAATTTATTATTGAATATTGAAGAATTATTCAAATAATTTATTGCTCCTCAGTGCAGTGACAAATATACTGAAATCTCTCTGTCAACTATTATAAATCCATGGTGAGTTATCAACACCCAATCTAGGAGCAAGTCTTCAAAATTTAACAACCAGGAACTTGCTCTTTTTTTCCTCACAATAAAGCAAACATTTTCAATAAAATACATGGTTATTTGGAAACTCTACTGAATTATGTTACATACATATTCTAGAATATTGCCTATGCAGAAGCAAGCATTAATATCCATTTCTTATAGAGAGTTTTAAGCAACATTTTAAATTACAAGATCAGGTAGTCCTCAACTTACAACCATTCATTTAGTGACTGTTCGAAGTTACAATGGTACTGTCAAACGTGACTTATGATGGTTTTTCAAGCTTACGACTGTTCCAGCATCCCTGTGGTGACGTGATCAATACACTTGGCAACTGGCATTTATTCATGATTGTTGCAAAGTCCCGGGTCATGTGATCACCTTTTGCAACCTTCTAACAAGCAAAGTCAATGGGGAAGCCAGATTCACTTAACCATGTTACTAACTTAACAACTGCAGTGATTTACCTAACTGTGGCAAGAAAAGTCGTAAAATGGGGCAAAACCCACTTAAGAACTGTCTTGCTTAGCCACAGAAATTTGGGGCTCAATTGTGGTTGTAAGTTGAGAACTACCTTTATCATCATCCAGATCCTTCTATTAGATCTTACTACCTTCTATATGCAAACTAAGCAGAGTCTCCTACTTATGACCACGTATTTTTAAATAATGCTCAAGGAATGGGGATGATATATCTTGGCTTACCTAGTTCTTCAAGTGATGGAACTCCGTATTTCTCATCATGATCGTCAGAAACTGGGGTGGCACATTTTGACATGACTTCTGCAGTGATAGTTTCCACAGGCATCTCCAATGGTTCCATTCTACTTATTAGAGTTTGGAATCTCTTATAAGTAAGAGGTGGTTGGCCTCCATTTAATTCTATAATTCTACATACAAAGAATTCAATGTCAGTTTATACTTTTAGAAACACTTCATGTTTATTATGCAACTCTTCAGTACATTTCTTACCTATATTATGTTATGACATTTACTTCATATTATGAATAAAGTTAGTAATTTCTCATTAGAAATATAGAAAAGGCTAGGGGGCAGAATTAATACAGCAAATCCAATCTTAATACAAATAATTAATAAAATGGTCAATGACAATTTGGTTATTCTGCAAATGAATGAACAGATCACTGGAAAGGTTACTTAACAATTGGTTGCAAAGAAATTATTAAAAATGAATCTAAACCACTTACAAATATTATAATTTACAAATACTTTTAACATATGACAATTCAATATCAAAAAATCAAGTCTCTGGAAACGAGCTTGCAAATTTGACTGGTATAGAAACCATAAACTTTCTACGTTCAACATCTCAACAACCAAAGTAGCCAAAAGTGATGGGTCTAGATGGGGATGAGCTGTCCATAGGGTTTCATATTGTTTTTAAACAGACAGAGGAGAAAGAAGCTTCCAGGAAAAGTAGAGCTTATGCATGATGAGTGTTTGGGTCAATATTTGACCCAATATTTGATTTAAAATCCCCTTTGAATTGCTCAAGTGGCAATTGCTAAAGGAAATCATTTCCCTATTTGAATTGTCTGTACTTATTTATCTATCTATCTATCTATCTATCTATCTATCTATCTATCTATCTATCTATCTATCTATACATCCATTAATCAAATGTATTGGTTGCCCATCTTACCCACAAAGTATTGCTTTGATGATGGGTACAAGTAAATTGAAAGATAGGTGGTCAGGGAGGGGATAGATGAGTATTGGGGAGGAAGTGATTAGCATACATATCCCACTTTTGTTGGAAGAAGGGAGATATGGCAGGTAAGGTTGAATAAGCTATTCCAGGACATGGATGACCACCAAATTAGTAGTAATCTCCACTTCTAATTGTCTAAAGCCAGCTCAATACCAAGTAGAGAGGGGTGTATTAATGCTTAAAGACATCATACCTGTACAGGGCCAAGGATCTGCTCTGGAAATTTTGGGGTGTAAATGCCTGTATCTGAAACTGGGCCACAGACACAAATTGGTACCAGTGTACCTGGTTGCCAAATGGAATCCCTTTCTAGATTCTTGGAAGTGATTTCAGGACTAGTATGGTAAACCTGACACCTTTTGGTTTGGGGGAGGGGACAGATATTTATATCCTGGGGAACACAAGAATCCATTTAATTCATGGCCTTCATAAATCTTGGGTCTGGCACAGACACCTCACATTCCTTTCAGAGCAGTTGAAAATTGATCTAGATGAGGATGAGATTGTCCCCAAATGTTCCTGTTTAGGGTGGCAAACTCCCTTTCAGGGAAGAAGTGACAAGGTGCTCCCTTTAGCTGTTGTGATCAATTTACATAGGATTTTACTGACAGTCAACTGTCTCAGTCTTGACTCCTCATTAACAGAGTTCAATTGACAACCAGGGCATCTGACTGTATTATCTAGGATTTCGTCCAGCCTGTGAATTCCAAGGAAATATAGGGTGCTTTCTAGTATGATCTCCATCACCTTTTTAGATGTGACTTGGGGGGGGGGGGGTATCCTACTGATAACCTAATTTGGCTGGCTGTTACCAGAGGTGTTGCTTTCCTGTTACAGTGTCAGTTCTCTGAAACAGCTTCCCTGCTGACTTCAGGCTTGCCTCCTCTCTGATAACAGTCAAGGAACAATTAAAGACAGCTTTTCCATAGGGATTTTCCCTATAGTAGAAATATCATCAAATTTTCTGCTATGGTTTCACATCTCCAATGTTTAAAATATTTTTATTTTTAAACCTTTCATGACCATTTTAATGTTACATTTGTCTGAATCCTGTTACTATGGATATTTTATTGATCTTTATCATGGATGTTTTATGTTTTTATTGTAAAGTGCCATGAGCCAATTTGTTGAAATCAGCAGTATACAAGTTTCGTATGTAAATATAAATGTTTCATAGTGCTTAAATTAAACTGCTAAATTTGATTGGCATCGAAACCATCCATTATGCTACTAAATAATTTTAAAAATTGATATATTACAGGAAAATACTGTAATAAAAAACGTTGACTCTGAATTATTTTCTATCCCCTATCGGTATCAGTATCTATTCATACTATATAAAACATTATTTTTCCCTTTTACACTTAAGAAATTGGTATCTTACTTGTCTAAGTCATATAAGGTATGCGATATCCGTACAATGACTTCCAATCCTGCTTCAGTGGCCAATTTCTTAATTGCTGCATCTCTCTCTTTTCCAAATGGTTCAGAGTCATATTCAATAGAAAGTTTTGAAATATTCCATTCCTATAATTTCAAATAATAATGTGATTTTTAAAACTGCAATTGTCCCAGGTCAAGGAACAAGAAGGAATAATAAATAGTAACATACCCTGAATGCATAAAAACAAATTCAATAGCAAATGCAGAAAAAAAAATATTCTCTGTGTACAAGCCAAGAATTCTGCTACAGAAGGTTTTAAGCAAGCTGGAGCAAAGACCTTAGCCCTCCTTTTTCAAATATAACAGAACTGGACCCATAAAATGAATATTACATTAAATTATACAGTGATTTGAAAACCCTTAGAGAGGTTTAGCCCCACTTTCCTAGAACCAAACAGACTTTACCATTCATAATTCAGTATCAATATAGGATCTCCCTGAGATTCCAAACTATATTTTTATTACTCCCCTCTTAAAATGTCTATATTCATAAAACTGGATTATATGCAATTAAGCCTTTCCTTCCCTCTTTTACAGGTGTGTGCTCTTACAGTATGCTATTTTTGTCTTAATTTGAATAGATTTTACCAAGAGATAACAAGCTGAAAGAATGAAGATAGAACAAAAAGCCTCATGAATACACATTGTTGCAACAAGGTATGTAAGTTTAGATGTTTGCTTCATCTTTATAGATGGTCACATCAGTGCAATTTACAGATGGTAAATATTACCACGTTATAATATGAAACAGTAAGATAAAAAAATAAAAAGTAAGCAATCTGATTAGGTTTTTATTTTTAAATCCCAATGTTGTGATGCAAATCTTAGCCAAATTATGCCCATTAAATATGGCCAATAAATATTACAGAGATTACTTTTAAGTATAATCATAGTATTCAAGTAAGTTGAAATACTTTTGTATTTGCTTCAAATCATCTTCAAATAATCCAAATTTACCTTGAAAAGCCTAGGAAATACATCTGCAGGCTGTCCTCTAATCACAAATAAACGAGAGTTTAGTTTTCGTAAGTTGGCATCCAAGTCCTCAAGACACTGAAGGAGAAATCTGAAAGGAGGATGACATGAAGGAAGTATGTTTCTTTAAAAAAAAGATTTGCTGCAAAGGCAAGATTTGTGCAGAAAGAGTTATAACCAATCATAATATATTATCTTGGTTCTACAGATTACAGCCATCACACAAAAATATATTGTGTAAGTGTGTGTATGTAGCTTCCATAGTATATTCAGAAATCCTTACAGACACTGTCAGAGATGATGTAATAATGCTGCTATTATACAGAGGACTACAGCTGAAAGAGTGTGCAAACTTTGATAATGATGTACAGCTATTCCAAGTATTTCAGGTCAATGTACATTAAAACCCAATATAGAAACTCTTACAATTCTGTTATCCTCTAAAAAAATAAAAATAAAAAGTTAATTGGAATCTGGCTTTCCCATTGACTTTGCTTGTCAGAAGGTTTCAAAAGGTTATCAAATGACCCTGGGACACAGCAACCAGCATAAATATTAACCAGTTGCCGAAGGGTCCGAATTTTGATCACATGATCCTGGGGATGCTGCAAAGGCCGTAACTCTGAAAAATGGCCATAAGACCCTTTTTTCAGTAATTTCAAATGGTCACTAAATGAATGGTTGGAAGTTGAGGATTACCTGCATCTTTTTCTTTCTTTTTTATTTTTTCTATTAATTTTCCTTTTCCTTTACTTTTTATATTTTCTTTAGTTTGCATTAGTTTTTTTATCTTTGTATTTGTAAACTTTAATAAAATTATTCTAAAAAAATAGAATCTGTGTGGTAATACCTTCACTATAATGACAGGAATCAAACAGCTCTATATAACAAAATACATAACTGGCCCTAATTATCCCTGCCTGAATTAAGGTGCAATTCAAAAGTTCAGAGGATAATTAAAAAAGTCCAGAAAATTTATCTTAACAACACAACAGATCTGGAAAAAATTGAAGAATGCTAATAAGATATTAATCAAAATAAAAGAAATCTTTATGAATTTGTATATAAGATTCTGCTCTAATAACTCATTTTCCTCTTGACATAATTGTTATTTTAAGCACTATAAGAAGTTTAAAAAGTTTAATTGCCCAAACATTAAATTGATCTTTATTATTTCAAGATATTAATAGCATCATTCATTTGAAAATGTAATGATGGCCAAAATAGATAAAAACAGTCACTTTGTAAAGATTGGAATATCTGAAGAGCCAGCAACATCTTGTAGCGGAATACAGTATATATGATTGGAATTTTAGCTGTACTTTAAAGCTGTTGATTCACAAACTTAAAAGTATTGTCTTGTTTATGTCCTATAACATTTTTAGACTATTGAACAGACCTGGTAGGCTTTTTATTTTTCAAAACTACAGATAGCCATTGATTAACTTTGATAGCTTGCAGATTATAGTTTAAGGACTGAATTAAAGAGTTTCTCTTAAAGTGTCTAAAACAATTATTTTTCCCCATTCCACAAATCTGAGCACAGAAATTTTTTGAAACAGAAGTGACAGCTATGAAGAAAATATTCTAGACTATCTTTAAAACTATTGTAGCAGTAGGTCTAGCCAAACACCATGAGCCAATGCTTTAAACTAAGTGTAAGAAAAAACTGGTCCTACTGTAAACCATTTGAAGACAACAAGTAACCAGAATCTATACGAAGACCTGTAAAGCTTTTCCATTATTAACTATCAAAGGACATAATAGTTCAAACATTATAGTTATACAGGTTTGATAACATTTTCAAATGTGTAAATGGTGATTCAAACACAACAAATGAATCACGCTTCTAAGATTTTTTTCTGCCATTTCCAAGAATTTTCCGTAAATATTCAAAACTGACTTTTATAACATACTCAGGAACATGATGATGTATCCCTAACCTGGTCTTTCAGATAGAGAATCCATATTAGAAAGCACTTGCATTCTAACAAAGACCTAAGCTTTTGGGATATAGTGTGCTGGCTCTGAGAGAACCACAGAGAAATCTTAATTTTAGATACTTAACCTGTATTGTTTCAAAAATTAGCCCTTCATTTGTTACGTAGGAATGAGCATTGTTTTGCTATAGAAAAATCTTTTTAAATTACAAAAAGAAAACAAGCACCTATGATTGTTAATTTAAAATCAAAATCAAAAATGGATCCTATGGGAAGCAGAACCAGTTCTAGAGGATCATTTCCCATTGAACTTGCTTGTCAGAGTCGCAAAAGGTGATCACATAGCCCCGGGACACAGCAATGGTCATAAGTATGAATCAGTTGCCAAGCGTTTGAATTTTGATCACATGATCATGGGAATGCTGGAAAGGTTGTAACTGTGAAAAACAGTCATAAGTCATTTCTTTCAGTGCTGTAGTAACTTTGAACTGTCACTAAATGAACTGTTATAAGTCGAGGATTGCCTGTATTATGTAAAGGAAGGAATGATAGATTATAGTCAAAGCTAGGAAAGAATAGAATAGAATAGAATAGAATAGAATAGAATAGAATAGAATAGAATAGAATAGAATAGAATAGAATAGAATAGAATAGAATAGAATAGAATAGAATAGAATAGAATAGAA
>QLTV01003284.1:2117413-2140023 GCA_003457575.1 Thermophis baileyi | reverse complement strand
AGGAAGATGTCTGCCTGGCTGGTTGAAAGTGCTGAAGAAGCTAGTCACAGTTCTCCTGGCCCAAGCCCTCGTCGCCACTGTTAGATAGTGGGTAGAGATGACAGGAGACAGACTTCCAAAGCAGCTCTTTATTTCAGCTCTTGTATCAGCAACCAGCAAAGAGCAGTCTGACAGCTTGCCCTTTTATAGGGAGCTGTCAGACAGACCAGCCAATAGCGTTTGAGCTTTTTCCCGCTCAAACGCTGGACCTGGAGGAAGATGTCTGCCTGGCTGGTTGAAAGTGCTGAAGAAGCTAGTCACAGTTCTCCTGGCCCAAGCCCTCGTCGCCACTGTTAGATAGTGGGTAGAGATGACAGGAGACAGACTTCCAAAGCAGCTCTTTATTTCAGCTCTTGTATCAGCAACCAGCAAAGAGCAGTCTGACAGCTTGCCCTTTTATAGGGAGCTGTCAGACAGACCAGCCAATAGCGTTTGAGCTTTTTCCCGCTCAAACGCTGGACCTGGTTGGAACCATGTAACACAGTTTAAACAGTTAGAACATAACAATTGGGGTGCGTGGATTCTGCGTGTGCCCACTTGCAAGGTTGCATTAGGCAACTGAAGCCAACAGAGAAGGAGAATCGGAGTCTTCAAAGATCTGCGAGCGTGTTAACGTGCATCTTCCTGGCTATGATTGATCATTACCTAATACCATTATGAAATGGCCCATTGCGAATGATACGGTGTGTGTGTGTGTGTGTGTGTGTGTGTGTGTGTGTGTGTGTGTGTTTGCAGACTGTATCACGTTAACTGCCCCGCGGTTGGTGGCACACGATACCTTAAAGACGACTTTCACAGATTAAAAACAATGCAATAACAAAAGTGCGTCTGTTACATTTTAAAGAATCAGACTTGGAAACTCCATTGGACGCAGGGGTTTGTGTGTAAACATACATAGGGACAATACAATAAATGTCTCATAACTGAAATGTGATTTAATATAGCAATGGACTTAGTTCTTATGGAGAAGCTAACAAATATCATTGCTTAATATTGTGCACAAGGAGTCCATAATCTCAATCTAAATAATGAAAATACCGATATTAGATCTGAATTTGTAGTAACCCTAAGGGGTTACAAAACAAAAGCATTTCCCTGCCCTGTGTGGAAGAGGTTTTTTTTAGCCATATAGGAGATTATTTTAAGTCAAATGCAGCCCGTAATCCATCCCTAGTTTAAAGGATGTAAAACAGGTAATGTAGCATAATCAGCTTTGTTTTCAGTCAACAGAATGTGTAAGAAGTTCAGGGGAAATGACTAGGAAGGAGGTCCTGTAAAATGTTTGTGAACTACAGCATCAGCTGCCTGTGGCAGTTGCCTCATGCTCCCTAATGGTAGAGATTAATTTATGGTAGCTATGGAGGTATTTGGACTAAGAAAAAGGGAAGAATAAAATGAAGCCACCTTAACATGATTTAGAACTGAATTTATTGATAAGAATAGAGAATGTACATCAGGGATTCTTTATTGTTAGAATAAAATCAAGAAAGACATTTTAAAATTGACCACAATGATGCCATTTAAAGTGGATGATAAATAACTCCCCTGTTAATTTTCCTTTTGAATGTTTTAGTTGCATAATGTTTTTGATGTTTAGGGGAGAAACAGATAATAGTATTAGGAAGCTATTAAGGAACATACTTTAAATAAGCTTTAAAAAGATGAACAAGTCTTAGAATAGTAGATTTCAGATGGATACCGCATATATCATTCTTTGACTATCAATCTCAGATTAATGTCTGAGCAAAATATTTTTTTCTGCAGAGGGTTGAATTTTTACAATAGATTTGGCTTTATGGTGTATAATTTTCAATGTATAATGTTATCCTGTGCACAGAAATTATATTTTAAAATTTAAATACAAAATAAAGACAGTTGTGTGGTTTTCTACAATGCACATTTATTCTTGGGTTGGAATGATACATTTTAATTAGTGAACATTTCATATAAATACTTCTGTTTTTCAGTTAAAACTTATGGATTATTAAAATTAAGTTATATGCCCTGGACACTCCTACAACAGATTAACATCTTTTCTTCTCTGCAGTCTTCTGTTTCTTTTTTCTGAAGCTCCTTAAGAAGAATAGAGTATTTGTTCAGCTGCAATAAATAATATTGTTTGTGCATTCCATTTTTATATAGATATGGCAGCATTTTTCAGGTTGCAGCATATACTGCTAACTGAATTTATCCAATAGGCTGCATGTGACCCTGTATCCAACCTGGAGGGCAAATGATTCCAGAATATATTGCTGTCTCTATCTACTCTCACTCAATTTTCCGTGTGTGAGGACATAGACAACCTGGGGAAAGCTTCAAGTGCTTTCCTTCTGTTACACAAGATGAATGGCAGGTAAACCAGCAATAATTGTGAGCCACCCCACATCTGGAATTGGAGAAAGCATGAGGGCTTCCAGCTGATGTTTTGCTTTGTTTACATTGAGCATTTTCCCCTCACAAGGAAAAGGGAACAAGAAAGCATCGGGCTTCTCCCAGACTCGTACATAAACTAGAATGCTAGCTGGCAGGGATTCAGGAATATAATTCTTAATCAGATAGTTTTTATTTCAGGTAGTATAAAGGCCCCCTAGCAGGGGTGAAATGCTACCGGTTCGGCCCGGTCCGGGTGTACCGGTAGCGGCGGCAGCGCAAGGCTCTGCCCACCCGCCTGGACGTCGCCATTTTCTTTTTTTAACCCTCTGCACATGCGCAAAGCGTTTTGTGCATGCGCAGAGGGTGAAAAAGTGCGCACTTCCGAACCGGTAGGGAAGGTAAGTAGATTTCACTGCTGCCCCCTAGGCCTAGTGCAAAGAACATCAGGAATTGCAAATGGTTACGATTCAAGATACATAGATAAAACCTAAAGTTTGAAACTTACATATGTCTCCTTCTCCCATCAACATTCTCCCATAAGTAAATATGTCTCTTTCTCCCATCACCATTCTCCCAGTTATGTGGCATAAGGATTGGTTGATACTTTTCCATTTTTCTGCTAAGAACCAGTCTAAGTTTCAAGCCCTTTATTTATTATTTTGCTCAATCTAAACTGCTCAGCAAAGTGGACAGCATCTCTACAAGGCGGTGTTGGCTCTTGCTCTACCCTGCTTTCCCCGTAGAGGTTGCCATCTCAAAGAAGGCTAAGATTTGAAGAATCTACAGCAATGATGGTAGGTGAGGGGAGGGGGGGAATGTCTTTCAACCTTCTGTAGGTCAAAATGCTTAGCTGAGCAGAGTTACTTCATCTTTCGCACAGTTGATGTATAGCCTACTATTTTTAAAGTCTTTGTTTAAACAATAACCAAATATTTTTCTCATCAGCTGGCAACCTTAACTGTATTTTTCTTTTGTGATCTTACTTTACATATTAGCCTCATGATAACCTTATGAAGTAGCTGGAAATTGGAAAACAATCAGAATAAATATAAAATAGTCCTTATATTGTATCTGCAAAAGTTATCATTTATTTTTATCCCACCTTTAATACTTTATAAATAACTCAAGGCAGTGAACCCTCATAATACTCTTTCTTCCTCCTCTTTTTCCCACAACAGCTACCCTACGAGTTGAGTTGGGCTGAGAGCGTGTCACTGGCCCAAAGTCATCCAGCCAGGATGGATGTAAGGTGGGACTAGAATTCATAGTCTCCTAGTTTCTAGGTCAGCACCTTAACTACTATACCAGGCATATTATAATATAGTATATACAATATAACACTGTGGCATGCAATCTAATATACCTTTTGTTGGGTCTTTGTGGCATAATTTACATGCTCTTTAAAAAATATGCTCTTTTTCTCTCTTTTATGATGAAGAAATCTTCAAAATCTATGCTTCGCAAGTATTTGAACCCTTGGTCCAGGAGCTGCCTTGCCCATAAAGAACCACCCAGGTGACTACATTGAAAACACACGGTAGACTTACATTTAGCAAAAGTGGTGCTTAGTAGTATACTAATAGGCTACTGAATGTAATATTCCAAGCATTGTTTGATCTGTATTTTTATGGTTTAACTGCTTCAGGCTTAGAAAGCCAGATTCTTCCTAAACAAACAAAAAATGAGAGACAAAGATGACAAGAAGAGCATATCATTGACTGACAAAAGTAGATGTATTCCAAGTCTCTGCAGCACACTTAGTAATTATCTGCCTGCTGAGATTCTTATTTGTATGGAATTGTGTTTGTAGATACTGATAGACCTTTCTGGTAAATTTCCTCATTTTTGCTCCTCATCACATGTATAGCATTGCTTATATAACCACAAAGTTCTTATGAGAGAATATTTTCATATTTTCAGTACTACTTTCCATAAACCTCATGTAAATATTTTACATAAACTACAGAAATTATAAATAGTAAAAAATATTTTTCAGAAGTATTTTTCATTCGTAAATATGTATCAGTTTAATCATAGAGTTATGTATAGTCCAATGCACACTACAGCAAATACAGGTAGTCTACAACTTACAACAGTTTGTTTAGTGACTATTCAAAGTTAAAATGGCATTGAAAAAAATGACTTATGGCCGTTTTTCAGAGTTACGACCTTTGCAGCATCCCCATGATCATGTGATCAAAATTCAGATGCCTGGCAATTGGTTCATATTTATGACCATTGCAGTGTCCCAGGATCATGTGATCACCTTTTGCGACCTTCTGACAAGCAAATTCAATAGGGTAGCCAGACTCACTTAACAACTGGATTAGTAACTTATCAACTACAATGATTCACTTAACAACTGTGGCAAGAAAGGTTGTAAAGTGAGGCAAAACTCACTTAACAAATGTCACACTTAACAACAGAAATTTTGGGCTCAATTGTGTTTGTAAGTCGAGAGCTACCTGTACTGTAGAATGCTTGTGGCAACTAAATTCCATTTTATTTATGTATTCTAAACAACTAAATCATTCTGAAAAAAAATCCTTCCAGGTTGGTTTAAAATAAATATTTTCAACAAAAATAATTACAATAGAATAAAATTAGTTGCATACATATCTGCTTTGATTTGCAAGGCTGATCCCATACAACCCATAAGAAGAACAAAACCATAGTGTTAAAAAGAGTTACATATTCTCACTAAAGTTTAAAATCATTAAGCTATATCTTTGCTGGATGGAATAAGCGATGGCCTTGATCCTGCTCTTAACTAAAGGTAGACAATAACAGGAAGTACTTGATGTGGCAAACATCATTAGATTAGGCAAGGCCAGTCTGCCTTCATTTATTTTCCACGAAAATAAGCCTACACCCAGTAATTCCTGACTACTGCAATCAATTTGTAGTGGTTTCTTTAAAAAAAATTGTGTGTCATGCTTGGGAAAAGAAATGAAAACAAATATTTCTACACGTCATTTTAGCATATATTTACATTTAGTATCACCCTTGTAACAGATGATTTAATGACTAAATCTATTGATTTTATGACAGTTGTGAAGACTAGAGATCATTCAGGTGTCACAGACTTCTTATATGAAGACAGTTCTCCATGGATGATGTTATCCATTAAGTGGTGTCCAACTCTTGGTAATTCTATGGGCCAGGTCTCTCCACATCTTCCGATCTTGCACTGTTTCTTTGGATTTTTCTATGTTCTGGCTGGTGTCAGCTTTGATGGTGTCCAGCCATCATGTTCTTTGGTGGCCTGCTTTCCTTTTACCCCTAACTCTTCCCAACATAACAGCATTATCCAGTGAATTCCCCCGCATGACATAGCCAAAATAATTGGACAGAGTTTTGTAATTTTTCCTTCTAGTGACATGTCTGATGTTATGCACTCTAGTACTTGCTTGTTGGTCACCTTTGCTGAATGGATTTGTATATTATGACAATATATTTTACATACACATATATGGGATCATTTTCCTACTTTTTGGAAATCAGTCCCATTTGGAAAACTGTCCTGATAGCGCTGGAAAAAGCAGTGCTAAGAGTTGTGTTACGCAAAAGAATATGACAGCAAATCTCATATTACCCCACATACTTTACTTTGCACTTTGTGGAATTCTGCTTAGCCACTTCATTTGAAATGTACCGTAATTAATAATTATAAAGCCACCATAAAACCCTAGTACTTTCCACTTTTAAAAGGAAATTGATCCAAGATTAATTTAAGGAAGGGACACCATGAAATAGCTTCCCATATTTTCAACTGAAAGCTTTCAGCTGAGTAGTTTCAACTATATATTCAACCTGCAGAACCATGAGGGGCAAGATAGATACATAGGAATGCACAGCCAGAAAACCATATTGTATGTCTACTTGTACATAGCTTACATATGTGGATTTGTTCCATTTTTATTATTTCCAATTCAATGGAACATATGGATATTATCCCACCCCATTCTCAAATCAGATCAACAATCTCAAATTTCTCTGGGCAGTCATCAGACATGAGCACTCAACCTTTTCAGTTTTTGTGGAATTCTTTATTTGAGGACATACAACATCTGAAAAACTTCCAATTTTCAGGAAGTCTTCCCTTCTTCAAATCAAATGAGATAGCGCTATGGTCCCTTTTTGCAGTTCATTTAAGGAAAAAAACTTGGGTAAAGAACAATACTGTAAAAATAGTTTTTAGACTATTTATTTAAAATCTGCCAATTTCATTCGGTAGCTTTTAAGTTGTAATTTTAATGGTAGGGTCTTCACTCCCAGCTCAGAGAAATGAATTTTGTAGAATTAAATTCAGACACTTCTGTGCAAACTGCATAAAGTAGACAAAGATTCAACTACTAGTCCTGTTGTCTTTAGTATATGAAAAAGGTGGACTCTATTGTGCTCTATGACTAAGCAAGAAAAATGTCTTAGATGACTTTGGTCAAGATATAGTAATAATTTCCAATTTTACATAGGATACATAAAATATTAATAAGAATAATTCTGAATTCTGGATTGGGGCTGAAAGGCGAAAACGGAAGCAGTATGCTCCGTCCCATAATTGGGTAGACCAGGTTGCCCTGGTAGACCGGTCCCACTGGAGAAAAAATCTCTCCCTTGGTATAGCCAACAAAGCAAGGAGAATCTGTGGCTTAGAGGTTAATACATCTACCTAATATGCAAGTAGCCTGGGTTCGAATCTCAGAAGGGTATGGCTGATGAGAGCTAAATAGCTTGAAATAGATCTATACTAGTCTCGTGCATTCGCGGGAGTGTGGGGGGAGTTGCATGTGCGGGGGGAGTGCAGGGGGTCGCGCACGTATGCGAGGGAGTGTCACGCACACATTGCATTATGGGTGCCAGCACGCACACGCACGATAGCTTTCGGCACATGAGAAAAAGGTTAGCCATCACTGCATTAGTCCAATAGCATCCACTGCTCATGTCCTCTAGGAACTAATATTAAAAGACATTTTTCTGATATGGAAGTAATACATAGGAATTATGCCTAGAACCTACAGATAGTTCTATATTCCATGGATTCAATTTCTCTTCAAAACAAATTTAAGACATGAGATAGGATTCTGTAGTTTCATGTTGCATGAAATAATACATTGATTTGCATCTAAAGCAGAGGTGGGTTCCTGCCGGTTCGGACCGGCTCTATAGAACCGGTAGCAGGAATTTCCCCCCACTCGCCGAACCGGCAGCGATGGCCGGCTGGACACACCCCTGAACTGGCTCTCAGTGGCGCCATCTTGTTTTTTGCTTCTGTGCATGCGCAGAAGCTGTTTTCTGCTTATGCGCATACGCAGAAGCTGGGTTTTTAGCACTGCGTCTGCAGAGCGTGCAAGGCGCGCGCGGCACGTGAGGAAGCGAACCAGCAGCGAGGTAAGCCAGAACCCACCCCTGATCTAAAGGTCTTTCACTTAAGAGTTAGGAAATAAATATTGAAATAGCTTGAAATAGATCTATACTAGTCTCACTTTATTTCTTTGTCTAGCGACTGCCTGTGAAGGCCCCTGGATTGGGGATGAAAGGCAAAAACCAAAGCAGTGTGCTCCGTTCCATAATTGGGTAGACCAGGTTGGTCCCACTGGAGAAAAAAATAATTCTGAAGCTTCTTTCTAGTTATGGATTTCCAATCAAGTTCTAGGAATAAGAGATCTCAATATTTGGCTGTGCAAGTAACAAATAGCAAGGATGTTAATTGAATTTTACATCTACTGGCCAGTGACAGAAATCAGGAACTGACTAAGTACAATGATACCAAACAGCTAACATTATTTAAAGAACACGAAGGGAGAAATATCTAAACATGAAATTATCTTAAAGTTGGAACTATAATAAAACCTATAATTTAATTATCTTACGTTGTGTTATGACGTTAGTGCAAGGTGGTGCTAGCATTCTGTGGGTTTTTTAATTATGTGCTTTATCTTTATACGTGTGTTTCTTTTTAAGTTTCTCAATAGTCTGATACTTTTTTGCATCTCCTATACAATTAAGTTTTATGATAATTAGAATCTCTACATCTAGTATTGTGACTATTACATTGGCTTAAAAGTATATTACTTTTAAATTAGGAAGTTAAATACAAAGCTGTATGTTTGATGGATTCAGAAAGGAAACTTTTATTTTGTTTTAATGCAAATTAAAAATGAGGCTCCAATGAATGTTTTTACTGTATCAATGAAATGAGCCAACTGAAGCCAGTTTTAAGTTGCAATCTACAGAGCAACTGTTGATTGCCGTGAGATGGAGGATATTGTGGAAACCTTGCACCATTGGCATATTGGAGTCCTATCATATACAGTATAGCTCATGGAGATATACCTTGTATCATCACTGAAAGTTCTTATGGTCCACCTATCCCGCCAGTGGTGTTCCATTGATGTCAGGGCCAAAATTGGGCATTGTTTGATGTGTTTGCAATGGAATATTGGTGGCTCCATTGGATCATTATGATACAAACATTTCTAATTTCCCTTGCCAGACAATGCCATGTGCTACTTTCAGGCCACAGTTCCCCAAAGATTCAAATAAAGTTCAGCACATTCAGAAAGCTATGGAGCTGAGTAAAACTTCCAGCCATGTGTAAAAAAACATCTGTATACTCCTATAGTAAATTTATTTGAAATTAAAATGCACATGTGCAAATACACTAGATGAAAATAAACGAGTAAATGAAACTTTAAAGTTGAAGAGCTTCTGAGGTGGATAGAATCATTATGGATCTTGCCTTAGTGAATTCCATTCTATTTTTTCTGTCTTTTATGACAAAAACATTAAAATCTGCATCTTAAATTATAATAAATTGCAGCATTGGTTTATGAAATTTTCCCAAGTGTCCAAACTGTATCAAATAAACCAGCATGGAATAAATTCCTGTATGGAAATTCTAATTAGAACTGATTCTTATTGTGAAATCCTGGCATGCTGCTACTTCTTCAGCCACGGAAAGCCATCCTTGATTTCAAATGGCTTCCTCACCACACACAAAAAGCAAAACAACTTCTAATAACCTCATGCTCCTTTTCTATATTATTTTTCTGGTTGTATACATTTTGGTAGCAAAGTTCTCTTCACTTTTGCTCCTAAGATATTCCATACATTAATGTGTAGATAAGATATTGCAATGTAAACAGTAAGTAACTAACAACAGGAAATGCATCTGATTAAATTATTAGCAAAATTCATGTTGCAATCCGAATGTACGTCTGTGAAGTTATTCTTCAGCATAAACAAAGTAACCCACAATACAATCCAGCTGCTTTACAAACATCCTAAGGCTTGTTGAGATCATTTTTGTAAAGTATAGACAAGCCTTTGTGGGAGTGACACCACGCTTTGCTAGTTCCGCTTCAACAATACAGAATGAGGTAAAAACTTGTATTGGGAGCAAGGAATTTTGCTAATGAGAAAGTCCTGATTCCTTCCTTCCTGGGAGGAGAAGGACAAGGACACCTGGATGGAGACAATGTACATTCCTACAACACAGAATTTTTTTTTTTTTTAAAGTCTTATTTGGTCTGCGGCTCTGCTGTAGAAGCGGGAAAGATTTCAATGCATCTATTCATTTCTGTAAAAAAAAACACCTACTTTTTTAGATACAAAAACTAGTATTAGAATAAACCGTTTAAAAGGTTAAAAAAAATCGTCTGAA
This sequence comes from Thermophis baileyi, assembly GCA_003457575.1. Lineage (NCBI taxonomy): Eukaryota > Metazoa > Chordata > Lepidosauria > Squamata > Dipsadidae > Thermophis > Thermophis baileyi. The sequence continues at coordinate 2,129,945 of QLTV01003284.1, read as the reverse complement.
TAGGTTTCGTAGAATATACGATTTAAAAGCATCTGAACACAGCCACTAAGCTGAATCGGAAATGGTTTGTTCCACCATCGTAACTCCCCCACCTCGGGCATTGGTATGGCTCAAGAGCACGGCCTGTGACGCCAGCAGCCTAGTTTCTGCAGCTGGCAGTCGGGTAAGGAGTGACGGTGGCTAGGGAACCTTTGGGGTTGTCCAGGGGAGGACGGCGATGCTGGGTCAAAAGAGCAAGGGGAACAAAGCGTGCTAGTTTGCCTGGGCCAGGATCAAGGCAGGCTGCTCCTAAGCAGGAGGCGATCCTATTGCATTTTCATCAAGGGTAGATGCGCTCTGTTGCGTGGATTTCGTTTCCCCGGAATGTCGCTCGCCCCAAAAGCTCGCGCAGACTTGCCAAGGAAGGCAAGACTCGGTCCTGGTGTCGAGACGCTTCGTTTCGTTCGCAAAATTACAGTGTCGTCGAGCTCCTGCTGGGACTTTTGGCGCATTGCAACCACAAACAATCCTGGCTCCCTTCAGTCCCCATTTTGAGATCCCTGGCTGCGTGATTTAAACACTTCGAGGTTGCCAGCCAGGTTGAATTAACGCATGGTTGAGTTAAATGTGCTCAGGGGTGCAATGCACATGTAATCGTTGTCACTTGTTTATTATCTGCGGCTGCCGTTTTAAACTCAAATCAACGTTTTGACGGGCAAAATTGAAATGCTTTAATTAATAAAAACGGGAAGGCGGAAATCTCAACCTGTTGATGTTTCTTGTTAGGGATTGCTATTAAATGCTCGCAATGACTCAGTGGAATGGGTGGGTTCATTAGTTGGTATTTGAACAGGAAATCCCCAGGAACCTCCAGAAATGTAGATATTAAAATATTTTTTTAAAAATTTTTTTACTATTGTTATTACAGTGTTAACAAACTCATATTAGCCTGCCCACATAGGCACCAGTAACTGAGTCTGATTCGAGGAAAGTTTTACTTTTTAAAAATGTAAGTCTTCCCACTTAAAGATTGCATAATGCCACTATGTGAAACAAAGGTTTAAAAAGTCTGAAAATGCCTTTAAAATATTGGCAAAAAGAAGAAATCTGCTATATGTACAATCAGAAAAGATATATTTTCCATTATTCCTATGGTAATATTGCTTCTACTCTTTTATTTGTTTTCATATTCTTTTCTCAGTTGGCAGGAAATAAAAGTACAGGGGTGTTATTTTGTTTAAATCTTTTTAATACCCACATGTATTACAACAAAAGAAATATGTCTCTTTTGACCTTTGCTGCTATTTAACATTTACGGTAGTTACCATCTGCATATCATTGCAATCCAAAGCGAGTTTTCACATAATTTAATTTGAATGGAATGGGGAGTTCAGGATTTTTATTAAATAGGCAAAAATATTTTAAGAGACAATGAGGGAGGAATTCATCAATCAACAGTGTCACAATCACAAAATTTTATTTGAAGAGAAAGGATTTAGATGACACTAGATAACCCATGCCCCATCATTTTAGTGATATTTCCTTAAGCAGAGAAACAGAATGACCAAGGATGGGCAAAAAAAGCAGTTGTAGCAGAAGTGACTTCTGACTTCCTGCCAGCTTCCCCATTGAGTTTCCTTGTGGGGATTTGATAGGGAACATTGGAAATCTCCCCAGCAGGCAGTTAAGTGGCTGCTGCTGGGGGGGGAGGATGGAGTGAGGGATTGCCAGACTGGCTGGGAAACTGTCATGGAATGTTCAAAATGAAGGTCATGTGACCATAGTAGTAGTAGTGCAGCAGCAGTCAGTAGCAATGAAGCAGCCATAACTTACCCGAGGTGGCGCAGTGGTTAGAGTGCAGCACTGCAGGCTACTTCAGCTGACTGCTAGCTGCAGTTCGGCGGTTCATATCTCACCGGCTCAAGGTTGACTCAGCCTTCCATCCTTCTGAGGTGGGTAAAATGAGGACCCAGATTGTTGGGGGCAATATGCTAACTCTGTAAACCGCTTAGAGAGGGTTATAAAGCACTATGAAGCGGTATATAAGTCTAAGTGCTATTGCTATTGCTACCCAAATTTCATTCCCTCAGGAATCATTGGTCCTGAATTTTGGACACATTCTGTAAGTTAGCACAATTTGAGGTGCCTTGGTTCAAAAATTGTTGCTCTATGATACACCCTTCCACCCAATTAAAGGTCATAATGAAATTTAATAATATATAGTCTTCCAGTTAAGTCCTGCCTGCTACATTATTATATTACCATTTTTGCTTCAATAAAGATCAATTGAGAAAAAAGAATAGTTGTATAATGTTGCATACTCTAGTCATGTATCTGGGATTCTTAAGATTATTGAGAGTTGTTTTTCTTGCTTTTTTCCAAGTTTGAATTTGATATAGCATTAATATCTTATGCTTTGGTTCTTACAGGCCTTTCCTGATGTGGTGCTTGACCATAGAATGAAATGGCTTATATTGTCCCAAATTTCTATATGCATTTTTTGGCTAGATCTCAGCCCTGCCTAATATTGGCAGCTCCATCAGTCTTCTGGTATCAAAGAAAGAATGGACACCTTTTACAGCATTTGAGATATGCCATTGATACTTCTTTAGGAGAGGAGAATAAAATCACTGTGGAAAATCTGTCCAAATTATCAGTGGATATAAAGAAAATCCGTAGGCTGAAGCCATGGGTTCTATCAAAAGAGGTGTCATATATCAAAGAAATAGCTAATATTTTGCAAACAATTGGAGCTGATGGACCTTCAATAGCACATATGTTTGAATGCTGTCCTGAAGCCATTCTTTGTAGTCCTACCAATATCACTTGTCAAAGAGATCTGTGGTTATCTGTCTGTCAAAATGAAAAGCAGTTAGTGGAGTTAATAAAACGATTTCCAGATGCTTTTTTTAATGTTGAACATTATGAAAATCAGAAGGCCAACATTAGATTCTTCAAAGCACTGGGGCTGAAGAATGCTATCATCCGCCGGTTTTTAACAAGTGCATCAAATATTTTTTACAACCCTGTTGAAAAGAACAAACATATGATAGAAACTCTGCAAAGATACTATTTAAGACTAGGTGGTTCACAGGAAAATTTGAAAAACTGGCTACTGAAATTATTGAGTCAAAATCCATTTATTTTATTAAATACTTCTACTACTGTCCAAGAAAACCTGGAGTTTCTTCAGAACAATCAATTCACCGATTCCGAAGTTTTAAGCCTGTTGTCCAAGCTCAAAGGATTTATTTTTCAACTTAATCCTAGCAATATGCAGAGTAGCCTCTTGTTTTCAAAGACCATCTTCAACTGCAGTGATCAAGAATTAAAAGAGCTGATATTACAGTGTCCTGCCCTTCTCTATTATTCAGCTCCAGTTCTGAAGGAAAGACTAGATGAACTATTGAAGGAGGGAATTTCTATAGAACAAATTAAAGAGTCACCTGCTGTGTTAGAATTATCAACAGAGATAATTCAGTATCGGATTAAAAAATTAGATGCCCTAGGATACAGTCTGAAGAATGGAACTATAAAATATCTCAATGGAACAAAAAAAGAATTTGAAACTACCTATGGAAAGATACAAGCAAAAAGTGAGAGACCCATATATAATCCAGTGGCTCCTTTGAATATTGAAGATTAGTTTCCAGAACCTGCTTAATAAAAAGACAGGACCGGTTTGTCTTTCACAATTCAAATAAATTGGATGTAACTGCTACTTAGAAATTGAATTTTTATGCAGGCCTTTCCCCCCTCCCCCCTGAATCAGTGTTTCTAAACATGCAATTCTGTCATGGAATTCATAGGATCAGACTGAAAGGCTGTCTGATCCAACATAATATTCCTACAGTAGCCAACCACATTTGTGAAACCTACAAGCTAGACACTAGTCCCGTGATGGCGAACCTATGGCACGTGTGCCACAGGTGGCACGCAGAGCCCGCTCTGCGGGCACGCAAGCCGTCGCCCAGTTCAGTTCCACCGTGCATGCGCGCGCGCCTCCTGCGGGCCAGCTGATTTTCAGGTATCTGCCACGTATGCGCGGAAGGCAGGGCGCATGCGGGAGACGCGTGCGCATGTATGGGGGTGGGGGGTCATGCATGCATGTGCGGGGGGTGGGGGAACACGGGGTTGTGGCGTGTTCCCCGCGACCCATTTTTGGTCCCAGGAGGTTGCAGGGAGGCCTGCTAGGCCCGAAACGGGGCGTGGGGGGTACAGTGCCCACCGTGGCCCGTTTTTGGTCCCAAGAGGCTGCAGAGAGGACTGCTAGGCCCAAAATGGGGCATGGGGGGTGCAGAGTCCCCCCCGTGGCCCGTTTTTTGTCCCAGGAGGCTGCAGGGAGGCCTGGTAGGCCCAAAATGGGGCGTGGGGGTGCAGCAGCCCCCCGTGGCCCATTTTTGGTCCCAGGAGGCTGCAAGGAGGCCTGCTAGGCCCAAAATGGGACTGGGTCGCACGTGCATTCATGGGAGTGTGGGGGGAGTTGCATATGCGGGGGGAGTGCAGGGGGTCGCGCACGTATGTGAGGGAGTGTCACGCACACATTGCATTATGGGTGCCAGCACGCACACGCACGATAGCTTTCGGCACATGAGAAAAAGGTTAGCCATCACTGCATTAGTCCAATAGCATTCACTGCTCATGTCCTCTAGGAACTAATATTAAAAGGCATTTTTCTGATATGGAAGTAATACATAGGAATTATGCCTAGAACCTACAGATAGTTCTATATTCCATGGATTCAATTTCTCTTCAAAACAAATTTAAGACATGAGATAGGATTCTGTAGTTTCATGTTGCATGAAATAATACATTGATTTGCATCTAAAGCAGAGGTGGGTTCCTGCCGGTTCGGACCGGCTCTATAGAACCGGTAGCGGGAATTTCCCCCCACTCGGCGAACCGGCAGCGATGGCCGGCTGGACACGCCCCTGAACTGGCTCTCAGTGGTGCCATCTTGTTTTTTGCTTCTGTGCACGCGCAGAAGCTGTTTTCTGCTTATGCGCATGTGCAGAAGCTGGGTTTTTAGCACTGCGTCCGCAGAGCGTGCAAGGCGCGTGTGGCACGTGAGGAAGCGAACCGGCAGCAAGGTAAGCCAGAACCCACCCCTGATCTAAAGGTCTTTCACTTAAGAGTTAGGAAATAAATATTTTCTTTCTCTATTTTCTGCATATCTTGTGTAGATGTAGGCTTTTGTAATCATATAGAGGTGTTTTTGTAAATCAACATTTTAGCTTTTCATAAAAGCTATTTATTAAATTTCTATGCCACTCATCTTCCTTAGAAGGTGACTCTGGATGGCTCCAGTCCTTCAATAATTAAAATTGTCCTTTTTTTGCCCCTTCTCTTTAAGACGTAAGCACCAGAATAGGAAATAGTACTCCAATATAGTTTGTATAAGAGTATTATAGGATTGTCAACAGAATATATATATTATTTAGGAAAGGGAATTTAGGAAAGTTTTAAACTTCTGCCCTGATAGACAAGATGCACCCAGTATTTAAGTTGTAATATGCTTGCTTTGTGCAATATTTAAAATAAAATTTAAACATATTGAGAATATATTCAATATATTCAGTTTATTTAATAAATTAGTAGGTTAGATTATGCATAATTGAGTGATATGTAATCCCTGCTAATTAGAAATACCTACTTGACTATTATGTGCCATCAAGTCAGTGTCAAGTCTTAGTAACCACATAAACTTTTTCTTTCACTGATCTCAAGTACAGTGGGGCAAAAAAGTATTTAGTCAGCCACCAATTGTGCAAGTTCTCCCACTTAAAAAGATGAGAGAGGCCTGTAATTGACATCATAGGTAGACCTCAACTATGAGAGACTAAATGAGAAAACAAATCCAGACAATCACATTGCCTGATTTGGAAAGAATTTATTTGCAAATTATGGTGGAAAATAAGTATTTGGTCACCTACAAACAAGCAAGATTTCTGGCTCTCACAGACCTGTAACTTCTTTAAGAGGCTCCTCTGTCCTCCACACATTACCTGTATTAATGGCATCTGTTTGAACTTGTTATCAGTATAAAGGACACCTGTCCACAACCTCAAACAGTCACGCTCCAAACTCCACTATGGTGAAGACCAAAGAGCTGTCGAAGGACACCAGAAACAAAATTGTAGACCTGCACCAGGCTGGGAAGACTGAATCTGCAATAGGCAAGCAGCTTGGTGTGAAGAAATCAACTGTGGGAGCAATAATTAGAAAATGGAAGACATACAAGACCACTGATAATCTCCCTCGATCTGGGGCTCCACGCAAGATCTCACCCCGTGGAGTCAAAATGATCACAAGAACGGTGAGCAAAAATCCCAGAACCACACGGGGGGACCTAGTGAATGACCTGCAGAGAGCTGGAGGCTTGGGAGAATGTCATATGGTCAGATGAAACCAAAGTAGAACTGTTTGGTAGCAACACAACTCGTCGTGTTTGGAGGAGGGAGAATGCTTAGTTGCAGCCAAAGAACACCATACCTACTGTTAAGCATGGGGGTGGCAACATCATGCTTTGGGGCTGTTTCTTTGCAAAGGGACCAGGACGACTGATCCGTGTACAGGAAAGAATGAATGGGGCCATGTATCGTGAGATTTTGAGTGCAAACCTCCTTCCATCAGCAAGGGCATTGAAGATGAAACGTGGCTGGGTCTTTCAGCATGACAATGATCCCAAACACACCACCCGGGCAACGAAGGAGTGTCTTCGTAAGAAGCATTTCAAGGTCCTGGAGTGGCCTAGCCATTCTCCAGATCTCAACCCCATAGAAAACCTTTGGAGGGAGTTGAAAGTCCGTGGTGCCCAGCGACAGCCCCAAAACATCACTGCTCTAGAGGAGATCTGCATGGAGGCATGGGCCAACATACCAGCAACCGTGTGTGCCAACCTTGTGAAGACTTACAGAAAATGTTTGACCTCTGTCATTGCCAACAAAGGATATATAACGAAGTATTGAGATGAACTTTTGATATTGACCAAATACTTATTTTCCACCATAATTTGCAAATAAATTCTTTCCAAATCAGGCAATGTGATTGTCCGGATTTGTTTTCTCATTTAGTCTCTCCTAGTTGAGGTCTACCTATGATGTCAATTACAGGCCTCTCTCATCTTTTTAAGTGGGAGAACTTGCACAATTGGTGGCTGACTAAATACTTTTTTGCCCCACTGTATATGCATGATCTATTTTAGCAATATACTCTGGCATTTTAAATTATTTGGAGTCATTAACCTGGTATATATGCATTCAATGATTTTAGGACTGAAGACACAAGGAACAGAATGGCACATCTCACAACTACATAGAAGCCTGGCTTTGAATTTGCATGTAGCACATACTATGCCTATGTAACTATGCTATTTTCCTTCCTAAATATCAAGCATGACAACTTTTAGTATTTAGAACTGCATTAAAATTCATGCATTTAAAAAAAAAATCCATGTATAGAAATGGGATAAGGCCCTGGAGTTTAGTATTCTTTATTTCATAGGTTTTACTCAATTGTCCCAAAATAGTTTCTTCAGCTCATTGCTGAATGATATGCAATCAAGAATCAATACAAAAAAAGAGGATGATATTTCATTATGTCATTATGTCCATCAGTAAAAAGACACTTTATGGGATCAATGGGTGTGTCTGGAAAGCATCTCACAAAGTAGTTGGCATGGGAATGTTACGAGGCACCCATTTATCAGAAAGCACATGAGATTTGCTTCAATGAAAAATACAGTTTTCCAAATATGTTTGAAATGAACAGGAGGGAGAAGGAATCTGATGGATACTAAGAGAGATGCTTGCTGGGGCATATTGACATTGCCAGCTTACTGATATTAGATCTCTCTATTCCTTATTCTAAGCATATGAATCTAGACACTACCTTAAGATATCATTTACCATTAAATGTCAACGTCAAAGAAATACCAAATGTCAGTTCTTAAAGTACATCAATGTGTTTTCAATTTTTATGCCTGTGGCTAATCCTATAAATATACATTCCATATGCAAACCACTCTGTGTTTGGAACACTGGAACCTTTAGTACATATTTCTATAAATAACGCAAACACATTTTATTCTTTTTATGTATGTTTTATGATACACATTTATTAGGGAATTAGTTGAATAGTAAAATGACAAGAGTATCTAAATGCTAGCCAAGGTATCCAATATGAAGATTGTCTGATAAACTCTAATCTAGGCACATTGTTAATCCAGTCACCTAATTAAATACTATTTACAAACAAACTCCTAATTTATATAGTATCATTGATAAAACTTGTTTTGTAATGAAGTTTTTTTTTTAGTTGAAGCTTTAATGATGCCTTTGGGCCAAAAAAATATTCTTTATGTTCTGGTGAGCATTTGAAGTTGCTTTCTATTGTCAAGCTAGCAAATTCAGGTCAGATACCAACAGCAGTGTTGATAATTCTTTTCAACTAGTGATGCCAAGAATTAAATATAAATCCTTTCCATGCACAGTATATTTTATCACTGAGCTATGGATCTTTGGCAGGTGAAATACAAATTGCAACAATACAATAAATTATATCAGATTAATTTAATTTATGAATATGTAATTTTAGACAAGGGACAGTTTTTGGTCATTACTTTTACAAGACACCATCTGTTTTAATCTAGTGTTTATAATCACAACTATTCCAACCAGGTTTGTGTGTTTTTAACACATATTTTAAGAAACATTGCATACAGAATAGTCATGTCGTTTTTAAGGACTACCAAAATGCTACAAATTCAACAGAAACATGCTAGAGCTTCTAAACGAAACTGAAAGAGATCAATCCAATAAATCCACACTATAGCCCACTGAGCACAAAGGACTACCAATCCTGATTTAATGGATTAGGGATTAGGAACAAGACAGACAGGAAGAGTCATATCTATGTCTTGCTCAGAAAACTTTGAAAATGTATGCACGAAATACATTTCTCTGCAAATCACTTGTTTCTATCATTATTGGTCATGGGTGCCATTCAACAAACCTACCTGCTGAGGTATTATTTGTAGAAAGTATTTTATGTTAATTATCATTGAAAATATCAAGCATAATTCATCAAACTCTACAAAATATTATTTATCTAGCGATAATGGGTGATACTCAGGTAAACAGATTATGCACAGCAACAGCAGTAGCTGTATTTGCATTATGTACTCCGGAAATAAGATTGTACACATTTGTACCTTGAGGCTAGAAACCACAAAAGTGTTTTTATTTTACAGCTGAAAGTTACTCAATTATTGTCTTAATGTAAACTTGGAATTAATTTTCAGTTAAGCAACCTAACAACATAAAGGGCTTTTCATTTTGCAGGTGAGAACATCAGTACGCTACACCTGAGATTTAGCAGTCTTTCTTTGTCAGTATCAACAGATAAAAAAAAGTGTAGAACTCCTTCTACAGACTGCTTTGAAATGACAGACATTACAAAAACTTTAAAAGATTCTCTAAGTAAAAAATAGATTGTTTTTCACCATAAGGCATGAATGATTTGACTCAATATACTATACACACATATACATGGGTGTGCGCACACAAACACATCCTTGTGACAGTTGACTTCTAAAGAATTTAGTGTTTATAAAAATAGTTTGAAAAAGCAAAGATACACAAGGTTTCTATAGGGAGTTCAAGGACTGTTTTCCAAAAAATATAGACACCATAGGCTTGAAGCTAGAACATCAATGTATCTGTGCATGGCAGAGGCAACCAATTAAGGGCATAATCAGGCTAATATTTAAGCACTTTAACGCTGAAATTATTTTAAAGGGAAATTATTTTAAAGGGAGCTATGAACCGTGAAGTGCTTAACTTTTTGCCAAGTCGTTTCCTCCACTTCTATTTTCACATTTTTAATTCAAGATTTCGAAAAGTGAATTAATGTTCAAACGGGAGCCATTCCTTCAGATCCATGTACTTGATTCCTTTTTTTTTTTTAAATCAAGTGTAACATTTCACCAGACAAGTTCCTGAAGAAATCTAAAGTTTCTGTGATACCATGCTGTTAATGTCCCTTGCAGGAGAAAGTTAATTCTTTCAATTTAGATATTCCTCCAGAATGGTGACCTTACAGTAGTCCAAATTGTGTAGGTCCCATAGCCACATGAGGTCCTCAACGAAACAGTACTGAATTTCTTTAATCAGATTTATCCTTTTTCTTCCCAGTTAAAGGCACTTTGCTTGAGATAGCAGATCCTACAGCTGTAACACTTCCTGTCACAACTGAAACACTTCCTTTCACTAATCCTACTCCTATGGAAGGCACAGCTGTTACTGCTGTTTTGGTCACTTCAAAGCTTTTCCCTCCTATCCATGCTACGCCACCAATTGTGGCACCGACAGCTCCTTTGGTTATGCTGAAGAGGCCGCCAGTCACCCGGGTAAGCATGCCAGGCTGTTGTTGCGGATGATCTTTTACTGAATCTAAAAGAAGAGAAACAGTGTCAGTATTCAGAATTAGTTTAAATGTGGTGGAAATGAAAGTCCCAGTGAAATTTTGCTCCACAACAGGGGTGTCAAACTTGATTTCATTGAGGGCCGCATCAGGGTTGTGTTTGACCTCGGGGGGGTGGGGGTGGGGGGGGCGTGGCCAGCTCGACATCACTCATGTTGGGGGCGCCTGTGGTGGCCTGAGCGCTCTGCCAGTGAAAACAGGCTCCCGAGCTCCGTTTTCAGCTGCAACAGCCTCCTGCAACCCTCTGCCAGCGAAAATGGAGCTTGGGAAACCATGTGCAGCCCTCCCAAGCTCAGTTTTTGCTGGCAGAGGCACCATGGGCCAGTCCTTCACTGTTTCCAGGGCAGCCCCACTGGCCAGATCTAAGCACCCCACGGGCCGGATCCGGCCCCCGGGCCTTGAGTTTGACACCCCTGCTCTACAACAACTCTTTCCTATTACATATCACCAGCAGAAGAGCTTTTTTTGGGGGGGGGGGAATAGCATAGACTCAATATTTTCTAAGAATGCAAAAGAAAGTTCTGAGTGAGTTTTGGTTCTTTAATTATCATCATTATTAAGGGATTCAGCATTTTTGTGTACTAATTACAGGATAGAAAATCGTTTCGGAGCAGAATCAAGGCTCTTTTGAGATACCAATAGAGGAACTGATTACCATTTGCTGAGTTGAAATACGTTAAACTATGGATTGTTTTAATTATGGTATGTTGACCAATAAAATGGCAAATTATAAATCATTATCTATAAGGTGTCAGTGTTCCAAGTAATGCACACATAGAAAACAGAACTCCACAATGAATATATTCATACATCAGGAAATTACATTATAATTTGTTAATTCCAGTCAGGGACCATTTAGATACCTGACATAACATATTAAAATTTATTCCCAGAAGGTGAACTCAGCATTATAACCATTTACTACATCTTACTGGGTTCGAAAAGTCAGCATATTATGCTTTCTAGCACTAGTAGAACCAAGCACCTTTCCAGGATAGCAGAACCCCCCCCCCCTTCATTCACTTCCTTCATCACTCCTGTTTCATAATTGAACCTGTAGTTCAATTTATTTCAAAAGTTAGAGGTAAATCTAAGAAATCAGAATTCCTGAATCCTTTACGAAATATATTATCATGCAATTTAAACAAACAAAAGAGGCAGCTTTTTCACAAAATCACATCTACTGAATACTTTCTAATGAAAAATCCTTTTTTTAAAAACAAAGTTCAGACATTGTTAAACTACATTGTCCACCACAATCAGCATAGCTAGAAACATGCATATATGTATGTATGTATGTATATGTGTGTGTAGGTCTGTGGTTATTCGGGTTTTCTCCCGCGTGAAGTTGGAGATGTCGTTGCGACATTTCAACGAAGTCTCATTCGTCATCATCAGGCTGGTTATCAGGCTTGTGTCTTCAGCCTCGTGCTTCTAGGAGCAATGTACATGGAGCAATATATATACACACAATACACACATACATACACATACAGTCTATGTATCCAAAATGAAAGAAAGAAAACATAATTTGATAAACATATCCACCTTATGTGTTAACCTCTCTTAATCAATAACAAAACCATTCTGAGAGTGGAAAGCAGGTATACAATTACCCTCCATGTGAATGGAAAGCCAATGGTGGCAGAGATTCTGAAAAAAGCAAGACTGCCTTGGAAGTCTGAATAGGACAGGTTTCGTTTGTGCAAGTAAATCATCTACTTGCAATTATAAATTAACAAGTCATTTGGTTCGAAACCAAGCTGCATAGGTTTTCAAAGTAGTGCTCCCTTCTCAGCAGTAATATCACATGTCATAAGCTATTTTAAAAAGACAATATATTAGGAGAGCAACATATTCATATAACAGATTCTGCATAACCTTAGGTTATTTTAACTATTATTAGCTTGGATATTTAATCAAGAGAAAAGCAGACTAGTAATTTTAGTGTGTTGCCATGAAGTAGCTATTGAAGGTCTTGGGTGACCAAATTATCCTGCAGCAAGCAAAACACAACAAACCTATCTTTAAAAGTAAAAAAAAAAAAAAGATCATTTTGTTTTTAATTTAC
>QLTV01003284.1:2092645-2103234 GCA_003457575.1 Thermophis baileyi | reverse complement strand
CAACAAAACTGGCTTTTTGGGGCTATGTCAGAAAGAAAAGGAGGAAATGGAAAGGGGGGGAGGGTTTGCAAAGAGAAAAATTTTAATTTTAAATATTTTATTTTATTTTATTATTTTATTCCCATCTTGCCTTGAGACAACTCTGGGCAGCTTACAACATTAAAAGCTATGAAACCATAAAACACAAACATTTCTAAACACAATAACATAGAATTAAGAGTAAAATTACAGTTAAAAGATGGGAGGGAGGGAGGGAGGGAGCAGATGTGTGAGGGAAGTGGGATTTTCCCTTACTCTATAAACCACCTCTAATGTGATTCTCCCCCGTTGAGGCTTCAAGCCAACTGGCAGAGCCAGGTGTTCAGGCCTTAACATTGAATCAAAAACAAATTTAGTTCTTGGCCTAGCCATGTTCATAGTTTTGTTCTTGCCCTGGTGGTGGTCACTTTTGCAATCTAAAGTCTTGGCACAGCTCCCAGCCTGCCCCCCTCCCCCCCCCAATGATGTACTTTTGATGAAAATTATGCTGTCTGGGCCTGATCTAATTGGCAGAGGTTCCCTTCCCAGTTTGTTCTTTCGAAAGGTAAGTCAGACTTCAGTTCATCATGCTGGCATAGCTAGCTGGATCACTGTACCACTTCAGTTGGGAGTGTAATTTAGGCTGGAAGACTTGGCATAATTTTATTATCTCCTCTGCACTTAAACTGCTATTCATCACCTCTCAGGCTCCCCTGCCTTTTAAGGAGGAAGGCGTTCTTTGCTGTCAGCTGCTGATAAGACATTTTTCTCTGGATCAGTCTTCATGGTCAGGGTTGATTTCTAGATCTGAGTTACTAAGAATGAAAATTTATCAAAATGTAATATGTCTTTACAACATTAATAAACAAAATATTATTAACCCTCAATTAATCAACCTTCTCAAACGTAATGAAATTAATTAAAATTAATACATAGCCAGAAACTTTAAGGGCAGCTGTATATGATACATTTTAGATATGTGAGACACAGCTGATGGGAGTTCTTCTATTCAATACAAGAAGATCATCAGATTGGGAACGTTTGCTTTTACATTCTGTAGTTGGAATGATTTGAAATTAAGGGAGACTGTTGTCACTCATCTGTCATGTCATATGACTCTCAGTTGGCTCTGGTGCTCCCTGTTGCTGCAGGGAAGTTGGATCCAGTCAGATTAGAATAGATTTTATTGAAATGTTTATATTATGTTCGTATTCATGGTTATTTGTTGTTGTTTTTGTCATGGCTGCTGATTGCCCATTTTATTTTGTTTTTTGTTGTTGTCACGTGTGAGATGAGAGATCATATAGATTGAAATAAATCAATCAATTACAGAAGCACACTGATTTTAATTGAGTGTCAGCCTTATTCCAGATGGCTTACTTTAATTGCACCAGCGTTCATCAAATTTAGATACTAGTAAGGTCAACTAGCACATATATTTTGATAAAATTAAAGGTTACAGCAATTCTATTTTTGAGATGTTGATTGACAGGCTGCAATCACAATCTCCTCTGTGCTGGAAAGATTATATGTGTGCCCTGGATTTTATTTTAGAATGCTGGGATGATCCCAGCTGCAAATCATTCCAACAGCTGATTAGAAAGCAAAGCCTTTTGCTCACGCAGATGTCAGAAAGGCTTCATAATTCCAGAGGAAACGTTGCTGCTCCCTGGGGCAGCTGTCTTTTTTTCCTAATTGCAGACTCTTTTGTTTTGCTGCAGTCTTTGGAACCTAAACATATCGAACTTTGTTCAGGATTACATCTAAAGCAGTGGTGAAATCCAAATTATTTTACTACCGGTTCTGTGGGCGTGGCTTGGTGGGCGTGGTGTGGCTTGGTGGGCGTGGCAGGGGAAGGATACTGCAAAATCTCCATTCCCACCCCAGTCCAGGGGAAGGATACTGCAAAATCTCCATTCCCACCCCACTCCTGGGGGAAGGATACTGCAAAATCTCCATTCCCTCCCCACTCCTGGGGGAAGGATACTGCAAAATCTCCATTCCCTCCCCACTCCAGGGGAAGGATACAGGCAAAATCTCCATTCCCACCCCCACTCCTGGGAGAAGGATACTGCAAAATCTCCATTCCCACCCCCACTCTGGGGCCAGCCAGAGGTGGTATTTGCCGGCTCTCTGAACTACTCAAAATTTCCGCTACCGGTTCTCTCAACTACTCAAAATTTCCGCTACCGGTTCTCCAGAACCTGTCAGAACCTGCTGGATTTCACCCCTGATCCAAAGCCTTCTATTAATTCACAGATAAATAAAATATAATAAAATAATCGGAAACATCTGTGACTTCTTTTCATATTCTATGGAACATCATTGTTGTGATATGTCATACTACACAAGTCTGCAGAATTAACAGTAATATCTTCAGTGGACTTGTGGGGGAAACAATATTTTACTCTTTTATGAGTCCAATAAGCAAGTACACATACAGCTTTATATCAAGGAATCCTAGTGTAAGTGTCAGGGTAAGTTTCTACATCCTAGTACAGTCACTACATTATGAGTTGATGTGTACATTAATTCATAAATCGATGAGAATTCTCAGTCATCCAAGTAGAGTTGTTTGGAAGTTGAGTCATGGCAACTGGGCTTTTCTTTTTTTTTGCTTTGAAACAGTTCACTGCTTATCCAAGAAGCTTCTTCAGTCTAGTTCATAATTCAGGCTAATTCATAACTACATACCATACATCCAAGGATCTGTGTGTATTTCAGAGCAGATATTAATTTTAATAGTCATCATCAATTCTGTAATTACAAATATTGGAAAGTGGAGCTCTTGCAACTGTACTTCCATGCAGCAATCCTATTAAACAGCAAATGCTATTGAAAGAAAGAACACACTCGTACACACACCTCAATGGTGATGGTAATGATGAGGATGGTGATAAGTAACAGATTAATAGAGTTGGAAGGTACCTTGTAGGTCATCTAGTCCAACCCCCCTCCCCCGCCCAAACAGGAGACCCTACACCATTTCTGACAGATGCCAGATGGCAGTCCAGGACTTAGAAAGCAAATCATAAACATATACTTGCATTTAAATCAAGCAACAGAAACATTCTGGATAACCAATGCAATAGGATTGGCTATAGATTTAAGCCTCTCTACACATCATTATGAGACCATGCAAAATTTGGTTTAAACCCCTAAATCTGGGCAGTGTTTCATTCACACAAGAGTGCTTGTAGTAATCTGAAAACATACTCCAATTTGTGAGAAGAGCCAGTATTAACCAGCTTGCCCTATTCTGGTAGCCTTAAATGTGTTTTGGACTACAATTTTTATGAGCCAGAATCAGCAAAACCATTGAGAATGCTGACTATGGGAGCTGTCATCTAATACCTCTGAAATATACTATGGTATTAAGAGAGGACTCCATGCATCTGACCAGTGGTTTTGGAAATAATGCTTAATTTGATTATGTGTTCTTTACTAGGGGAAACAGAACTATTTTTGTTGCTCAAGAAGATAGGAAGCTTCCCTACTCTAAATTAAAACATTTGGTAATTTAGCCCAGCATAGGCTGTATTGAAAGACAACATCAGGGGTGGGTTCTAAAAATTTTCACTACCAGTTCTGTGGGCGTGGCTTGTTTGGTGGGCGTGCCTTAGTGGGTGTAGCTTGGTGGGGGCGTGGCCAACTCAACGTCACTCACGGCAAGGTGGTGTGGCACCTTGCTGTGAATGACATCGAGTTGGCCATGCCCACTCAGTCACATGACTGATGCTGCAGAGACAGGGATGACCGATGCTGCAGAGATGCTAGCCCGGCGGGGAGGGGGGCGGCGGCTGGCAAGCTTCGTAGCCACGTGGTTGAGAAGCTTGCTGGGCCGCCACTCGTCCCTGCCGTTCCTGCAACGCCGGCGGCTTCGGGAGATGCTAGCCTGGCGGGGAGGGGGCAGTGGCTGGCACACTTTGCAGCCACGCGGCTGCGAAGCTTGCCGGGCCACCCCCTGTCCCCGCCAGGCTAGCGTCTCCTGAAGCCGCCGGCATAGCAGCCGGGCCGACTCCCCATCCCCGCCGTGGCTGCAACGCCAGCAGCTTCAGGTGATGCTAGCCCGGCGGGGACGGGGGGGTAAACTAGCGCGAATGCTTACCTGTGTGTAGGCAGGAGGAGACAGTTCTGTGGATGCGCGTGGAGAAGGTGAGGCAGGGCGAGCGTCGGGTGGGGCGAGCGAGCATCAGGCAGGTGGGGCAGGCGAGCGAGCATCGACTGGGGGGAACCGGTTCGGGGGCGTGCGAGCCAGCCGTCGCTACCGGTTCGGCGACCCAGGCCAAATTACAGCTAACAGTTTGCCCGAACCGGTGCAAACCGGGAGCAACCCACCACTGGGCAACATGTCTATGGAGATTCTCAGTCATCCAAGGTCATGGTTGTCCCAAAGAATGAGAAGCTAAATGTCTTCAAGGAAAAACAAAGAAAGTCCAGCTGCCTCTTGAAAAAGCAACTTTTGGTCTGACAGGACTTACCCAGTTTTTAAAATGGTATCTTTTCCTCAGACTTAGATAGATAAGCTGGTAATCTGAGCCCTTTTGCATCCGAAATGTAACAGTTCTAGGGTAGAACTGTAGAAATAAATGATACAATATGTAAGTTAGAATTATGCCGAGTACTGTACATATGGGAATTGAATCCTAAAATTTAACTCAGTGAAAGAGCATATGCTTTCTGTATAGGTTAAAGGAATAAGAAACATCAGGGAGTGTTGACAGTCATAGTGCAGGGGTCGGCAACCTTAAACACTCAAAGAGCCACTTGGACCCGTTTCCCACAGAAAAAAAACACACCGGGAGCCACAAAACCTGGGTGGGCGTAGCCAACTTCATGTCACTCACTCTCACCCAGTCACATGACCCCCCTAGCCACGCCTACCCAACCACAAAACCATTCTCTATGTCTCTCCCCCTCCCCCCATCTTTCTGTATCTCTGTGTCTCTGTCCCTCTCCCTATCTTCCCCTCTCTCCCCCCTCTGTCTCTCTCCCTCTGTATCTCTCTCTCCCCCCCCCTCTCTTCTCCTCTCTCTGTGTCTCTCTCTGTCTACGTCTCTCTCTCCCACACCTCTGTATCTCTCTCTCTCTCCCTCTCTTCCCCTCTCACCCCCTCTCTATGTATCACTCTGTATTTGTCTCTCTATGTCTCTCTCTCACCCCTTCTCTGTGTATCACTCTGTGTGTGTCTTTATGTCTCTCTCCCTCTCTCCCCCCCCCTCTGTGTGTGTGTGTGTGTGTGTCTCTCCCCACTCCCTTTGGGCGACCATCCTCCTCCTCCTACCCCCTCCTCTCGTGACCCCCTGGCCGGCTGTGGCTGAGCCGGGAGTGTGTGCACGTGCAGGGAGACCCTCCTCAAGCGAGCGCCAAAGCGCAGCAAAGGCGCACGTGGGGTGGGCGGCCGCTCGCTTAAGGAGTGTCTTAACAGGACACAACAGGATGCGGCTTCTCTCCTGCACTAATGCTCCGGCCATCGCCTTGCCATGTCATCCCCCACCCCCAGCAGCTCTTCGGACGATCATGGAGGGCGCGAACTCCAGCCTGAAGCGGCAGAAAGCATTAGTGCAGGAGAGAAGCTGCGTCCTGTTAAGACCCTCCTTAAGCAAGCGGCCGCCCACCCCACGCGCGCCTTTCCTGAGCTTTGGTGCTCGCTTGAGAGGGTCTCCCCACGCATGCGCACGCTCCCAGCTCAGCCACAGCCGGCCAGACGGTCACGAGAGGAGGAGAGGGGAGGAGAGTGCAGGAGCAAAGCAGCCCTGTACCTTCGTGCCACATTTGCGCATAAGGCAGCCTTCGCTTCCTGCCGCTTCGGGCTGGAGTCCAAAAAAGAAATAAGAGGGGCGAGGGGTGGGGCCAACCAGTGATGGGACAGGGAGCCGCGGCAGAGGGCCCAAAGAGCTGCATGCGGCTTCAGAGCAGCGGGTTACCAACCCCTGTCATAGTGTAATGCAAATCAGTTTTTCCTGCCTCAGCAACTTTAAATGGGTGGACTTCAATCCCAGAATGACTGGCTGGGGAATTCTGGAAATTGAAGTCCACCCATCTTAAAGTTGCTGAGTTGTTGAAAAACACTGATGTAGACATATTGTCAAGGCCAGTGCTATTGTTTTGCAGGAGACAATGGTTATGAAATGACAATGATTGTACAAATAGGAAGATAATTTTAAACCCCACCAGCAGATCTCTTTTTCTAAGAATTTCCTAGTAAAAGAGGCTACCACGAACTGGGCTGAATCTTCTGGTGCACCCTAAATTAGGTATGGAGTTTGTGGCCCTTCTGCCAGGGATCTCTGGTTTCAGCTCATGCTTTGGAAAAATAGATAGAAATGTGCTTTTAGTTCTTCCTGCCCAAAGTCTAGAACCAAAGAATGCAATTAACTCTGCACCAATTCTAAAATACAAGGGACACTGATGAGATCATTCTGATGATCGATATTCCAATTCCTTACTTTATCATTGATTTAGCTTTCATAAAGATTAATTGGCTTATATATTCAGGAGAGAGGCTAAGATTACATAATTCATCCATACTAATTTGATGCCAACAAGATTGATAGTTGTCCATCAACAACAGATGAAACTACCCTGTAGGATCAAACATGATTCTGAGCCATGAGGTTAGGCTCTTGATTCAAGTTTTGGCCTTATTGGTTGGGACATTACCTTCAAGACTAAAAACTCTATTAGGGAAACAGTTTGGAGAACCAGGGTCCTAGAGAAGCTTGACTGAATGATTTTATATATCTTTATGCTTCTAAATGGGTCAAGTTCCTAAATAGGTTCCTAAATGGGTTCCTAAATGGGTCAAGTTCATAAAATTATCTGCTACAACGTCCTTCCTGTCAACGACTCCTTCATTTCAACCACAACAATACATGAGCACTCAACAGATACAAACTCAAAGTGAACCGCTCCAAACTCGATTGCAGAAAATACGACTTCAGGAACATAGTGGTTAATGCCTGGAACTCACTACCTGACTCTGTGGTTTCCTCCCCAAATCCCCAAAACTTCACCCTTAGACTGTCTACTGTTGACCTCACACCATTCCTAAGAGGTCAGTAAGGGGTGTGCATAAGCGCACCAGCGTGCCTACCGTCCCTGTCCAAATGTTCCCTTTTATTTGTACCCATCTTAATGTATTCAAATAATGTTATGCTTATGTATATTATCAAATACGTACTTGTCAAAATAAATAAATAAATAAATAAATAAATAAAAAGTTGTTCAATAGAAGAGGAAATGTTTTAGCCATAAACAATTTAATTGCTACTGGAATATAATTTGTTCTTTAATATTTATAAAATTTGGTTACAACTAATGCATCATTTTGAGCTGTAGAAATGACACAACAACTCTGAATGCTATTTTTCTAGAATCCTGAAAGACTATGCCCAAATTTAAAATATTTTACTGGTTCCAGTATGTGAGAGTCAATCATCTACTCCATTGATGGATCACAGTTTAGACTTATCATAACAAATAACTCATTGTTGACAGTAGGATGTCAGAATTCTTAGAAACCATTTCTACAGAAGAGGAGAGGAGTGCATCATCTGCATAAAGTATTGTAGGGTTTGAAGGTATCTAGCTAATTTGGATGTTGACTCTTAGAAGAATTTTAATCAGAGAATTGATGTATATATTAAAAACCAATGAGGCTAAAATACATCCTTGCTTCACTCTCTGAAACATCTGAAAGATCCTCCCAATTACATCTTACTTTGAAGCCATTTTATATAACTTATGAATTATCAATAAGAAGATCTGTAGAAGATCTACTCTGCTCTAAATGTCCCAAAGTCTTAACTTGCACATGTTATCTGTCAACTCACAAAGCTTCCCTAAACTGCTCCCGAGTTGCCATAGGCAGGGGGATGGGGAATCGAGGCTCACAGCTGCATTGAGGAATTTGCACCTCAGTCAAAACAACACACATCCTAGCCGGCCAAAGTCAAGGCCATCTCCACAGAAACCAGTAACGGCAGGAGGGAGTGACTTCTACGACCCGCAAAATTGCTTCGTTGGGGAATGTGACTGATGACACCCCTTGGGGGGGGGAAGGGGGAAACAGGGTCAGAGGCGTGGGGTCAGAGCTGGTTTCATTTTGTCAGTGCTGACATGTTGCTCCTAATAAACAACTGGATTTTTCTTGAAACTTTGTTTGAGGCTCCTGCTTTCATTAGGGCATCGGTCGGAACCCTGACAGCTTCCTTCCTTCCTTCCTTCCTTCCTTCCTTCCTTCCTTCCTTCCTTCCTTCCTTCCTTCCTTCCTTCCTTCCTTCCTTCCTTCCTTCCTTCAGAGGTACTTCTATCTCAAGTATTAAAAGAGTTTCACTTTGAGGGGGACAGTGCCCATTGTTGCTGTGCCTTGATCTGACCCCGAACACTAGGCAGAATATAGACAATACAAGACAAGATAGACAATCCTGGATCAGAAAAACAAATACAGGTAGTCTTTTACTTATGACCATAATTGAGTCTGTAATTATTGTTGTGAGTCATGACAGTTGTAGAGAGGGTCTCCACATCACTGATTTTAATGATCTTTTTTGCAGAAGTCATTAATCAAATGCCACAATTCTTAAGTGAAAGGCATGGACATTAAGTGAACCCATTTTTCACTATGGGGTGGTTTTTGCCAGAAACTAGAAAAAATATTATAAATTGTGTCCCTGTCACCGTGGGATGTTGCAAATGGTTGTAATTGCAAACCAGTTGCTGAGTGCCCAAAATGTGGTCATGTGATCACTGGAGATCTGTACACTGGAATTAGTAAAACAGGTCATAAGTCCCTTTTGGGGGAACTGCTAAATGGCCAGTCATAAGTTGAGGACTACTTGTAACCTGATGTGGTAAGAGGCATATAGTGCAACTGCCCTTCTCTGTTTTTACAAACCGATAGTAGCACTATTAGTAGCTTCGTTGATAATTATTGTTATCTCCCATGGGTACTCTGCTTCAGGAATTTGCCTTTGCTGCTCTTTCTGTTATGTTCCATGTTGTTTTATTATTCTGTTCTGTTTTTCCTTATTTTAATTACCATAAATAACTCTGTATGAACATGTTTAAAGCCAGAGAAAGCAACAACAGTCTATTGCAGCTAGATGGCAGTAAAAGCACATTCAAAGTATGGCTCAGCTTTATAACTTTCTTGAAGATCTGCCCCTCCCAACAACCCCAGTATGTGGGTGGATCAAAGTTAGAGTAACTTTTCTCTTTATTTTATTAACATAAAAATTGAAATCAAACTGCTGCATAATATTTTTAATATAAACATATGAAATGAGAATAGGAGGAAGCAAGAAAGCTTGGCAATGTAATCTGGAAAAAATAAGATATTAGGATACAGTCTTTGCAAAATAGGTAGAAGGAAAATCCAGCTGACAAGGACTAACAGAAAGAAAAGATAATCATACTTCCATAAGTGTGTCTTTGTGTTGCATAATTCTATTTTTTGTAATATCCCATGTTGTTATTATTTTTTTAGACAGAGCTAAGTTCCATAGTGTTCACAGTTTGGATAAGCAAAAATTTCTGCAGTTTTTCAACAGATTGCAATTATTATTTGTACACACACTGTGTACAAATAATGTGCGTGTGTACAAATAGTGTGTGTGTGTGTGTGTGTGTGTGTGTGTGTGTGTGTGAGAGAGAGAGAGAGAGAGAGAGAGAGAGAGAGAGAGAGAGAGAGAGAGAGAGAGATGGTTTCTGTTATTCACATTGTGCACCCAATAAATTTAAATAATAATAGTAATGTTCATTTTGCCTGGAAAGAGCTATAGTAGAATATATATTTCACTTGCAGAAAATTGTAGGCATATGGGGTTGTGGATTTCAAATATTAGAACTGGGAACACCTCAATGAAACTCAGGAGCCACTTCCAGACTGAAAAAAATAATATAAATTTGATAGATCAGTAGTCTTATTTGATATAGTAGTTCTTTGGATGCTCCACTACTGTAGAAGTCTAAATACATATCCAAAGTAAAGGACATTCAATAGAAATACGTATTTCAGACCTGAATATAAATAAATGGTGGAATACACATATACTGTATACAAATAGATCCAACTTTCAATAAATTTAGGAGGTAGGAAGGATTTCATGGGTGAAAATCCTGAAAAGAGAAAATAATTCAAGAGGTTGCGGAAATATATATATATATTAAAATAAAGGCAGGATATTGGATGGATGGATGGATAAGCAAGCAAGATGGGCTGCAGTAGGAATCCTTCCCCAATGGAAGCATTCTTCTGAATCCCAGAATATTATTATGAAAAAGGAGGATTTGGTCAGGCACATGGGTGCTTAGAAATTTTCTAAGCATTTAAATCATACATTATTTTATTGCTTGTGGGGGAAGGATATTTATGACAAATCTTTTTCTATGGTGGAACAGTTAAGACATTTCAGCTTTATTATTATTATTTTTTTAATTGATTTTATTTTTAAAACTACAAAACAATACACACAAACAAACAAAGACCTACATCCACATATATACATAAATACACTTTTAACAACAGTTTCGTCTCAGTATATAATCTATTTTTTACATTTTTCCCT
>QLTV01003284.1:2053221-2092398 GCA_003457575.1 Thermophis baileyi | reverse complement strand
AAACAAACAAAGACCTACATCCACATATATACATAAATACACTTTTAACAACAGTTTCGTCTCAGTATATTATCTATTATTTACATTTTTCCCTTTTACTCTTCTCTAATTGTTTTCACATTTGTTGACCTATCTATTTACATATTTCTGTCTTTATTTCTTTATTTTATTTCTTTATTTTATTTCTTTATTTCAGCTTTATTATTAATTTGCTTGTTTAGAGTTTTAAATATTTTAAACTCCAAAGGCAATTTATGCCCATGCCAAATCCACTGATTTTGATAGGTTGCTTACCTTTTCTTGGCTGTGAATTAATTTTAATCCATTTCCTGGAAAGTATAGGACTCCATTAACTAAAATGTGGTGTTTTCTAACTGGAATGAAAGAGTAATATGAATTCTGATACATTACAGCAGTTCAACAATAATTACTTGTAAAAACAATAGAATGAGATTAGTCTCAACTCATATATATTGGATAGTACCCAGGGATACTTTTTTTCAGAATTATTTTCTTTACTTCCATTCATTTCTTTAAAAAAAAAATTTTTTTTAAGCAAAATCCTTCCTAGAAAGAGGAAGCTGTGAATTGAAGGCCTGGTCTAATTAGATTACTGTACATTCAGTCAGATCCTCACTCTTGGTGGCCTGCTGTTTGCATAGGGCACTAACTTATTGTGCTGCAGGATTTAGGACAATTAGACTGAAAAAAAGGACGGAAAAAAAGAGTCTCAAAATCCTTTTAATCTTTCCCCCCCCCCCAGAGGAGCATAGCATATAAATTCTTGGGGATTTATTTTTGCCATTAAATAATGCTTCAAAGATGAAAGGCTTGTAAAACTGTTGGTCCACACAAGAATGCCTATAAATTAATTTACTGCTGGATTATTCTAATAGAGATGATGTTTTAAAACCCGGGCTTAGCTGTCGTTATAAATAAAAAAGTAAGGGTAGCCCTTGTTGGATTTCCAATGATTTTGTTCCTTCCCCATTCCCCCTTGCTCCAACCCCATGAAATTAGCTATTCCTATATATATTCCTTTCCAAAACTGCCATGGACTGTTGCTATGTGTCTGGACTCAACATGTTTAAACTCTGCTCAGCCCATCCTAAACTAATTTGAGTCAATTTGTCTACATCATCTCAACAATCGTTCTCCACATTTTGAATTGGGCAAACAAACATGCACCGGGCAGATTCCAACTGCTCACTCTGCCGTGGTCGGGCTGTTCCTAGTTCTTCACCATGGTTTCATCATATCCTAGTGACAGTGTTAGTTTTTCAGCAGCAGGGTTAAGTCTATGCCTGGCTAGTTAAGACTTTCTATACAGGGGACAGCTCCTATACAACTGCCAACTCTTAGCCTGACCTTTCAAAATGAAAAGGGGGAGGAGTGTCAGCTTGAGGAGCTTCTAAAAAGCAGCCCGTGGATTTCAACAAAACGAAACCCAAGGCGATTTCGCAAAGAAGGCAGAAGCATAAATAACAGCAAGGCATTGATATCCGATCTACTTGTGCTTGGATATGGTTGACCCAACCCATCCTTCCAGATGTATTGGAACACAAAATGCCATTCAACTTCCTTTGAAATGTTGTTGTTATTATTTTGCGGTTCTTCCTTCTTCTTTTGTCATCTGTCTTGACAGGGCTGCTCTCTATTGCGACTAAGCCTATTGATGACTTCCTTCTGAGGCACAGGAGCCCATTAAATGACTCCTCATCTCCCGCAGGGTTGGGCCTCTCAAAGATTCAGTTGGGAGGAAGGGCACTGGTGGTTTTGCTGCTGAGCATCCAGCCCCATAGGATTCATAAAAGGATTGCAAGTTGGAAGCCTCTTATTTATTTATTTTATTTATTATTTATTTATTTATTTGTCAAACATGTACAAGATAGCAGGTATAGGTATAATCATAAACATAATCAAAGTGAATACAGATAGATGAAGACAATAGGACAGTAGGACAGGGACGGTAGGCACGCTGGTGCGCTTATGCACGCCCCTTACAGACCTCTTAGGAATGGGGTGAGGTCGACAGTAGACAGTCTAAGGTTAAAGTTTTTTGGGTTTGGGGAAGAAACCACAGAGTCAGGTAGTGAATTCCAGGCATTGATCACTCTGTTGCTGAAGTCGTATTTTCTGCAGTCGAGTTTGGAGCGGTTTACATCAAGTTTGTATCTATTGTGTGCTCGTGTATTGTTGTGGTTGACGCTGAAGTAGTCATTGACAGGTAGGACATTGTGGCAGATAATTTTATGAACTAATAATTTTATGAACTCTTCTGCCACATCTAGGGAGAATTTATGCAATACCTCCTCTTTGTGTTCTAACATTGGGATTTCTTTATCCAGAGAGCCAAGAGTTGTAGAACTTCCTATAGCCTTATAATGATTTCTGATTTTCCTGTCCATGAATACGGTATATATATATATATATATATATATGTTCTTCAATTTTAGTGAATTTAATCATCCTTATTTTATCTTTGCAATGATTCTTTTAGATAGAAAAATGAGACTGGTAATAAGCACTCCCAAAGTGGCCAGTAAGCTTATTAAAGGGTTACCAATTTCAGTTTAGGATTTTCAGTTTTATCTGTTGTTGCCCCCACATTTTTAATAATCAAAGGAAGGATGGGGGGGGGAAATCTCACCCTTCCCTCATAATCAGCAGCATTGTAATTAATTAAGTTATTTTTTATGTACTGTACTGTTTTTAGATACACTCGGTTTTACTGCTTAAAGCAGCTTGCCGTATTTTAGAAATTTCCCTAGCAAAAGTTGATGCGTGTCTGAAGAAACAAAAATTACGGGAGATTACTGATACATAGAAACAAATAATGAATGGAGCTATAACAATAATTATTCACAAAATAATTTGTAAAGCTATAAAAATACTGAAATAGGGAACGTGCCTTGACCAGATGGCCTAACAGCTTCCATTATAAACGATTAAAAATTATAAATTTATATAAATATACCTGTCAACGACTACTTCAGCTTCAACCGCAATAATACAAGGGCAAACAATAGATACAAACTCAAGGTAAACCGCTCCAAACTTGAATGCAGAAAATATGACTTCAGCAATAGAGTGGTCAATGCCTGGAATGCTCTACCTGACTCCGTTGTTACATCCTCAACCCCCCATAGCTTCAACCTTAAACTATCTACCGTGGACCTCATTCCTAAGAGGTCTGTAGGGAGCGTGCATAAGCGTACCAGCGTGCCTACCGTCCCTGTCCTAAAGTCCCCATTTATTTGTACTCATTTCCTGTGCTCATGTCCATGTTTATACTTATACCTGTTATCTTGTACATGTTTGACAATAAACAAACAAACAAACAAACATACAAATAAACAAATAAATAAATGTTTTGAGGATGAATCCAGGCAAAAATGATGAATTCTATCTTATAGAATGGAAGAATACCAGATAGTTGGATAGAAAAGACAACAACTACATTGGTCAATTTAGCCCTTTATGAAATTTTTGCTGAAAATGGAAAAAAATGAGTTGTATTTATCAGGTTGGAAAAGGTAGATAATGAAATAAAGGGAGCTATGCGATAACTATAGAGGAAAGATAAAATATAAATGCATTTATAATTGCTATAAAGAATAACTGAAGGTGCTTCTTGATAACTTTTTTCCTTTTTCTGTTTTCACTTTTTAAAATTTGTTACTGTCTTTTCATCTTTAAATTTTTTATTGTTTTTCTTTTCAATTGTTATTTAAAATTTGTTCAATACATTTTATATATTTTTTTAAATGCATTTTTTGTCTTTGGGCCAGGAAGGACAGACAAACAATATTGTATTACTGGAATGCATTCACACCTGAAATTCCACAGAAGAAAACTAGTTTTATGATAATTGTGTACCATTCTAAAAATAGGGAAAGTTTAGTTCACTTGCATTAGATTCTAGGCTTAAACAGCACTAAAACAATTGTGACTCCAAAATATGTCTATCTTAAGTACCGTATATTGCTCAACAATAAATTCTGGCTTCAGTTGTAAATTCCAACTATACTGGCTTAACTGCTTTGTAAGTGTAGCCTATATCAGGGGTGAAATCCAGCAGGTTCTGACAGGTTCTGGAGAGTTGGTAGCGGAAATTTTGAGTAGTTCGGAGAACCGGCAAATACCACCTCTGGCTGGCCTCAGAGTGGGGTGGGAATGGAGATTTTGCAATATCCTTCCCCCAAGAGTGGGGAGGGAATGGGGATTTTGCAGTATCCTTCCCCTGGAGTGGGGTAGGAATAGAGATTTTGCAGTATCCTTCCCCTGCCACGCTCACCAAGCCACGCCCACCAAGCCACACCATGCCCACCAAGCCACGCCCACAGAACCGGTAGTAAAAAAAATTGGATTTCACCACTGGCCTATATGTATTAGCAAAACGGTAATAGCACCATAGGTTTCAGGCAGCAACTGTGCCTCAATTAGCATTGGAAGAATATCCACTGCTATCTTGTTGTCATACTGAAAACACATTTATTGTAGCTAAGTCCATCACTGAAGGGCAATGGGTTAAGATTGGATTTTAGTTTTATTACTGAACATGTTGAAAATGTCCAATGGTGGAAGCAGAAGCAAGAAGAGACCAGGTTCTTAAGTTTTCAGTTTTATACATAGTTTACCAAGAAAAAGGGGCAAGCAAAGAATACACTGGCTTGATAACATCAAATCTAATACAAAGTTGAACATCCAACAATTGAAAAAAGTTGTGCTTGACATGGAGAGCACTTTCTATAAAGTTACCAAGAGTCGGATACAACTAAATGGTTAAAACAACAACAACATGGTTTATTGCTTTGATTCTCTTAGCGCTAAGATATCTGGGCTGCAAAAATCATGATGGCAGCCAATATACTCTCAGGTCATAGGTGTGATAGGTATGTAGATGTGATAAAATAAAAGTAATCATATGGAGCTGACTGGCTCGGATTGATAGAATCTGTAGTTCAACAAATGTGGTTAGCCTGAAAGCTGTCCTAGAATATGCTAGAGACTTCTAGAATATGCTATGCCAGTGTTAGAACTCCTGGAATACAAGTTCTATAAGTCTCAGTCAGCAGTGAAGTTTTGAAACATGTGAATGGTGACCAGTTGCCTGATTCCCTGAAAGCAGAGGGATAACTGACGGCTTAGAAGGTAAATTATTGGAAAAAGAAGACAAATTGTTTAAAAATACAGTTTTGAACCTCACTCAACTAAGATACAGCACTGGCAAAATCTTAATGGAACATTAAGCACATATGCAGAAAGGACCTGGTTAAATAGACTGCAAAGTCCACATTTAAATCTGGATAGATGATTGCAGTGGCCTCTTTCTTGGAAATCTGAAGAACTGAAAACTAAAGGCGAGGTGAGAAGATAGAAACTAGGATTTTTGTTCTTAGTGAATTGAGGCAATTGAAGACTCAGATTGAAAGAAACTGAGATTTAGGCTCTTAGGCCAGGAGCATGATACAGTAGGAGATGGGGGTCTGTAAGATGGAAATCAGACATATAGGTGGTCCTCGACTTACGATTGATCTTTTAATGACTAATTGAAGTTATGACAGACTTTAAAAAATATCTACTTACAATCAGTCCTCGAAATTACGATTGTGGTCCCCTTCCTCTGTGGTCACATGATCG
Source organism: Thermophis baileyi (assembly GCA_003457575.1). NCBI lineage: Eukaryota > Metazoa > Chordata > Lepidosauria > Squamata > Dipsadidae > Thermophis > Thermophis baileyi. The sequence continues at coordinate 2,086,755 of QLTV01003284.1, read as the reverse complement.
CCTTTTAGAAACTTGGCACTTGGCTGGCATTTATGAGCAGCTGTAGCATCCTGTGGTCACATGACCATTATTTGCAATGTTTTTTGTCAATTCCTAGTGTTTTTGGCAGTTTCCAGCAAATAAATGCCCATTTGGAAGAATAGATTTGCTTAATGACCATGTGATTCACGTAACAAATACGCAATTCTCTTTAGGACTGTGGTGACTTACTTTACAACCATCATCAGAATAGTCATAAAATTGAGTCTAATCACGTGGTACAACCTCAGTGACTGAAAATTGCAATTTTGGGCTCCACTGCGGTCATAAGTTAAGAACTATCTGTTACAGCTAGAGGTGGATTTCCATTAGTGTTTTCCATTCCTTTAGGAATAAAATCTTCTTAATTGCTTATCCTTTTCTTTCTCTCTCTCTCTCTCTCTCTCTCTCTCTCTCTCTCTCTCTCTCTCTCTCTCTCTCTCTCTCTCTCTCTCTCTCTCTCTCTCTCTCTCTCTCGTGGAATTCATATTTTAAGGTTTGAAATCCTACTTCTGAAGCAACTTGCCCAGCGGGGTGGTGACACCATATTTTCTCCAATGCTCTGAAGTATTGGTTCTTTTTGACCTCACTACCAACATAAACAAAGCCACCTATTATTCCTTCCCTGCCAAGAAATAAAGGATGCAAAAGTTGGCCATTGCATCTCAATTTAAACTACATTCTCCCCAACCCCCAGTGATAATGCACTCCAGATAATTTGGTAGTGCAATATATTTTCCGAGATAGGCCTTTGTTTCCTTTCTCAACTGCTCCACTCTTTTCTGTGTTCGGTTTTGCTCATTTCTCTTCCAAGCTGTCTGGAAGGGGAGAAAAGCTTCACTTTTAAACAATTCTTTTTCAGCTTGCCTTTTATTGAATTCCACTCTCCATTTTCCTGTTCCTTTAAAAAAAAACAACCCAGGAACATCATTTATCTTGGACTTTTAAGTTGCAGAGGCCTTCAAGGGGCTTCTCTTTTTTCCCCAGCTGCATTTGTTGACACACACAGTCAATCTGGGCTGCCCCCCCTCCTTTCCCCAAAGCAGGTCATAAAGAATCTACAGCTGTGCCCTTTATTAGCACAGCCATTTCAAGAACAATCAGAGAAAGGGACTAAATATATTACAGCCATTACCTCCATCAAAAAGTGACAATTTTAAAACATTTCTGCTTTCTACTGGGAAAGCCAGGAATACAAAAGCAAGAGCTATAATTTTATAGCTTTATATTACAATTTTATTGTAAATGCTTTTTAAATATGGGTCACTTGGCCATTAGTAAGGAAGGGGAAAAAAAGTCTGGAAGAGTTCTAAGCCTGAGAAAAGCTCAGATATTCATGCTTGAAAAAAGAAAACAAAACAAAAAGAAAACCACTCTATTTGTTAATATGCTAATTGGTATAAACTATAAAAATATGTATGTCCAAGAAGATGTAAGTTTATTTTGTTCATGATGATTCCATCTTATGTGCCTGCTGCAACTCAAAAAGATGATTAAGTGCTACTAAAAAAAAAAAATTGTTTTGAAAAACAAAGTACTAATTGCTCCTTAAAGATGTGTGCATATCTTGCATTAAAGGGGAGGGAGGGAGGGAGAGAGGGGGGGAGAGAGACTTTATTTTAGTCACTGACCAACATATAGTAAAATAAATTTCAGTAAGTACAAGGAATTCATTCATCTACACCAATACAAATAAAGTAAATATAAGAATGTAAACATTAACTCTGTATAACTTGTCAACTTACATAATTCTGGATTGAGAGCTGCCAGACTTGGTTATAAGAGGGGCGACTATATAAATGTTTTAAATAAATAAATAAATAATAACTGAGCCACTATAAACTATTAATTTATGGATGTAAAAAAAAGAATTGGATATTCTGGTGTATGAAGACTAATGTTTGTACCAAGGGGCAACAAAATATAATATGTAAATAATAATATTTAAACAAATACACCATCTAGTTGGCAAGTAAGTAATTTTTATTATAATCACAGACCAGCATTACAAATAAAAAGGATTAAAAATAATAATAAAAAGAGAAGATCATATATTACAGTTAGTGGTGGATTGTCAGTGGGCAGTCAAATTTGCCTGCCTAATTTTGCAGACAATACAACACAATTTAGCTACATTCAAAGAGATTACATCAGACTGATCTGATAACAGCAATTGTGCATAAAAAAAGATTGTTTTTTCCTGGGTATTTTATCAAGTTAGGTGTTATGAAATGGGTCCATGAGTCCTTATAGATTAGAACCGTGATGGCGAACCTATGGCACGCATGCCACAGGTGGCACGCAGAGCCCTCTCTGCGGGCATGCAAGCTGTCGCCCAGCTCAGCTCCACCACACATGCGCGCGCCTCCCGCCAGCCAGCTGATTTTCGAGTATCTGCCGCACTTGCATGGAGGGCGGGGTGCATGTGGGAGATGCACGCGCATGCATGTGGAGTGTGGGTGGGGGGGTCATGCGCGCATGTGCAGGGGGAGCACGGGGGGCGGCACCCATTTTTGGTCCCAGGAGGCTGCAGGGAGGCCTACTAGGCCCAAAATGGGGCATGGGGGGGCAGGGGGCCCCGTGGCCCATTTTTGGTCCCAGGAGGCTGCAGGAAGGCCTGCTAGGCCTAAAACACATGCGCATGTGCGGGGAGCACGGGGGGGTTGTGCACGCATGCATGGGGGTGGGGTGAATGGGGGGTGTCGCACGCACATTGCATTATGGGGGTCATGCGCACATGCACAGGGAGAGCGCGGGGGTGCGGTGCCCCCCCCTGGCCCATTTTTGGTCCCAGGAGGCTGCAGGGAGGCCTGCTAGGCCAAAAACGGGGCATGGGGGGCGGGGGGCCCCCGCGGCCCATTTTTGGTCCCAGGAGGCTGCAGGGAGGCCTGCTAGGCCTAAAACGGGGCTGGGTAGTCACATGCGCATGCGTGGGGAGCGCGGGAGGAGGTTGTGCATGCATGCATGGGCGGGGTGCACGGGGCGGTGTCGCACGCACATTGCATTATGGGTGCCGGCATGCACGCATGCGGGCTGTTGCGCGCACGCTTTCTGCACGCGACGAAAAAAAGGTTAGCCATAACTAGATTAGAAGGTACAGTATAGTAGGATGTGCAATGTAGTTTTGATGTCCACAGGGGCACAATCTTACCTTGTATGGAATTTTTTTATATCAACTCTCCAAAACTGCTGTGGGAAGTACATTGCAGCGTGCTAAAGTTAGTGCTCTTCGGAGTTTGGGAACAGTTACTGTATATGATGTAAATATCTCACTTTGAAAAGAGGAATTTGACTGCTTTAAAAAAATGTTTGTAGGAAGAGCAGACTGATCTTGTTGGGCTTCCAGGTTTCTGACACATTGTTTAAATGCACTTAAGTACACATTCACACCCCATCATTACGGATGCTTCTCTGGAGAAGCCAAGATACTGAAGTTTTGGAGAGATGATCCTGAACCATACTGATTTCACAATTGTCCTCTACAAGGAAAGAACACTAGTTAGTGTATAATATTAAAGCACAGATTCTATACTTTCTCAGACAATTCAACCAGTACCTCCTTTTAATCTCTACAATATAGGAGTATTGAAGGATAAGCAAGGAAAACTGTACAGGTACGGCCTCATTTAGCATCCATTTGCAGTTATGATGGTGATGAACAATTAATTTTATTGTACAACCAATCCAGGGGTGAAATGCTCCCGGTTTGCTCTTACCTGTCGGTCGCCGTAGAGCCGGTCGCCAAGGTAGCGTGAGGCGCCACCCACCCGCCCGGATGCCGCCCGGACGCCACCATTTGGGTTCTTTTACCGTCTGCGCATGCGCAAAGCGTTCTGTGCATTCGCAGAGGTTAAAAGAACCCAAATGGCGGCGTCTGGGCGGTGTCCAGGTGGGTGGGTGTTGCCTTGCGCTACCTTGGCGACCGGCTCTACGGCGACCGACAGGTAAGAACGAATCGGGAGCATTTCACCCCTGAACCAATCCGCACATTTATGGTCTTTGCAGGTCTGCAGAACAAAGGGAAACTGAAGGAAGAGCATAAGCGCAGTTGGGGTTTCACTTAGTGACCACTTTGCTTAATGACTGAGTTGCCAGTCCCAATGGTGGTTGCCAAACAAGGACTACCTAAATAATGTGTGTCAGAGAACAGATTTTATAGTTTGGATGATTTGCTAATACTGGTTTTAAATAATGTGTACAAACATCTGTGTAAAATGAACAATATAGAAAAAAGTAAGCAGCTGCCTCAACATTACCCATTCAACAGTGGCAAAGCTATTTATTATATAGAACTTTATTGTGATTCCCTTCCAGGACAGAAGATTAAATTATACTACTGTCACAGCTAGTCTATAGATATTTTGATTGAAATATCTAGACTGAAATTGAAAGGTTGAGCAACTCAGGAGTCCCCTATTAGCACAGAAGATTGATCTTCCTGGGTTTTTTATGTTGATTATTCTTTGCCTTAGTTTGATCAGGGCCTCAGGATAGTGTAGGACTAGGCTGTCAAACTCCCGGCCTGTGGGCCAGATGTGTCACCCACTGGCCACGCCCACGCCCGGTTTAGTGAAGGGGAAAAGTTGCGATACGTCACGTGACGCCGTGATGACGCAAGTTTGACACCCCTGGTGTAGGATCTTGCAAGTAACTGCAGTAATTCAGTTATTCTTATGTAGAATCGAGCTTTTCCATTTTCTAATAAAAATATAAAAGAAAATTAGGCCAATCCAATGGAGTGGAAAACAGCTTTTAGCCAATAATTTAGTGAGTGAAAGGATAAGATTTCAATGTATTTATACCAGCTTCTAGCTACAGAGTAACATTTGAGACACCTGAAGGTAGGTACTCTATCAATGAGATAATTTTATACAACCCTATTTGTACATCAATCAGAAGTTGTGCTTGGATGTCAGCAATAAATAATTTAATTGCTACTGAGATCTATAATGCTCCTTAAGATCTATAAATGGCTTTTCTTCCTATTAACGATAATTGCAAATTTTTCCATCTTTCCAAATCTGTCTCGATTTGTTTTATCAGTTTATAATAATTATCTTCCTTAATCGTAACACATCTTGCTGTTAGTTGAATCCCTAAATATTTTACTTTCTTTGTGACCTGAATATCTAACTTCTTCGTTAACTCCCTTTTCTGCTTCTCTGTAACATTTTTCACTAATATCTTAGTTTTCTCTTTATTAATTTTCAATCCTGCCACCTCACCATATTCTTCTATTCTTTCTAGTAATTTTAGCCCTGTTTCTTGTGGATCTTCTAAAATAAACACCAAATCATCTGCAAATGCCTGTAGTTTATATTCCTCCTTTTTGATTTCCATACCTTTTATCTCTTTATCCTGTCTTACATTTCTATTTAATACTTCCAACGTCAATACAAATAGTAGTGGGGATAGAGGACATCCCTACCTTGTGCCTTTCATAATATTAACCTAGAATTTGTAATTATTGTTAATAGGAAGCAGGGGTGGGTTCCACTTACCTTCTCCACCGGTTCGCATCACGACGTTTTGCGCGTGTGCACTCGCTCCGCTCGCGTGCACGCACACTTTCCCTCGCACAATTTTGCTTCTGCTCATGCTCAGTAGCTGCAATCAGCCCGAAACACAGCTGAGGAGCTGATCAGCTGTGCTTCGGGCGAAGGAATAAAGGTCAGTATAAACCCGGGGGCGGGCGGGAGGGCCCTTTTTCAAGCAGCAGAAGAGGAAAAACCTTCCAAACAGTAAAAAATTCGCAAAAAATTCACAAAAAAAGATGGCGGCGCCCACGGACCAGCACCGGCCGATCCACTTCAGTGACATCACCAGCAGGTCGCTACCGGTTTGGGCGATCCAGTCCGAACCGGGAGGAACCCACCCCTGATAGGAAGAATAGCAACAATTAAGATGAACATACTACCAAGGCTATTGTTTTTATTCCAGACAATTCCGATAAAATTGGAGAAAAAATACTTTGAAAATTTGAATAAAATAATAGTGAAATTTATATGGCAGGGACAGAAGGCGAGAATCAACTTAAAACTTTTACAAGATGCGAGAACCAGATGAGGGTTTGGACTACCAAATTGGGAATTTTATTACCGGGCATATTAACATGGATGAAAGAATGGATTGTATTGAGAAACACAAGATTATTGACATTGGAGGGACATGATCTGCAATTGGGTTGGCACGCCTTTTTATGGTATGGGAAAAATAAGATACATGGTTACTTTCAAAGACATTATATAAGAAATGCCTTACTGTTAGTATGGGAGAAAATCAGAGAACAACATTACTTGAAGATACCAGTTTGGCTTTCGACAATGGAAGCACTAATACATCCAAATATTATTAATATGGGAAATATTGTTAGATATAAAGACATTTTGTCAGAAAAGAGGGAACTTAAAACAAAGCAAGATCTGGAAAAACAAGGGATTGATATGGTTTGGTATACACAACTGTAAATACAATCTAGATATGAAAAAGATGCAAAATTATATGGTTTTTATATGGAATTGACAGAATTAGATAAGATATTAACAGGAGTAAATGAGGGAGTGATAAGAAAATTATATAGTTACCTATTGAGTATTAAACTAGAAGAACAAGTCAAAGAAACAATGATAGCATGGGCAAAAAAATTTGGACATGTGATAGTTAGATAAATGGCAGCAATTATGGGATAGAAATTACAAATTAACGATGTCAACTGCATACAAGGAGAATCTGTATAAGATGTTTTATCGATGGCATTTGTCACCCGAAAGACTGGCAAAAATGTTTAAAGATAGATCAACTAAATGTTGGAAATGCCATCAGATACTGGGATCGTATTATATGTGGTGGACATGTTCAGATGCTAAAAAGTATTGGGCAAAAATACGAATGTAGTTGGAGAAGACGACGCAACAGCATATTGATTTAAAACCTGAACTATTCCTGTTGGGGATTTTACCAGAAATTTATAGTAAAGAAAATGTATATTTGATTATCCATGTAATAACTGCGGCTAGAATTGTATTTGCACAGAATTGGAAGGGAGAAGAGATTCCTACAGATGAAAATGTGATTAAGAAAATATTGGAATGTGCAGAAATGAATAGATTAACACTTGCAATTAAAGGAAAGGAAGAATCTGACTATTATAATATATGGGATTTATTTTATCAATGGTTAGAGAATAAATATGAAAGCAATGTATAATGTACAATAAAATCAAATAAGTTAGGAAGAGAAATGTTACAATAATAGAAATGTTAAATATTAAGTACTAGTATTAAAATAAGAGTAGATATAAATAATGAATATGGTGGTAAGCCGTAATTGTTATGACACAAAAAAATTGTATCCAGACGACACACTGTTTAATGAATGATGGAATGTTTGTATTAAAAGAAAATAAAAAAAATATTTAAAAAAAGATCTCTAAATGGCTTGAATAGATAAAGAGGTGTATTATCTCTGTGCATTCTCTAGCCACAATTTGGGCTGCATGGAAGACTACAATATTCCCAAACATTTCAAAAATTGGACGTGTTCTGGCTCATGTCTGTTTAATATCCATTTCTGGATTCTAGAATTCAAAAACCAAACTCTTGTTCTTATTGTAATTAATAATTAAGCAAATGATGGATTAATATACTATTGTACTTTGATAAAAGGACCTGCTTCAATTGTATGCATCATGCTAATAATAAAAAAAGATAACTCCACTGTAATTAAATAAAATACATAACAATTCTTGGCAAGCTGCATGAATTGTCTTTAGATAAACAATACCTACACTAGATAAAAATGATAATGAAAAGGAATAAAAGTATTTCAAAATTAAAATCGATCTTAAAAATTCTAATTTCAGCCTCTCATTGGAGAAATTATATTTTATTATTCCTGCCAAGAAAGATTCTGGGAGTTGAAGTCCATAAGTCTTAAAGTTGCCATGGTTGTGAAACACAGCCCTAGCGGTCATCCCCAACCCTTTCGTCTTTGTTCCTAACTTTGGCCAAATTAGAAATGCAATGAATGGGGCATTCTTTGTTTGAATGAATTTCTGCAATTGGCGACCTTGAAATTGGGAACAGAAAACTAGATCAGAAATAGTATATGCAACTTGACATTTGGTTGATGGATTTGTATTCCTGGAACAGACATCCTGAATATAGTTATCTTTATGAAAAATTGTGATTGGTGATCAAATCATGGGAAGGATCACCATATTATTAGAGAGCCACTGTATTACTGGAGCAGGGGTGTCAAACTCGATTTCATTGAGGGCCGCATCAGGGTTGTGTTTGACCTCGGGGGGCCAGGGTAGGTGTGGCCAGCTCGACATCACTCATGTCGGGGGGGGCTGTGGTGGCCCGAGCACTCTGCCAGTGAAAATGGGCTCCCGAGCTCCATTTTCGGCAGTGATGGCTTCCTGCAACCTTCTGCCAGCAAAAACAGAGCTCCATTTTCGCTGGCAGAGGCACTGTGGGCCGGTCCTTCGCTGTTTCCAGGGCGGCCCCGCGGGCCACATCTAAGCACCCTGCGGGTCGGATCTGGCCCCTGGGCCTTGAGTTTGACACCCCTGTACTGGAGGAACTTTACAAAATTCTCCCTGGGAGATGGCAACAAGAATATTCTTAGCCTACATTAACAATGGAGAAGGAGAGGGTACAAATCACTCAAACATTCTACCTGGTTAAATTTAGTGTGGAAAAAATGATCATTCCCTAATGAGATACTATTTGAGGAAATGGGAACAACACAGTAGAACCATATGCTTACATTGTATATAAAGTTTTATTGAGAGATTGCAATATATTTCCATATTTGTTACAGAGCTAAATTGTTCTGACATTAACACAGTTCGAGACAAATTGCTTGTTTCCTCATATTATAAAATGTTATTGTATCTATGTTTTTTCAAAAGGAATTTTTAATACAGTATTTGCCTAGTCTTAAACTTTATATAATTTTTTGAAGAGTGGCTAACCATTATTAACAAGCCCATAACTAGTGACAGGGTTGAGACTATACTAGGATTGGTGTAGGTTCATACTGAATTTATGAACGTCATTTCAGCAGCTGTCTTGCAAACATAGGGGACAAAACTGTTTTCCGAACTGGATCTGAGGACAAAATAATGATTTGTGCGAACCTGCAGCTTTAACTGTATAAAAACACTGAATCCATTTATATAATTTAATGGTAAAAAGACATTGATTCATCAAAATTCAGCATCCCTCAGATATGGAAATAAAGGGCAAAATAATAGGAAATAAGAAAACAACCAATAATAAATCAAAGGCATCTGATAGATAGCTGTTTCTTTAAAGTGATAGTTTAATCATCATTTTAAAGATTTCACATAATTTTAAAATCTAGATATTCTATTTCAGTCCTCAAAACAAGGAAATAGAGTACCTTTAAAACATAAAAAGCAGTACAAACCTATTATAATTACATGAAACACACTGATTTGTTTTTGTTTTTAAAAAAACCAGAAGCTGTGCTTGAAGGGTTTTAAAACACCTCTCACTTTCTTATTTCATGAATTACTCTTAATAGGGTTGATTTCAAAGCTAAAGAACAACATTGTAATCTTTTCAATTCTACACCACATTTTTCATCTTATATTAAACACAGTTACTTTGACGTTAATAAATGTTATTTCTTGTTGCTATATAAACTGGTATCTTAGAAATGCTAATAAGTACACCACATAATTTATAATTTAAACATTTTGATTTATAAAACAGTTGCAACAGTGCTTTAACATTCAGATAATGAACAATGCCACGTGTAAAGGAAAATGAGTGAAAGAATGTGAAATAGTTGGTATTTTAGTCAGAATCTGAAGTTTCATGCTCATTGGCTTGATGCTGACAGACTATTTCTTCCAAAGGCGTCATGGTGCCATCTGGTCGTACCCCCATGGGTGTTATAACTTTGTCCCTATGTAAGTGAAAAGAAAGATTCAGATTTTGTCTTGTTGTATAGTTAAAAATGGCAAATAACATGATTAGTCTATTCACATATGCATACATACAAATAGAGGGGGTCCTCATGTTACGACCAGAGGTGGGTTGCTACCGGTTCGCCTGAACCAGTAGCGACCCGCTGGTGACGTCACAATGACGTCACTGATCCGGTTCGGTCCGTGGGCGCCATCTTTTATTTTATTTTATTTTATTGATTTTTTTTGAATTTATTTTTTCTTCTGCGCATGCGCAGGAGCCAAGTTTCCGGCACTGCGCATGCGTCACCATCTTGTTTTCGGCTTTTATTTTTTTTATTTTTTAAAATATTTTTTTACTGTGCAAAGCGTGCGCGCGCCCCTGAGGCGTGCCCATGCAGCACGGGAGGAAGCAAACCGGCAGCGAGGTAAGTCAGAATCCACCCCTGGTTATGACCACAGTTGAGCCCAAAATTTATGTTGCTAAGTGAGTTTTGCCCCATTTTACGACCTTTTTTTGCCACAGTTGTTAAGTGAATCACTGCAATTGTTAAGTTAGTAACACAGTTGTTAAGTGAATCTGGCTTCCCCATGGACTTTTCTTGTCAGAAGGTCGCAAAAAGTGATCACATGACCCCAGGATATTGCAGCCATCATAAATAAGAACCAGTAGCAAAGCATCTGAATTTTGATCATGTGACCATGGGGATGCTGCAACAGTTGTAAGTGTGAAAAACGGTAATAAGTCACTTTTTTCAGTACTGTTGTAACTTTGAATGGTCACTAAATGAACTGTTGTAAGTCGAGGACTACCTATAGAACAAAATGTGCAGTATGGAATTGCCACCTGCTTCTTCTAGCTCACCTCAGCAATTCAATGGATCATAAATAATAATTAAAAAAATGAGATAGCCAGATGTTTATGGAGTATAAAAACCCAAATCTTCAGAGCCACTAGATGCGATCAATAAAAGGGCAGGGGAATAATGTCAAAAGGCAGTTTAAAGTTTTGAAGGAATTTAGACCTCAAGGATATGAAGATAAATGGGGTTACCCCAAAAATGGGTGCTGGCTGAGTGGGGGAAGCAGGGAAAAACATCAATAAAGACTCCATTCAGACAGCACTAAGTCAATTAAGGCCTATCTGGAAAAGAGAAGTCAATTACCAATGGAATAAGACCAAGATTTATTGTTGATTAATTTTTTTAAAAATGAGTAAATAAAAGGCAGCCTTTGCTTATTCCTAATCTCCGCTAACATGCTCAAGTCCCACCTGCCAGAGAATAGTCAATTCTCCCAGTTCAAAATCACAACTGTATACATATGAATTTCACTGAATGAGAAATCAATCAAGAAAAGAGATTTGTCCTATCAAACATGCTTCTAGTGGAGCTTAAGTACTGGAGCATTCACTGAGATGCAGCCAGATTTTTTTCTCTCTCTCCCACTCCCTTTAAAAAAAATACTGTTGCTTTTGTTTGCAGCTGTTTAATTATACGATTGACAGCCGTTTTAATCTCTTCAAAAGCACCCGGGGCCTCTCACCGTTAATCCAATTATATCTACTCCACAAGCTACAGCCTCCTATCAAGATGATTAATTATTGATTAAGCCAATCAAACAGTATTAGCACAGATTTATTTAAGCTCTTCATAATCTTATTTAATATTTGTGGATTATGGCAAAGGCCATCAGGACAGTTACATTCTGATCTTCTGAAAAAAAAAATGCTCTATATTTTCACAGAGGCTATAAATCGACAAACAAGGACATCACAGTGTACCATCCTTCCCCATCGTCCTTATGTTAAGAATGCTCACCTGGGCATTAAGAACCTAAGAGCAGAGAAATCTCTCTGTGCACAACCATCATTGACATTCCCCTAATTCATCAGAAATAGATCTGAAATCAGGTGATGTACACAACAACAACCCCCCCCCCCGGAAACGTGGCCATTTAACCCAACCTAGCACATTCAGATGGGTTGGGGCTACTACGGCTGTTAGAATTCCCAGGTAGCATGTTGGCTGGAAAAAAATTGGGAGCTGTATTCCCTAGAATACAATCGCCCCGGAGCGTGTTAATTAGACTGATTGGAGCTTAAGTCAGAAGTAGATGTCACGGGAGTGCAGTAAATGAAAACTGGTAGAGCAGCAGCTTCGAGATTACAATGATTAGCCCTAACTTCAGTAAAACATTTCCAGCTCTTCTGCTAACGTAACCAGGCGTTAGTAGAGAAAACTTATGATACAGTGATTTAACCTGTGTTTTAAATACTTCATATCCTTGTTTGTACCTTCCAAATGCCTAGTTGCTGATGTCTAAACATTTAGTAGAGGGCACTGAAAGTTATCTTCAAAGTCTCAATGCCTCTTCTAGACACCCACAGAGGAATATGTGTAGTCCTCTACTTATGACCACAATGGAGTTCAAAATTTCTATTGTTAAGCAAGACATTCTACAACGTTTCTTGCCCCATTTGTTAAGCGAATCGCTGCAGTTGTTAAGTTAGTAATATGACTGTCAAGTCTTCCCTACTGACTTTGTCAGAAGGTGGCAAAAGGGGATCACATGATCCCAGGACACTGCAACCGTCAAGAATGTGAACCAGTTGCCAAGCATCCAAATTTTGATCAGGTGACCGTGGCGGAAGCTGCAAAATCGTAAGTGTGAAAAACAGTCACACAGGTGCCATTGTAAATTTGAACGGTCACTAAACAAACTCTTGTAAGTTGAGGGCTACCTGCAATAAAAAACGATCACCCTAAAGCAGGGGTGTCGAACTTGTGGCCCGCGGGCCAGATGCGTCCTGCGCTGGCCACGCCCACCGTTTTAACGAAGGGGGGGAAAAGTCACGATACGTCACGTGATAACATGATGCCACAAGTTTGACAACCCTGCTCTAAACATTCTTCTTCTTAACTTGCAATAAGCAACACCTTCTAGAATTGTATTCCAAGTGGACACATATGTATATAAATATATCCTTTTGAATGTACTTGAGTAATTAGGACCGGATAACTTCCAAGGCTGCGTTTTCTTTCAAATAAAAAAAAAGATACATTCAGTGCTATTTGTTGGCAAACATGAAAAAATGAAACGTTTAATAAAAAGACATTCTTCTTCCCCACCTCCAAATCTTTCACTAACTCTTCAAATTTATCTATAGAATGCTTGTTTCTGCTTTCTGCTTGCCATTTAATTGGTCAACTCCCAAACCACTGCCTTATTTTCAAGGGTCTTTCTTGCTTGCTCTGTGCACAACAGCCAGTATTAACACATGGAACTAATGATAGTTGCCTGCAATAAAGCAAACGTATTGCAAACATTGGCCTGTTCCTTTGATAAAATACGGTAGTGTATTGGGGAATCCATTCACCTCTCTATAATTGAGTGCTGCATAATAGTGCTGACCCTTTTATATACACTATTTTGTTCCACAATTAGAAAAGGAGAGAAAACCTGACAGAGGCACTGTTTTTTAAAGCCACCACTGTGATTAATTCTGCATTTTTAATGAGCAAGGCTGCTACTTAAGCTGGTTTGGGTTACGTCCTTGTTTTACTGATTTCTTGTCGATGTACAACAAAACCCAAACTATGATAATTGGGGACAGTTTCATCAGCAAAAGGATTCCTACTATTAATACAGGGTTGGCTTGGAAAAAGCACCGTGGCATCATAATTACTCAATGAATTCATAGCTGTGCCACCAGTTTATAATAGCAAGAAAATATTTATAAAGCATTTTAATTAACACTGAAAACTTCCAAACACACAAAGTAGACAAAGAGCTGCATGCACATCACAACATTCATGTTATACTAGATGGCAACTGGTCTGAAATTAAGATCCAGCTGATCACTATTACACTTCTAATCAGAAAACGGTATCAAAGACTACATCATTTTTTAAATATCTCGGGCTGTGTCTTGAAGTACAATGAGTTCTCTCCTGAATTTTGTTGAAATGTCCAAATCACACAGCATGTGAATGAAATCTTGCTAAGAGAAGAGTAGAAATGTGGTGCCAAATATTTAGAAATATTCATGTTCACAGAGGTATACTCTGAAATGCTTGGTTTTTAACACCAATTGTCATCTGAGGCTGTGTTTCTTTTTAACACTTTATAGCAGCAGCATGGCTCACCTAAAATGATTAATTCTGCCAAAAAAAGTCAGTAGAACCAGTCACCCAACTCAATGCCTAGGTCTCCAGTGTGTTCCAGTATTCCCAAAGATACTTTTTTTTTTTTGATGCCCACAAGGATCAATGGCCCACCTGATTTTGACTTTTTTTAGAATCTTAAGATAAATAAATGGGTTGTTACCAGGCTGCAAAACACAGCCAGCTTCTAGCATTATCTTTTATCTCCAAGGATGTCTTTGGGCCCTACATGAGTGTAAGAGATATTCCTAGAAAATGAAATAATGCGTGCATCATTTGGAATAGTGCTTTAACAACACTCACGGAAGTATTGTGGTAAAGCTTTGGTGCAGCCATTTTGTGAACCTTCCCAGATCTGCATGCATGCCTTCTACTGGAATTGAAGCACTTCTATAAATAATTCATACAGTCCTAAAAATTGTAGATGGCTGCAATCCGATGCTTTGTTAGAACTGGGACCTCAGTCCAAGAAAAATATCAAAATAACCTGAATCATTACAAAGGTTAGAAGAATATGGAGATCTTTATATCCAGCTTGCTTTCTCTTAAATGTTTGTGAGTTCTATGACAATTAGTTTGTAAAGTTGCCAATGACACGTTCTGAAAATTCCAAATCTGCCATTGGCTCAATTATTATTATTTGCATTAAAAAAAATGGGAGGTAGAACTACTTAAAAGGAATAGTCCAATCTACCTCCTAACTAAGCTAAAATCTGAATTCTATCATTGTCCCATCCTTCTTTTACAAGTTGAAACTGGCTTATTTTCTCATCTTTATTGTCAAACTGTTTTCTCTTCTTCTACAAGCCTCTATAGTATTGAAAACAATTTTAGAACTAATGACTAGCGATGTGAATTATACACTGGGGGTGCATTATCTGTTGTTTAATTACAGCAAAACTAAGTATGAGAAAGATATAGCAAAAACAAAGAAAGAAAGGACCAGACAAAAGTTGCATGCTATACATTTATATTTCCTAGTGGCAATACACATGATCTTGGATAGTGTTAAGTTGCTGACCAAACAAGTAGCATCACAAAAACAGAGAATGGAACAAAATTCAAATCTTCAGCACTGCAGGGAAGGTACAGCCTGAGAGACAGAACATGCACCAAATACAAAAGAATGAGAAAGAAACGTGATTCTAAAGAGCGTAGCAGGAAGGGACTGAAGTGTCTGGATTTGGGAGCTGGGAAAGAGTAAAAGACTCTTAGCTGCACTATGCATAAATAATATGTTTCTTTGGGTTAATCTTATTTGGCTATCCCATCCTCAAAACATGAAATAACTAAAACTAGAATGAGTTTCAGCTGACTTCTTTCATTTCTGATCAATTTAAATCTTGTATTGTGCAGAGTAGTTAGGAACTAAATGTTGCCCATCTACGCAAAACCAGAACTAAATCATTCCCGGATCTATGAAATATAACAGTACCAACTAAACATCTTAACAGAATTAATAATCTGGAAGTAATCATAGTGTTTTTATTAGGAAATATTTGCAATACTCTCTCCTTACACATCAATGTGCCTCACATTTTAGAAAAGACTCTAGCTTTTTAGGAATACTTACTCCATCCCATGATATAATTTCATTTGGTGGCGTTTGCATGTCACAAAAGGTAATCCGTTTTACTTGTAAATATTACCCCTTCCATTCAAAAGGAATCAGATGCTGTGGTTTCTAAAATAGCAACAAGTAGCCATTCCATGATGGTCCCACTTTCAACCAGAAAAGGAATCTTTTCAGGAATAGCTATATAATTATTTTTGGCAAAGTGCAGAGTGCACAGTAAAAAAGAGAACTTCTTTTTATACAGAATATAAAATAATAAGAGTTGGAAGGGACTTCGAAGGTCTTCTTGTCCATCCTGTTCAAGCAGGAGATTCTATACCATTGCAATAGTGGCAAATATCTGTGGTGAATATCCTATACCATTTTGGACAAATGGCTGTCCAATCTCTTCTTAGAAATCCTCCAGTGATGTAACACCCACAACTTCTGGAGGCAAGCAATTCCACTGATTAATTGTTCTGTCAGGAAACTTTTTCTTAGTTCTAGGCTGGATCCCTCTTTGTTAAGCTTTCATCTATTATTTGTCTTGCCCTCAAGTGCTTTGTACAATAGGTTATCCCCCTCTTCTTTGTGACAGTCTGTCAAACATTGGAAAATTGCTATCATGTCACCCCTAGTCAGCGGTGGGATTCAAATAATTTAACAACCGGTAAGCCCAGGGTCAGGTTGGCTGTCGTGGGAGGTGTGGCCCATCTCCGTCCTCCAGCTCCGCTGCACATGCGGGATGAGCCTCCCGCGACGGCCAACCTGACCCTGGGCGAACCGATTGTTAAATTATCCCTCCCCACTATCAAAGTGGATCCTGGGCGCTGCGCTGCAATGGAGAAACGGGCAACGGAGCGGCCGGCACGAGGGAAGGAGGAGGAACAGGGAGGGAAAGTGGCCTTCTCCTTCCCTTGCGCCGGTTGCGGTGTTGCCCGTTTCTCCATTGCAGTGCAGCTCCCAGGATCCACCCTGATAGCAGGGGGTGGGTGGATAATTTAATAACCGGTTCGCTTGAACCGGTGTGAACCGGCTGAATACCACCACTGCCCCTAGTCCTTTTCTTTATTAGATGACACATACTGTTCCTACAACCATTCGTCATATGTTTTAGCCGCTTGACCCCTAATCATTTTTGTTGCTCTTCTCTGCACTTTTTCTAGAGTCTCAACATCTTTTTTTATATCGTGGTGACCAGAACTGGATGCAGTATTCCAAGTGTGGTCTTACCAAGAGAGTATATAAAGGTACTAATATTTCATGTGACCTTGATACTATTCCTTTGTTGGCTTTTTTGGCAGCTGCAGCACACTGCTGGCTCATACTTAACTGGCTATGCACTAGAACTCCTACATCCTGCTGTTGAGCCAGATGCCATCTATTCTATACCTGTGCATTTGATTCTTCCTGACTAAGTGTAAAACCTTACTTTTCTTGCCCCTGAATTTCATTTTGTGGGATAGGTACATATGACCACAATTTGTAAAACTCTTAACGTACTTACTGGATATATTTTTATACTTATTCAATCATGGTCAATGATCAGATTTTGCATATCTGCCAAAATTTATAGCAAAATGATCCTTGGCCAGTGGAGTACTGAATATCCTTTAAGAGCTGCACTGATGCAAACATGTAACTAAAACATAGTAAAATTCTTAATGATGATGAAATTGTATGAAGGATAAAGAAATGAACATGGAAAGAGATACAATACCTAGAAAGCTTATCAAACATATTGACCAGTTTCATTGCTTCATATTCCTTTTGTTCCTCAGTCATTTCATCCATTGGGTTAGGCATTGGCTCTTCTAAATGACCTGTAATTAAGTTAATGCTTTGGGAAGTGGGAAAAGAGAAAAGAACAAGTTAACAAAAAAATTTCAAGAAGATTTTTCAAAAACACTGTTCCACAAGTTTTAAACTAAAACTGGAAATCTGAGTTTATCACGAAATACAGCCCCCAACTGCCTTCCAGAACCTTTAGTTCTCAAAATTGCACATCAGTTTAAGTGTTATGGCTTCTCTCAACCTTTACATCTCAAACTGATTCTGCTCAAAATTAGTTACAACCCATTACTTATATAAGTAGACCTTGCTTAACATCCATTCTGGTCAGCGATTGTTCAAAATTATGAAGGTGATAAATGGATTTATGATTGGCCCTCAAATTTCCGGCTGTTGCTGGCCCCCACAGTCACATGAACAAATGTGCCCCTGTTACACTGGTGCAGCAGGACCTCTCTAGTACCCTGTCCAGGGCCTCCATTCATGTCCCAGCCAAGGCCTTTTTTCCACAAAAGAAGCCCGATGTGTGAAAGAAGGCTTTGGCTGCACCAGTGTGAAAGAAGAACTCTTCTAGTTGTGTTCTTCTTTTGTGCTGGCACAGTTGGGGTCTTTTTTCATGCACCAGTCTTGCAAAAGAAGACCCTAAGCAAGGTGTAAACGGCGCCCTGGCTGGCGCATGGAGGTCCTGGATGGAGCATGAGAGAAGCCCCAGCTGCCCTAGCATAAAAGAAGGTGGCGTGAAAGAAGGCCCTTACTGCTACAGTAGGGACATGTGGTGCGGTGGAGGAGCAATGGACAAGGTTGGGTGTTGGGGGCAAATGGCAGCCGCAGCAGGTTGGCAGCCAAAAGGTCAAAGATGGAGGGGGAGAGAGGCAGGTGGGGGGAGCTGAAGAGGAGGCAGAGGAGGCTTGGGGTTTGGAAGGACCCAAGTGTGAATGACTTGGATTGGGGTGGGTCCACACCTAATGATAGGTAGGATTTGGCTATTAATGGCAATGGGAACTGCCGGGATTGCTGCTGTTGAGCAATGTGGTGACGTGACATTGTACTTTATGAGCACATTGCTTAGCAACAAAAATTCCAGTACCAATTATTGCTGTTACCAGAATAACAGAGTTGGACGGGACCTTGGAGGTCTTCTAGTCCAACCCCCTGCTCAAGCAGGAAACCTTACACCATTTCAGACAAATGGTTGTCCAATCTTTTTTTCAAAACCTCCAGTGTTGGAGCACCCACAACTTCTGGAGGCAAACTCCTGATTAATTGTCCTCACTGTTAGGAAATTTCTTCTTAATTCTAGGTTGCTTCTCTCAATTAGTTTCCATCCATTGCTTTTTGTCCTGCCTTCAGGTGCTTTGGAGAATAGGTTGACCCCCTTCTTTGTGGCAGCCCCTTAGATATTGGGATACTGCTGTCATGTCACCCAGGGGTGGGTTCCGGATTCAGGTACTGCCGGTTCCCTTAGGGACGCGCCGTGCGGGCGCGCATAGTACTTAAAAAAAGCTTCTGCGCATGCGCAGAAGCAAAAAATAAGATGGCAGCACCTATGGCGCCGCCGAGAGAACCGGCTCAGGGGCGTGGCAGGCCTGGGTCACTGCCAGTTCCAGTGACCCAGGCCGCCACGTTACTAACGGTTCTATAGAACTGGTCCGAACCGGTAGGAACTCACCTCTGATGTCACCCCTAGTCTTTCTTTCACTACCTGTATAAGGAGACCCAGTTCCAAAAGTCAGTGGCCAGTTCTCTGACAAACACGGAGGGGGGGTGGAACAGAAACACTGATATAAATCAGTGTTTTTCAAACTTGGCAACTTTAAGATATACTGGCTGGGAAATTTTTAGAGCTGAAGTTCACACATCCTAAAGTTGCCAAGTTTGAAAAACATCCTCCTAGGTAAAGGGAAGGAAGGCAGAATTCACGCCATGCCGTACTTTGGCTTTGCAGATTTATATTCCTCCGTGTCTGTATCTTCATCATCTGAGTACCAGGTTTCTCCTCTTCCTCCAGCTAAGAGGCCCCTGGCTGCCAGCAGGCCTGCTGCATTGCCATACCCAGTGTACTTCAACAAGCTGTCAACTGCAAAGCAACAGGAAACAATTTGTTGGAAAGGATCAAACTGTGGCTTGAAGATAGAATAAGATTAATATTTTTCCTTTTCATTTTTGGATTGGAATTTCAGAAAATCCCTCTTTGGGCATTAAATCCAACTGAGACACATGCGTACATACTTATATACATACAGGCATACATATATACACACTTCTCTAAGGATCACATAACAGTGTGGGGTCACTTCAACCAAAGTAGCTGAGTGGCAAATCTGAAGAGTTCTTCAACTTATGTTTGGTTAAGCGAGAGGAGGACTTTCCAAGCAGCAGAAGACGAACCTAATAAAGCAGAATGCATACGCTTATTGAAAGCTGTATTCATACTTTAGATTGGGGTTCTAACAGGTCAGTTTAAAAGAAAGGTTTCTACATGCAACTTTATATCCTGTACTCACTAGTCAAGACTTTATGGCTGATAAAAGGCTAAGTCTAAATTTAATAACTTCTATTTGTCTTCAGTTTAATCTGGCCTAAGACATTTCTAGAGAGAGAAACAATAGACTAGTTGCCATAAAAAGTAAAATGCCTGTGTGCATTTTATAAATTGTTGTTGACTGTCACATCTGTAAAATACATCTTCCAATACTTCTAGATTTAATTAAAAAAAAATATTTGGCAACAAATAGCCAGTTCAGCAAGTGATTATAACTGGTCCTCATTTAGTGAACACTTGTTCAGAAACTATTTGAAGTTATGAGGAGACGTATAGCTGGTCCTTGAAATTGCAGCCATCACAATGTTCCTGCAATCATGATTCAGCTGCTTGGCAACTGGCACACAATTACATTGGTTGCAGAGTCCCACGGTCACATGATCAGAGGTGGGTTCCTCCCGGTTCGCCCGAACCGGTAGCGACCCGCTGGTGACATCACGATGACGTCACGGAGCCGGTTCGGTTGGTGCCAGTCCATGGAAGCCGCCATCTTTTTTTTTATTTTTTTTTATTTTTTTATTTTATTTTTTTTAAACATTTTTTTGCTTCTGCGCATGCGCAGAAGCCAAGTTGCCGGCACCGCGCATGCACCGCCATGTTGTTTTTGGCTTTTTTTCAGATTTTTTTTAAAATTTTGGGCACTGCGCATGAGCACGCGTGCAAAGCACGCGCGTGTCCATGAGGCGCGCCCATGCGGCGCGGGAGGAAGCGAACCGGCGGCGAGGTAAGTTAGAACCCACCCCTGCACATGATCACCATTTGCGATCTTCACTGCCAGTTTCCAACAAGCAAAGGAAACGGGTTGGAGCTAGGCTTAATTGTTGCAACTAGAACTGCTGCTGTAAGTCGGAATGGTCATGTGAATTTTTTTTTCTTTATGCTTGCGTTGCTTAGTGACAGAGTTCCCAGTTCCAATTATGGTCATTAACTGAGGACTCTCTGTAATTGCACATATGCTACAACCACCCTTATGCTCTAGTAAAAACCTCTGTACCTCTCTCTTTACAAAGAACAAAAAGGAATTCTGCAGCAATTTGCTTCACTCCCAGATCAACGTGAGTCATTAGACGCACTAATTTGTTTCTCAATGTTGTGCCCACTTCAGGACGATTAGAAACATCTCTCAAAGGAGGCAGCACCTAAAGACAGAGAAAGAGAAGAAGAGGAATTAATCCCAATGCAAGGTGTTGTCATACTTATTCCCTTGAATTCCTCAAAATAATTCCATTTTTTTTTCTGGTTACCTAAACAATTTGCACGAGCGCAAAGGAAAGTGGGAGGATTAAACTGCACCCGTTTGCCCATCTCCCTCTTGCCCCTGCATCCAATTGGTTGGTGGCAAGGCCTGAGAGGCGAGTGGTGATTGGCTGCTTTGGTAAAGGTTATATCCAATCATTTCGCAAGATAATGGAAAACAAAGCAATGCAACTAATAATACAGTAATACACCAATAATACTCAGCTTTATTCCTTTTCCCAATGACCCAATGTAAGTTTTGAATTAGAAACTGCAGGTTAGGTTATCATGAAAGATTGATTTTAGGATTTCCCCCCCCCCCAAATACTTTTCAAAGTTAGAACATTTTCTGTAGATTTAGGATTTGATGCATCACTCCTAAATCTTAATGATATAAAAATTGCTATGAGGGGCTTATCCTTAATGGGGTGAGAGAAAAGAAGAAGGTCATGAAATATTCTGTTCTAAAAAAGAATGTGACTCTCCATTTTTGGAACCATGTGTCACATGCCACTATTTAAGTATGCTTGTTGCTTCTTATAAATGTTACATTTATACCCTATTTCATTCTAAAACACAAGCACATTTTATTGTTTTTCCAAGCAATCAGAACTTAGATGTCTAGGAGAAACAACAAAAGGGTTTTTGTTGTGGACTCGGGGTAATGTAATGCTTCCTTCCTCGGAATGGTCTAACACTGTATCATTCTGCAGCCTTAAATGAAAACATCTGGAGATGAACATCGTAATCTTAATAAAAATAGGCTATTTTGATGATTCAGCAATTTTAACACTGTTGCTGTCATTATCTTGTGAATGTACAGGTTGTCCTCATTTAATAATCACTCATTCAGTAAACATTCAAACTTATTATGTGTAGGAGATGACCAAGCTGAGCCCGAGGGAGGGGTCAAACACGTCATCAGTCATGAATCTTTTCACACCCACAAGAGATCTAAGTCCATCCCACCTTGAATTCCTTTGACTCTTATCTACCGGTACACCACATTGTTTTGACTGTTAGTAGTTCAGATTCTTGTAGAGTGCTTAAGGTTGCAATAAATCTTTATAACCATTTGAACTGCCTGGATCTCCTGATTTCTCTGGCACTTGACATTAAGGTGCTGAATGAATGGTAGTTAGGAATGGATCTTGTACTTACAGCCATCATAGTATCCCTGAGATCATGGGATCGTGATTCAGGCACTTGGCACCTGATCATGATTCATGACTTTCCCTGCTGGCTTCTCACAAACAAAATCAATTGGGAAACTGGAAGGAAGCTGGAAGCAGCGATCACACGGTCATCACTTAACATTGAAAACTGGGACTGCCATTGCTAAACTGCATGCTCACATGATTCTTTTTTTTAACATTTCCAATCCTATTTAGCATTGTTAAATGAGGACTACCTGTATATCATTTTCCATTTCTTCTAAATAGTTGTTTTAGGCTGCCTAAGTTGTAAACAAGTTCCACTGAACAAAGTTCATATTTACTTTTAAGAAAACATATACGTTGCGCAGTACCAGTAATTTCATTCATTCATTTATTCCTTATTCAGCTTTGTGGTGCCCTACACATCTAATGCAAAAAAAAAAAAATACTGAAGAAGGATCAGATTCTTTAATGAATAGAAACTAATATTTATGCATATTCAATACAAGAGATTCCACTACATTTTAGTCCTTGGATACACCCATGTCTCACCTGAGCTTTAATAAACTTCCTAATGTTCCGATGGGACCGGCAGCATCTTGTTAGTAAACTGAGCACTGGAGTGAGACCTTCCCTATAGCTGCTCCCCTAAAGAATAAAGAATTTAGCAACAGTTTTCCAACAACACAACTCAAATGTTACGGCACACAAAACTCTTATTCTAGTAGATACGGCCACATTTTCCATGGTAGTTCATCCAAATTTTAAAACATTTTAAAATGTAAAATCATATTTTTAAAAAATATTTAAAAATCTCTGTATCTGGAAGCTCACAGCAGCTATGATTAAACAAGGTCCCCCGATATATGTTTGTGATGTTTTTCCCGATACAGGAACATCCATAACATTCCCCTGATTGTGCAACCCATAAATTAGTCTATATTGCATTTCTGAGCAGAGTATTAAGTAGTGCGTCAATCAATACTTTTTACTGAAAATAAATAAAGCGAAGATAAGCAGGAAATTATGTTATATTTTGCCCTTCCCAAAGAATCTGAACAAACCAGTTGAACTTTTATTCTCCACATGCAACACTGAGTCAGACTTTTAGTTCGTGTTTGGGTATTCAGATGAATATTCAAGTTGTTCCATGATCGTGTATTTCTCATGCCCATGTTACAACCTTGATTTGTTTTCAAACATCTAAAACTTGGGGGTTTGTGCTTCTTAACCTACACAATGAAAGTTCAAGCAGCATTATGATGCAAACAATGGAACGAGGCAGGCTCCCAAATTCAAATGTTCTTACCTTGTCAATTCTCTTCTCCATGAACTTCAAAAGCACCTGAATAGCATCCATATTCATGCCATTGTATTTCACATCAGTTTCCTTTGCCTCTTCTTGAGTTGAGGGACTGATAAGGACATCCAAGCAAGAGACTGGAACGTTGCTTAACAGGTTGATTGCATTGCTGAAAGAAATTTTAAAAATCACTCTCTTAAAATGCTTTTGTGCATAATATGGGAATGAAGCTCTTGAGACATGGGTGTTAACAGCATGGATTATGATGTTGTTATAATTTTACAGAACAACTAACGCACCTCAATACCACAAGTTACTGTTTTATAAACTTTTCTAATTGATATTTTCAGTAATTCACTAAACAGTCGTATTGCATTTTCAGGATGCAATACGGAATCAAAACCCAGAAGTGTCTTGGCTACGAATTCTGCCACTTTTAGGGACGAGTACAGAAGCATGCAAGCAAACGCTTCCCCACATGTCACAATGCTGCCTAGAAGCAGTGTGCAAATTGTTGTTTCTGCTTCTTCTGTCACCCAGGATTTAGACTGAAAGATGGTCATGGAAAAAGCAGCTGCCTGATCACATCATCGTTTTTATATTCTCTGTGGCATATAAGTAAACATCGAGTCCAATCCGCCACACCACTCAGCAAAGGTATTCTGGTAACTTTCCACTTAGATTATTGCAATGCACTATATATGGAGTTGCCTTGGAATCTAGTTCAAAAGCTGACTGATGAAACATTATGCCTGTGCTTTCTCATGTGTCCTGATTGCTAGTACACTTCTGAGCCAAATTTAAATTATAAACTCCTAAAGGTTTGAGGCTCATATTGTTCTAAAAACCAGTGTTACTCAAACTTGGCAATTTGAAGTTGTGTAGATTTCAACTCCCAGAATTCCCCAGCCAACATGCAGGCTGGGGAATTCTGGGAGTTGCATCTTAAGAGTTGCCAAGGTTGAGAAACTGTCCTACACTGAGACCTTCATTAAAGACCTTCATTCTCCAGGTTCTCCAATCCTATAAGGTAAGGTAAGATGAAATAAAGACAATGGCATTTTCAACACCAGCAGCCCATTTCTGGAACACTCCAGAAGGGTATATTTGACACTAACATTAGGGTCTTTTAACAGGAGGCAAGGACCATTTTATTTTAACAGGCATTTTTGGAACTGCTGATTTAAGTGAGATTTTATCGGCCATAGCTATAAATCACGCCAGTTCTTATTCTTTTTGTTTTAACCTATTTATCATATATTGCATTTAATTTTTAAATTTTCTTTTCTTTTACATTATGTTTACACTGTATATTATTATGATATGTATACTGTAAATTACTGTATGGCATATCTATCTGGAAAATTACTGCTGGTTTGCAGTTTCACAATTCTGCAAACAAGCATTTGCATTTTATATTACATTTCTCCCCCAAGTCATTTGGTCCATTAACTTTTTTTCTAAGTCTAAACCGATTCACCTTAAAATACAATAGCATTGTTATATTCAAATATTGGTTAAAGAGTTAAAGACTGGTGTATTTGGATCCCTTATTTCACTTAAAACAAGAATTTTACTATGATGTAGTTATATCTGTCTACAAATACTGTACTTTGTTCTCTTCCGCCAGTGCTTTTTTTAAACTCCCTTAAAGCAGGACGAATTTAAATTGAAATGCTTAACACATGCGGGATTGAGTTTCGCTTTTCACAAAATAATCTGCTTGAAGCAAAACAAGAGTTGGTCAAGAACAATAGGATTTTAATTCAGAAAAATAAAAGAAGCTTGTATCATTTCCACAGAAAGCTCCTTTTTGCTGGTTTCTTATGAAGCAATGGTGTTCTCAAACACCTACCAAATTAATTTTCTGGATCACTGTGCTCGAGTTATTCTTTTCAATAACTGGAGTCTGGCTTTGTGAACTTTGTCACTCCACCTGACAGTTTTATTTGTGACAGAGGAGTGTATGAAATTCTCCACCTACCAGGAAGTCACTGACTATGCACAGATCGGCACAATAGTGTTTGCATTCCTTCTCCAGGGGGTAGAAATGCTGCGTATATTATTTTCTCTCTCAGCTTCCTAAAGATCATTAATCACAGAGACATGACATCCACCTACTCAGGCTCTCAGCCCCCTCCTGATATGCAAACGTGAACGCAAACAACACTTTAGCACTAGCGAAAGCTGTGATTAAAATCTTCAGAGTGGGCAAACATGGCGTTTACCATAACTTACTTCACTGAAATTGTCCGGAGTTGGCTATTTTATGTGACGGAATGCACAGAACCAAAATAACCTCTTTACTATACTCATTCTTCATTAATGAAGGGAAAATCTTTTTAAAAGACACTATAAATACAAATTTAAATTTAAATTAATAAGAGAAATTTTCTACATTTTTTTATTAATTTAAATTTATATTCTTAAAAGACATTTAAAAAAGAGCCTTCCTTCAGATTTTTCTTAGAAATTACATTAAAAAGTAACATCTGAATATACTTTAGTGTCCATTCACAGCTCTTTAAAATTAAATTCATGACCTTCCAGGCAATACTTGAAAGAATCACTTTACAAGAGGGAACTAGAAAACAAATGAATGGATAATAGATTAACAGAGTTGGAAGGGACCTTGTAGGTCATCCAGTCCAACCCCCCGCCCAAGCAGGAGACCCTACACCATTTCTGACAAATGGCAGTCCAATCTCTTCTTGAAAGCCTCCAGTGATGAAGCTCCCATAACTTCCGACTCTTCTCCGTCCACACTTTTCTGATATTCAACAGCTCACCAAGGTCTAAGCCAGCGGTTCTCAACCTGTGGGTCGCGACCCCTTTGGGGGTCGAACGACCATTTCACAGGGGTCGCCGCGTGCGTTAGCCCGCCATTTTGGTGCCACCGTCACTGCAGGGGTGAAAACGTCCCGGTTCGGCCGTGCTGCGGGTCGCCGGACAGCTGGTAGCCTGGACGCTGCCATTTGAGTTCTTCTACCCTCTGCACACGGTGCGGGGGGGGGGTGGGGGCCGCGGTGGCAGGGGGGGTCACAGTGGCGCGGGGGGGTCGCGGCATTAGAAAGGTTGAGAACCACTGGTCTAAGCAGAGGCTTTTTCCATGATCTGAAATCTATATTACACTTAATCTTAGCCAAAAAGCTAAGCTGATTGGTTGATTTGTATATAGTGTGAGACAAGCATTATTTGAATTTATTTTTGAGTAACTTATGAATATTGAGGTCTTTGTCAAACAGTCTACATTTTTTTATGTCACTCAGGTACACCATTTCACTGAACTACCTTAATTCTAAAAAACTGGGCACTATGGGATTTTTCTTAAGATCTTACCTGGATATAAATCCTGTCTTTCACAATTGCTCTCCCAAACAATGAAGAGCTATGCAATGAAAAGTTTAGGTTATCTCCCGGGTATTTACATTAGAAGAATAGCAGCAATAAATAAGCGTGGCAGTAAAGTATATATTTTGAAATACTGTTTAAACAGAGCCTTTACTGTGGCAATTTAAGAACAATGAATCAAGTATCTGATATACAAAAAATAAGATTTAATATATGCTCATTTTAAAGTTTTTGATTTACAGGGGTTTCAGGGAAAAGCTGGAGAAAATATGCTATCATTATAGCTTCTGAAACCAATTTTATCCAAAAGATGCCAGTGAGATTCTTTCCCCGTGATTGGAGGCTATGAAAATCTGGACGGGCAAGAATGAGTTTTAACTCAACCTTCCAACTGAACCCTAAAATAAAATGACTGTGGGTCAGAACCTGATCTTTGGATCTGGACTTTCCGTCATTAACTTGGATGGGGTAGCAGAAAGAGCTGATGTCCAACTTGGTATTCCTTGTGGCTCCTGGCAACTATGATCAAAAGGGGCTTTGCATAACTTAATTTTGTGCACCAATTGTACCCATGGGAGCTGCTGCTCACAACTCATTAATGTCTTCACTTCTCAGTTCAACCACTAAAATGCACTCTATATGAAAAGCATTTGGAAGATACAATTTTTCCAGAATGTGGCAGCATATGCAGTTTTGGGCACACTGTGATACATCCATGTAACAGCACTGCTATGAGAGCTGCACTGGCTTCCAGTAGGTTTCTGGATGCAATTCAATATGCAGGTTGTTACTTTTAAAGTCCCGCATGCCACAGGGCTTGTGAGATTCCTAGTCTCCAATGCTTTCTGCCTGTCGCCCACAGACTAAATATGCTTCAGGTCGCTTCTAGTGCAGGGGTGTCAAACTGGATTTCTTCGAGGGCCGGATCAGCATTGTAGTTCTACTCTGTGGGCCGGCGGGGGGGGGGGAGAGAAGAGACGGGATGGATGCCTCCTGCAGTACCCTGCCAGCCAAAACGGGGTGCAGAGGGCCCCCTGCACCCCATTTTCAGCCTGGACGGCCTCCTACAGCACCCTGCCGGCCAAAATGGGGCATGGGGGCCATGCACAGCCCCCCACACCCCATTTTCAGCCTGGACAGTTTCCTGCAGCACCCTGCCGGCCAAAATGGGGCAGGGGGGGGCACACACGGCCCCCCACACCCCATTTTTGACCTGGATGGCCTCCTGCAGCACTTTGCCGGCCAGAGTGCTGCAGGAGGCCGTTCATGCCCCCCCCCCCGCGTCCCGTTTTGGCCGGCAGAGTGCTGCAGGAGACTGTCCAGGCCGAAAATGGGGCGCGGGGGAGGCACATGCCCTCCGCACCCCATTTTGGCTGCCAGAGGCACCGCGGGCCAGTCCTTTACTATTTCCAGGCCGGCCCCACGGGTCAGATTTAAGCACCCTGTGGGCCGCATCTGGCCCGCGGGCCTTGAGTTTGACACCCCTGATCTAATGGGACTCTGGGGATATACCTTCTCTGTCATGGCACATGCCCATCGGAACAACCTCCCCCTGGAATGATATTGTATTTGGGCTCATCTTCTAAACTCATCTACTATAAAAAATTCATTGTATAGCTATCCTCCAGTTTCCTACTTTCAAAAAACTGGAAGATTTTTGCAGGTGGCTTTTGCAGGTGGCTTTTTGTATGCGGCTAGCTTTAACGGGTCTAAAACTAGAAGTTTCCATAAAAATTCCTTAAATTGTTAATAGTGACAATTCTTTTCTAAAATGTTTAGAAAAAAATGATATCTTGGAAGTTATTGGACAAGTCTGTATCATAATAATATTACCACTGGAGTAAAACATAAATCATGCTATACAATATTAAGCAAGCAAGCTCTCATTACATTAATTCAGTTTTCAACAAAAGTTTGGATGGTCAGCCATGCTTTCATTTTGTATAGTCCCTGGAATTAAGTGACTACTTTAAGAAGAGACCAATTATTTCAGGATCTGTAATATTAATCATAATATTAAAACTTACGGAAGCTGTGTCTACTATGTATGAAAAACACTAACTTACATCATTATTTAGATATAATAGCTGAGCACTAGGCCTAACTAGAACATCATTTTAAGAACAACTGGATTTGTAATTTCACTAACCTGTGTAATTCTTCAGTTTTATCTTCGGTAGGGCCCAGAGTCAATAAGCAATGTCGCAGAATGGCAGTCATATAACGAAATTCATGAGAATCATTCTGTATAAATCCAATTATGAAGAGGAACATATTATATTATGAAGGCTCCGAAGCAGAAATTCAGAATCATGAAAAGAAGACATTAAAAGAAGACAATCACACTATGGTATTCTTATCAATCTGAAAGCTCTTGATGCACATACTTTGGATTATTCTTGTTTTAAACTGCAAGCAACCTCCCACCATCCCATAAACTGCCCTATTCCACAGCACTGTTATTCATGCAGGATTATGTCACTTGTGTCCATCATTCTTTTCAACATTAAATGAGACTTAAATAAAGTAACCAAGCCTTATAAATGCCAAAATCCAGCCTCTTGGCTCTATTTTTTTCTAGTTTTGAATTGGTTAGCTCTACTTTTCACATTTAATCTAGCTGTTCCCTGACTAATACTATTCAGCAAATTTTGGAATTAAAATTGCAGATCTGGCTACATCTTTCTCTGCCACTATCCATAGATTTGGTTCAGGTACTCCAGATTACTCTTTAAAAAAAAATCTAACTAGCCATCCTTAAATGATTACTGAAAAAGATTTCTATGAGAATCTGAACCGAGACAACTTTATTTTTCAAAAACATCCCTCTGGTCAAGTCATATGTTTCAACGAATCTATGAGGGAATAAAAACCTGATACAACCTCCAGGGGATAAACAGTTAATGCAGCAACTTTCTGAAAATTTAGCATTTAACGCATTGTTTGTTTGTTTGTTTATGTATTTATTTATTTTTGCTTACAGGGACCTTTGCACAACTCCAACTCCAATGAGCATTTTTGTAACTGAAAGAATGAAAAGCTTCTATTCACAGTCACTCATACCTTGGTTATCTTTTGATTGGATTATTGCAATATGTTTATATGGGGCTCCCCTTGAAGACTACTCAGAAGGTACACTAGTCCAGAATGAAGAGTTTAAGTAGCTGATTAAGTCGGATCAGCACCAACCTTGCTGACCCTTTTTAAAAACAGTAAAATATAAATATGTAAATAATCATGAGATCTGAAATGTGGAGTTTATATTTTTTTCAAAATATCTCAGTTACTTGCCCTATATCACTTTTTAAAGGATATTCTAAAACTCATTATTCAACTTTAAATTTGGTTCATTAACAGAGTTGGATATGTTCAAAGATGATGCTGTACACTGAAGCTGAAAAGACGCTGAATGTTTTGTAAGCCAATAATTGGAAACTTATCACTTTACCATAGATGTCTGATAGTAGTATGGTGAACTAAAGATGAAGTAAAGATGAGGCAAAAACCAAGGAATTGATGAGGAGACCACTTCCTTACAATCTCTCTGGATAAGGAAAGGATGAGAGATTGCCCACATATGCTTTGGATGGCTGTTCCTGACAAAGGGAATGCAGGACAGCAGTTTTCTGCAATTTGAGTGCCGGGAGGATTATTATTAGGATGACAGGATTAGCCATCTTGCTTGTGACTGTGGCACAGCCTTTTAAAGCACACTAAATCTGCAAACTTCACTTTCTAATTCTTTTCAAAAATGGCCCATTAACTATTTTAAAATGACAAGTTTGAAGTCTTTTTTGGGTGAGTTTATATTCAACTCTAAAAAAAAAGAAAAATTAATTACAAGCTTAAGAACTTAAACGGTTTGAAATGTACTGCAAAAAGCTAAGTAAGATTTTGATCTAAAATACTATAAGGGTCCAGAGAAATTTGGAATATTGACTTTTACTATGAGGTTTTGGAATTAACTATAAAAAACAAAAACTTTTCATGGGAAACAGATTTATTTTTGCCTATCTTGACAATTACAAATCACAACAAAAGATAAATGATTTTAGAAACTGGACACCGAGGTGCAGCACTGCAGGCTACTTCAGCTGACTGCTAGCTGCAGTTCAGCAGTTCAAATCTCACCGGCTCAAGGTTGACTCAGCCTTCCATCCTTCCAAGGTGGGTAAAATGAGGACCCAGATTGTTAGGGGCAATATGCTGACTCTGTAAAACCGTTTACAGAGGGCTGTAAAAGCACTATGAAGCGGTATATAAGTCTAAGTGCTATTGCTATTAAAGATTTCAAGCAGAAGAAAGAAAATACAAGCCTGATATTAATACTGGGATTTATAAAATGTTATAACAAAAGAGAACTTTGAAGAATGGAGCCAGAAATTAACTACAATATCAACATTGTCAACAATGATGCCTGCTTCTATGGATAGACTATGTCTACAGAATATTAATGAAAGAATGACAGATGTGGAACAAATTTTATCTGACAAGAGAGAAAGTAAAGAATGTAGAACTACAAATGATAGGACAAGAGAATGATTTGGAAAATGACACTTTAGTGGATATACAAAAGTAATTGGCTGAAGTTTTAAAAATTAAGAGAGAAATACAGATGATAAACTGAAAGAATGACTAGCAAAATGTTTTCTTTTTGGATGTGCAAAAGAGGTTTGTTAAAGCCTTGACGAAATCTGTGCATTGCGATAAAGAAAAATTGAAGAGAAATAAAATCCTACAATAGTTGATTGAATTAAAGATTAAGATTGTTAAAAGGAAATGTAGTTTGTTTATTTGATCAAGCTTAAAATAAGACTTGTTTTGGGCAATGTTCTGGCAACTCTTTATGGACTTTTTGCTGATACCCGACTTGAAAAGTTGATGTTTTATGAATCTGCTTATATATAAGAGACGGAATATCGGATGAAGAGATACAGTATCTGTTTAACCGTATACCATTAAACAATTATTTATTTGTACTTAGGAATATTGCAAGTCACATGTTTCTTTTTCCTTAATATATTGTCTTTTCTTTTACTTTTTTCTTGCACTTTTTATTCTTTCCATTCTGTTCTCTTTCTCTAACTTCTGTTTGTGTTAGTTTTTATTCTTGTAATTAAAGTACTTAGTAAAAATTTATAAAAGACTTCTGCATCTATCATATTCACTATTGTCTTATTCTGAACCTATAAATGACTCACATTCAAATTTGCATAATGTTTAATTTTGATGAGGTTATATCAGTACTTAGGGTTTCCCTGAAATGTGCTATTTAACCAGAGATGCCTAACCTCTTGCATACAACTGTATGTGTTTAGTGAAACTGCAAGGCATTTTCTAAAAGTATAATGGAATGTTTAGACTACTATTAGAATAAGATAACTCTGTTTTAAGAAACCTATTTGTCCTATTACCCAAAACTGTTGTTCAAAACATAGAACACCTGTTACTTTTTTTAAAAAAATTGCCTCACTAAATGACAGACATTGGATTGATACTCATAATAAATTTCTACTCCCTGCTTTCCAATTTATTTTTTCTTCTCCTATAACACGGAGAGCTGACAACTTACTGCGTTTCAGACATACTTTACTTCAACATCAGCAATCTCATTCAATATAAGGAATGAAGGTAATGATGGAAACTGCAATTCATCAATGTACAGATGGTTTCAGATCATAATTTTCACTTGCATTCTCCTTATGTAGGCTTTTGACTTTTCTCCTTTGGGGCATCAATGATGGCAGATTGTTGTCAAAATGCACCCAATAAATGTTAGCATTCAGATAGTTTATTGGAAACATGTAACTTCTGGAAATGTGATACCTAGAATTATTAGTTTAAGTATTATTTTTCTTCTTCATGTCACACTACAATATATTTCTCTGAAATGCTAATCTACTGATATTTGTCTCAATCTATCTGTTTATCTAAGGTTTCTTTATTATAGGCTAATTTACCTGAATTAACTTTGCAACTATTTGCTGTTCTAACTAATTTGGTGGTTTGCATGTACACAATGAAAGAAATGTACATATTTAAGTAGCAGCTGTGGGAATACCCATCAGATATGTTTATAAACAAGTAAAGGAAAGAGCTACTCTTTCCATTAGTAGTTCTATCTTTCTTGGCTATGCTATTTGCAAACCAGTGCAATAGAGAGTAAATATATAAATACCTTTGGTATTCCATCATTGGTTGAGATAATGTTTTATTGCAGAACTAAACTGCTGCCACTTGGGAATAAAAGAGCAACTGAACATATACAGGTAGTCCTTGATTTACCACAATTGAGCCAAAAAATTACCGCATTTTTCGGAGTATAAGACGCACCTTTTTACTCCCCAAAAGAGGGAGAAAACTTGGGTGCGTCTTATACACTGAATGTAGCCCCCCCCCCACACCCCCCCCCCCTTTGCCCTCCCCCCCACCTGGCTTCCCTCCCCCGGCCCCCAGAGGAGCCTTTTCCCCC
>QLTV01003284.1:2009484-2044060 GCA_003457575.1 Thermophis baileyi | reverse complement strand
CCGCCCCCGCCCCGGCCCCCGCCCCCTTTTTTTTTTTTAACTCTTCTACCTTTGACCTCGAATGACGCCACGGTAAGCCCCGGCAACCGTCCCCGCCTCCGGAGGCAAAAGCGGGTCCCGATTGGCTAACGGGAAACCGAAGAGGCGGGTGTCTCACCTTTTATTGGTTGGACTGTTATTTACATCGGGGATGTTGCGGAAGAAATGGGCGTGGCAGTTCTTAGAGGATACTACATTTTCCGGCAGCCTTTGGTGTTGCCCCTTGGAGACGCTTAAGAAAGGATGTGAATGCATTGTGGGCTTTTTTTTTGTCCGTTTGGTGGAGCGTTGTGCAATAAAGGAAAGGATGGAGGTGGGGAAGTTAGAATTGGACACGTTTGATATTCATTTGGGGCTCCATCAAAGCCAAGGCTTTCATTTCTGTAATCAATGTGAGCTGCTCTGTGTGTATGCGAGTGAAAAGCACAACTCCTTGGGAATAAGTCGTATTACATGGGCTCATGTCATCGCGTTCCTCGTCCAGCCATCTGAAACTGAAATGGACTTCAATTTCTCTCGCTCCCTCCCTCCCTCCCCTCTATTTAGCACGGGTTCTCTCCCCCCCCCTCCGTGTAGCTTATACCTCTTGCCCATGCTAGCAGGATCGCTCTGACATTAGCCACACTAAACACACCTCAGCGCAAGTGGAAATTATGAGATGAGAACAGAATTTTACTTTAAGCTCTAGTTCCTGGGTGGAAAAGTCTTAAATGTATAGCTGCAAATAGATCTACTGATGAATATGTGGAGCTACCTACATTCATACATGGGAATCAGTTTGGTGTACTGTAATGGTTAAGGTACCAGGCTAGAGACTTGAGTTCTAGTCCCATTTTAGGCCTGAAGCTAGGTGATCTTGAGACAGTCACTGTTGCTTAATCCTAGGAAGGAGGCAAAGCCAAACCACTTCCAAAAAAAAACCTTGGCAAGAAAACTGCAGGGACATGTCCAGGTAGTCACTAAGAGTCAAAAGCAGACTTGAAAGCACCTCCCCAAAAAGTATATATGCATAAAATATGTGTGTGTGTGTGCATACTTTTTATTTTCTTTTTTTCTCTTGGCTATTCTTAATATGATAATTAAAAGTATTTTCTACGTTCTATTTCAATTTAATCTAAATCTGGAATTGAAAATAACATTTCCTGGATCAGGTCAAGTGGATTCTAATCCACAAAAAACTACCGTATTACCATAATGAATGTTGATTTGTTAAAGTCTATGATACAATTTTTGCTGTAACATTCACACACAGCCAACACTTTGGACAAATATTTGTTTTTTGTTTTTATAGATAACATTTGTTCAAGGGGCACCTGGATCACAATTTCTTTGACACTATCAAACTATTTGGTTTATAGCATTGTACTTTAGCTCAAGGGATTAATAGTTATTTAATATTAATTTAAATAATGCCTCCATGAGACGCCAATCTTCCCAGTAGCAAAAGAGTGGTGATAAATGTACTTGATTTCACTTAAGTTTTTTTAAATTAAAAAGTTATGTATAGCTTTGCACCGTTTAGCTAATCATAGATCTTGAGCACATCTACTGGAAGGATAAATTTAACTATTACAAATTGCACTGATTTTCTAGCAAGTATACCTTAATGAATGTAACCTGCTCCAAAATAAATTATCTTGTGAGAATCTCCAGTTGAATAAACACCAAGAAATGTGAAGTCATTGCGGTGCTCATTCATACACCTTGGAAAAAACTCCAACATGTGTGTCCTTCATTATCTTCTTTTTATCTATTTGTCCCCACAAATTGTTTCTAAAATCCCTGTAATCTGTTTGAAAGCTGCACAAGACTTATGAGCTGTCAACTGATTCTTCTTCATTTGTGGAAAGAAGCCAAAAGTGGGAAATTGCCTTCTGCTTTGTAGGTATCCCATAACACTTGCTTTCCTGATTGTGGCAAACGTAATATTTTGAAGATCACACTTCAAAGGATTTTCAAGCCCTGATGGAAGGATCTCCCTCACAGAAGGAGTTTGTTCACATAACAGCAACTGCCTCAACAGAGGCAATGGGGAGTAGCTCAGTTCACATAGCAAGCTTGAAGAACTTGTTCATTTCTCTAATGTTGTCTGATGATATGATATGGGCATAAGTTATGATATTGGCAACTACCAAAGAAGCACATTTTTCCAGCATTGTGAAATGCTTAGTGTACTCATGTATTAAAATGTAAATAAAACTTAAAGACAAGGCATA
This sequence comes from Thermophis baileyi, assembly GCA_003457575.1. NCBI lineage: Eukaryota > Metazoa > Chordata > Lepidosauria > Squamata > Dipsadidae > Thermophis > Thermophis baileyi. Next base: position 2,041,805 of record QLTV01003284.1, on the reverse strand, counting down.
TGTGTACTGTATATTGACTAGCCCAGGGGTGTAAAACTAAAGACCCGGGGGCCGGATCCAGCCCGTGGGGTGCTTAGATCTGGCCCGCAGGGCTGCCCTGGAAATAGCGAAGGACCCGCCTGCGGTGCCTCTGCCAGCAAAAATGGAGCTCGGGAGGGCCATGGGCGGCTCTCCTAGACTCCGTTTTCACTAGCAGAGGGTTGCAGGAGGCTGTCGCAGCTCGGGAACCTGTTTTCGCTGGCAGAGCACTCGGGCCACCACAGGCACTCCAACATGAGTGACGTCAAACTGGCCATGCCCCCCTGGCCACGCCCCCCACCCCAAGGTCAAACATAACCCTGATGCGGCCCTCAATGAAATTGAATTTGACACCCCTGGACTAGCCCATTCCAAACCTGCTGTCAAGCAGGCATGACCTGCAAAGCACAGGTGGTCCTCATTTAGTGACCATTTGCAGTTATGACAGTAATGAAAAAAGTATCTTTATGACTAATCTTCATATTTATGACCTTTACAGGTCTGTAGAGCAAAGGAAAGCTGAAGTAAAAACATAAGCACAGTCCAGGTTTCATTTAGCAAACATTTTGCTTAATAACTGGTCCCAATTGTGTTCATTAAACAAGGACTACCTTTATTAGCTTTTAGTCAGGAAAAGCGTTTCTCAGGATTTTTCAGTAGGTTACTAAATGGACTGAGAAACTAGTCAGCAGTACATTTTATACTTGTGAAGTTATCAGGAAAAAAGTTAAAGATCAGAAATCAAATGAGCAAAGGCAAAATAAATTCCATTTTCTTTTTTGAAGATTGGAGTGTCCAACCAAGTACATGGTGCAAGTTTTCTGATACTAGCTAGATTTAATCTCTGCAAGTATTTGGCAGTCGGCTTCAGAAGGTCTTTAGGGTCAGTCACATCAGCGCTGATAAGCTGAAGATGATTCAGAATCCATTTTGTTAAAGGCTACTGACCTTCGGAGTAAGTGGAAATCTGAACAAAAAAGGTGGATTTATTTGATCAATCTAATTTCCATTGCTATTCCCCTTCTAAGTTTCTAGCCCTCCAAGAAAACATAAGACTTGGTCCATTTAGTGTTGCAAACACATGCATAAATTTACAACATGGCTAGGGGGACAAAGGCCCATTTCCATTCTTGTTCTATGGCAATTGTTTTCAAGGTATGTTGCCTGTGATACCAGAAATAATAAACAGCCATAAACCCCAGATAGCCAGATCTTTCATTAATCTGTCCAGTTCCCTTTTAAATTGGTTAATTTATCATGAGATGGCAGCAAATTCCACGCTGTATTAATTTTGCAAATGTAATGCAAATCACTGCCAAACTTCTGTGTAAATCTTCATACATACAAGCAATTGCCATACCATAAGGAAAACCAATGATAATTTCACAGTATTTATTAGATAGGTGTTAACAGGAAATTAAAAGGAACCTTTGCAATGGTGTTCACATTTCATAGGAGTAAAATCAGAGCAAAAGCATGTTTTGAATGCAGAGGAACCAGATTCAGTGCTAAGCACCTGTAGTTGAAGATTCTAGAGATACTGGAGAGACCTTATACTAAAGAACCTCTGTATAAAAAAAAGTTTTATATGGTCATATATATGTTCACTATCACAAATAGATTTAATAGCTGCATTTACTAATCATTATTTAATCATTGTTAATTGAATTGATCTAATTGGTTGACTGTTGTTCCCTGAACTGGGAACAACCAATCACATTTCAGCTTAGAATAATGTGCAAACATTGTCAATGAACATATCCTCTAAGGCAACGGTGGGTTGCTACCAGTACGGTCCAGTTCTATGAACCGGTAGCGGCGGCAGCGGGAGGCTTCTGCATGCGCAGAAGCATCGCGAGCGAACCGGTAGCAACGGAATTTGCAACCCATTACTGCTCTAAGGGTAGAAATGATCACAGGACAATAAGACTTGGTGTAAAATCTAAATGAACTGAAGAAATTCACAAAAGGAAACTTTCTTTTCTTTTTTCTCCCCTTGTCTAGACTAGGATACATACTCAACAACTGGAGATGAATGGAGGAAGATAATTATGCTTAATCAAATTTGAATTGCCATGGGAAACATCTTTCAAGAAACAATTTGCCAATGTACTAATCTACTTCCAGAAGTTCAAACTTCATATTATCACTTTTATTTAAGAAATTTATTTATGAAAATTCATATAGCCATCCAATTCACACAGAGCTAAATGCTACATCTCCAAATTATCAGGTATGCCTTCCCCATGCCATAGCCACAGAGCAGCTACAGATTTCTTGAGGACTACCTACTACAACTTTTTGAGACAATCTCAGTCATGAGAATTTACAAGCATTCTGAGTAATCTCATTTGTGCATCATTTTGATATTTGGATAATAGTTTGGTTACCACCTGATCAAGATAATTATTGAAAATTCTCTCCAGATCCAATGATGAGGGATTAATCAGAAACATCTATTCTGTATAAACCTAACATTTTGGAGTTGTGGGTGTTGCAGTATACTTTGGGTAAACTGCATGATTTAGAGCCAGTTTGGTATTATGGTTAAGGCACCAGGCTAGAAAGTGGGAGATGGTGAGTTCTAGTCCTGCCTTAGGCACAAAACTATCTGGATGACCTTGGCCACACACTCCCTCTCAACCTTAGGAAAAAGGCAGTGACAAATCACTTCTGAATATCTTGCCCAAAAAAATGCAGAGACTTGACTAGAAAGTCATCATGTCAACAACAACAACAACAACAAAACCAGTTGATAAACAACCTAAGGAAAATTATTGAAGTAGGCCTCTGAATTGGAAGCTATGGGCATAACTGCTCTTCCAGCATCCATTTTTTTTCTCACAATGAATCAGCAAAATGGGCTACCTAACCAGTTCAGGAGGTATCTATAGTCATAAAAAAATGACAACTGTAACAGAATAAACCTACTAAGAGACATACAAAAGGGAGAATCAAGATCTATCTTTGGGGATCCAATCTTGAGTGGAAAATGGCGATAAATCAGTTCTGGTCAGACCATGTACAAACCCAGGCATATTGCATGTTCATTGTGGAAATTAGGACCTGAAGAGATGGTATTAAAGCCCATGTTGACTGAGAATCTGGACAGAACCTGATCTATGACTTGGGAAAGGCCCAGACAGGATTTCTGTATATTTATATGACCCAGTGAGAATTCAAAAACTAGGGTAGTTCCAGTATACTGGCTGATAAAATGAAGACAATAATTGAAATACTGTAATTGTGAATGCCCACTAAATTAAGATGACCTTCATGACCACTGTCATGCATTTAGTGAAAATTCTGAGGATAGATGACAGACTGAAAAACAACATTCTGAATTGCTAAGAAATATTGCTGAACACAAATAAATGTTTTGGGGAAATAGTCATATGGAAATAGATGTCACTTAAGTCTTCTGAGGAAAACTAATCTGAAATACTCTCATTCTAAATCTTGGTTGAATGTATTTGTTGAAAGCAGAGATCAAGTACTGGGCATGATCTTTCATTAATATTTAATTCCACAATATGAATAAAAGCAAGTTATGGTGGAATAAACTTAATCACTCCTTTCTGTGGCTGAAGTGAAATTGTCTTCAAAAATCTAAGATCAGATAGAAGGCAATTATTCATGAGCAGTCACCAATATGTAATTGAAGGTGACTGACTTCATAACCAAGAGTTATAATATCTCAAGAGTCCCAGAACTGAACATATTTTTGACAGTGAAATCTGTTCAACTCAAAAGCAATTGAGACAAAGGATGGAATACAAAATAGATTAAAATGCTGCTCATCAAATGGGGATGCCATTGTTCACTGTTCAAAAACCTCCTACAATAACTTTTTTCTTTAAATTGATCATTAACTGGTTTTTTTAAAAAGTCTCTTCAAGTCATTATTGACTCGTGATGATTGCCTGGACAAGATTTTCAGAAATGCTTTGCCATTGTTTACTTTCTGGGTCTGAGAGAGCCCAAGATCATCCAGCTGGCTTTCATGCATAAGGCAGGTCTAAAACTCAGTATCTCTTGGTTTCTAATCTGATGCCTTAACTCAGGGGTATCAAACTCATGTTGTCACAGCAGCATCATATGATGTATTGGGACTTTTTCCCCCTTCGCTAAACCGGGTGTGGGCGTGGCCAGTGCATGACGCATCCGGCCTGTGGGCCGGGAGTTTGACAGCCCTGCCTTAACCACTGCACAAAACTGGCTCTCTAATTTATTACTAAGTGATCATTAAAACATTGGGAGGACAGTGAGAAATAGCATTCAGGAACAAGCATAGGAAGAGCCCACTTCCTTTAAAAAACGTTGAATTACAGAAGATTTCTGATGGGCTATGGCTGCAGGAACTGCTTACGTAATTATAGTTAAGAATAGGCAGCCTGTTAATCCTCTCCTTCTTTCTGTAGCTACCTGGAAAAAAAATCCTGAAAACCTCTGGAGATTTGGGGGAAGTCTCTGCAAACTACCACATGTTATTCAGGATCAGAAAACATCTCCCTCAACTTTTTTGTGGAGGGGAACAAATGTCTTGAAAAGGAGGGATGAGCATATGATCTTACATAATCTATCTTTTCTGAAAATTCCTCTTATACCAGTTGAGGAATCATTCCTGCGAACAAGCCATCAACTCTCTAGAGATACTTTGCAGAACAGAGAGCAGGAAAGTTCTTCTTTAACTTTGGTTCCAAACTTATTTTATTTTATGTAGTATACAGTAGATAATCTTTCTGACACATTTAGAAGTGTAATATATATAAACCACCATTCTTGGTTGCCTGTCTAGATTTTAAAATATTTCAAGTTAATTAAGGTAATATTGGTTCCATTTTTATTTAAGTGTGAAAAGTCTTTATATATATATATATCTATATATACATATATATTGGATAACTGTACAAATAACACAATTCCATTTTAACCATAAACAGTTATCACCACAGTTGAGTGCTATCAAATATTTTATTTACAAAACAATTATTAAAATGCCTGATGCCAGATTTTCTTGTAATATCTTACCCATAGGGTAATAAGTCCACCATAATTACTAGGTGCTTTTTATATAATACAGAAGCATAACACCCTATGTTAATAGTTCTTCTACAAAAAAATTCACAAAGAACTATGAGTTTGACCAAAAATACCAATGAAAAATAAGGCTCAAAAATACAATTTCCCCTTACTTTACATAACACAGAATAGTTTTTAAAAGGCACAACTTTGAAATTTGTATAAATGTAAGGAACTGTCTTAGCAAAGGAGCCCAGGACCAGGCTTTATAAATTGGTTGTCATCTTTTATGATAAGTCTCACACATAGCAATTGCTTTCTTAAGGTTCTTATCATAGCAGTTGTCCCATAGGAATCCACATAGCCCTCTTCTTGGATGCTTTTGTGCTAATTTCCATAGTCTTAATGTCCAACATCAAGACTTTGATAGATACTATTTAGGGCTCTTCCACACATCCCAATGGACTATCTAATTACTAGCTATCCTTTAGATCAGTGATTCTCAATTTGGCAACTCCTAACATGTATGGACTTCAACTCCCAGAATTCCCCATATAGTATACCATTTCCCTAGATCACCATATTGGTTTACCAGCAACTTCAGGGGAAAGAAGACCTAGAGATGTGCCTGGGGTCAGATGGAAAGCAATGTGAAGTTATGGAAGGAAGGATTTCACTAAGACTGATGTTACACATCCATATGTGAGCTGCTCAGTAGGACCAGATGTTTTTTCCTACCTGGTCTTTACAATACACTCCTTCTCTTTCACACATACAGTAATGTTCTGTGGAAATGGGGCAGCATCCCTTGTAATTAAGGATGCATTACCTTTAATAACCATAGAGTGATATAAATACTGATAACATAGTACAAAACACAGTAATTTAAGGCAGTGATCATTCAATGCTACACAACTTTTTTTTAAGGTGACACTTATTTGATCAATAGGAAAGTGCACCATGATATAAAGGTACAAGTGAAATTCACCTAAACACAACTAACGTGCTGCTTTAAAAAGCCTCAAATATCATTAGAAACTCAGGGCAACAGTAACAACTTTGGAAAAAGCAAGTGAAGGTTTTTAAAGAGAGGCAAAAAACTTATTTCATTTTCCTTTAGTAAAAATTTGCTCATTCCAATATGTTTTCCTTAAAGATCATTTACAAAGTCTCAGTGAGAAAATATGGATGCTAATCAAACACTGCATGTCAAATATCTTTACAAATCTCAGATATGCAAGCCAGTATTATAATCACTGCATTACAGGTTGTGTTGCATGATGCCATTACTTGCATGACATGTGACACTTCGATGCTGCAGGAGAAACTAAGAAGAGCAGTACGGAAAAGGAAGGAGTTATTTTCCATTTTCTCTTGATTACGCTCCCTCCCAATCTGCTTTTCTAAATGGGGACTGCCTACCTTCCACCAAGAAGCTAAAACAAGCATATGGAACAAGCATATGAAATGGGAAATGAATATTTACTTAGGGGGAAAGCACTGATACCCTTCTCTTGCCTGCCTGTAGTACACTTTAAAATCTTATCTATTTTTTTAAAAATAGAAGAAATGGAAGCAATCTGGTTTTAACAGTGGGCTTATTTCTGGCCCATAGGAAAACTGGGTGCTTCTCAGTCAACACTTTTAGCTGTTAAATTGTATAGGTCAGAGGTTTTCAAACTTGACAACTTTAAGACTTGTGGACTTCAACTCCCAGAATTCTCCAGCCAGCATAGCTGGCTGGAGAATTCTGGGAGTTGAAGTCCACAAGTCTTAAAGTTGCCAAGTTTGGGGACCCCTGGTATAGGTTGATAATGATAAAAATGTTAAGCCATGCGCTGAAAAAGAAAGCATGCCTTCCTCACTGTAAGATCTCCCATATCTATCTTGAGGGTCTAGACATTTTTTAATTGTATTAATAGCTGCATTTGAAGGAGGGTTCAAGAAGCTAGCTCCACACAGTTTTAACAAAAAACAAAAACAAAAAGGACTCAAGACAGGAAAATGAGAGGATTCTTTTTACGGTAGCTTAGTGTAATGTAGATTATTAAATCAAGACTTGTATTTTTTTGATGACCAGACTGGATGATTTTAAAGTCCATTATGCTTCCATGGTGTACTGAGGAACATAGGCCTGTCTGATGCAGATAAGTTCTAACGCAATTGTAGGTTTACGAACAAGCAAAGCAGATGGAGAATGTTCAGTGATAACCGAGATGACAACTAACTTAGGGCAGATTTTAGCATGTGGAGAAAGACACAAAATGAAAGACACACCTTAGCCTACATAATGCTAATAGCAGCACTAAAACCTTGCTTGCTTGGAGGAACCATTGCACTGGCCTAGAGCAGTAGAGCATGCCATGCTTATAGTCACGTGCCCAGGAGATTTCCCGTCTTCATAGTCATTACCAATGTCCACATAAGACTTCCGTTACTCTACTAACAGGCATAGACTTTTTTGTCTGTGTTTTTTTTTTAATTAAATATGTAGGATTGATATTATTACCAGTCGTGTTTATTTTGCCCATCCTGTGGTTGCTTCCCCATTGATGTAGGCAAAGCCAGGAAAGTGTTGCATGTGCTCATATTCAGAATTTCTCCGTGTGGTTAACGGGGTGTACATGTCACTGGAATTTCCATATCTTGTGGAATGCATTGGTGGACTTGTATAACAAGGGTTTGCCGAGGGCACCTCTGGCCAGCGAGGTGTAACTGGAGATGGATGCAATCTTGGGGTGCTGCTCATCAAGCATGGCTCCATCCGTGAAGACGGGCTATTGAAAGGGTACTAAAGACACAAAAGTATATTGTCAAAACATTTGTCATGCAATTACAGTTCAGATTCCTCTGCCCCGCTGCCCCCGCCCCCAGAAAAGAAATAAATAAAATGCAAATTCTGACAGAGCTGTCTCCTTAACTTTTTATGGTGGGTAATATAGAATTACAAAAATCTGTGATTGTGCAAGGGAAAACAAAGTTGGTCTAGGAATTTTAACCCAGTATACAATAAATCTATCCCTTCTTCATCAAATCAGCAAGCACAAGATAAATAATAAAGGTTTGCTATTGCAATTAATATAAAATAAACATTTTTCTCATTGTATCACGAATTATCACAAATTATCACATATTGTACAATTGTATGCAAACATTTAGGCACACCTAGTTATATTGAACGTTTTAATGAATTCCTAAGTGAAAAGTTCCTGATCTTGTAACTAAAGTAAGGTGAAAAATCAAGCAAATTGGAGGAAGATGTAAATTCTATTGTATGGGAATAAGCCTTTATGTGAAAGAAGTTTTTTCATTCACAGTTTCCACCTTTACTCCAGACCCTTTTTGCTCCAGATTTCAGGCCTACCTGAAACCTGTATCTCCTCACTTGAAAACCATATTCATTATTTGGAAACGGAAAAAAGCCTAGTTAAAAAAAAACATTTTCAATCAGACATATTAATATTTGATGAGTCATTTCTAGATGGAAACCTTATATAGATTTTTTTGCTGAAAGAAGAAAAAATGATATTATAATTCATGGGTTGAGGATTAAAAAAGATGTGGACAAAGTGAGGGCTTGAAGGAATTTGTATGACATATAGGAGGGAGAATTATAAGATTGTGTTTGTTGAAGAGAAGGACAGAAGTCATATTTCATAACTTTGTTTTTTTACAGCCCCTTCCTTTTTCTTCTTTTCTTTCTTTTCTATTTTTTCTTTAGATTTGGATTTTAATGTATATAAAATTTTCTAAATAAATAAATAAATAAATAAATAAATAAATAAATAAATAAATAAATAAATAAATAAATAAATAAATAAATAAATAAATAAATAAATAAATAAATTCTTGTATAGTTCATTGAGGCATGACAATGCATAATACTGGGGCAAGACCAGAAGTGGGTTCCTACCGGTTCTAATAGTTTCTTTAGAACCGTTAGTAAACCAGTGATGACGTCACGGAACCAGTTCTTTCGGTGTGTTCTGTGGGCGCCGCCATCATGGATTTTGCTTCTGCGCATGCGCAGAAGCGAATTTTTGCTTCTGCGCATGCGCAGAAGCTATTTTTTGATTGCTGCGGGGGCACGCACGCATGCACGGCGCAACCCTGAGCGAACTGGCAGCAAACGGATCCAGAACCCACCCCTGGGCAAGACCATGGCTTCCTAGACCATGGTATGCATTACCCGGTGCTTAAATCTGGCTCGCGTGGATGGCCTGCAAATATCAAAGGATTGGCCTGCGGTGTCGCTGCCGGGCAAAACAGGCCACCATTTTCGGCCTCCACGGCCTCCTGCAAGACTCTGCCGGCCAAAAACAGGCTGCGCGGGGGCCCCATTTTGGCTGGCAAAGTGCTGCAGGAGGTGTCCGTCCCGTCTCCCCCCTGCTTCCCCCCCTGCCGGCCCACAGAGAACTACAATGCTGATCCGGCCCTCAAAGAAATCCAGTTTGACACCCCTGACCTATGTGAAGGGCTACTGGCAAGGGATGGATTGCACCTCACAAGAACTGGAAATAATATATTTGGAAAATGACTGGCTCATCTTATCAAAAGAGCTTTAAATTAAAATTGAGGGGGGAGGAGGGCCAATCTTCATGATCTTTAGAACCTAATGCCAAGTAAAAACCACTAGATAATCAATCACATAAGGAGATAGGCAGTAAAGAGAAAGAAGAAATAAAAAAAGAAAAATACAATGAAGTAGAGAGTGATGGAAAGGATGGAAATCCTAATTACAAAGCAGGAGATATAAGAAACATACCAAAGACACAGAAATGACTCAAATGCCTATAAACCATCAAAGTTTAGGGAGCAAACAGGGTGAACTTGAAGTATTAGTACATGAAGGCAGATATAATATAGTTGCCATTACTGAAATTTGGTCGGATAAAACTCTTTCTTCTCACTGGCAGTGCAGATTGACAGACAAGAAAAGAGTTTCCTTAAACATGGTCATAGATTCGATGATCCACCATTCCTCACTTTATTAACATTCTGAGGCAAGCAAGCCCAGGCAAAAAGAAAGGGCTAATAAACAACTGTAAAAACAAAGGGAACAGGGACACAGTGAGTTGTTTCTCTGTATAGCCAACCCTGTCATTCCCCCCCCCCTGTTGATACAGCTGCGTTTATGAATGTGTCATGAATATAAGAAAGAATAATTGCTGGAAAATAATATGGCATTGCAAATATGTAGTATTTTTTACAATAAAATCTGTGATGGCTGAAGCCCCAGCATGGAAAGATTTGTACGGGTAGGTCAGCTAATTGCAAATGAGTCAGGGACTTTTTTCCCCCTTCCAGTGAAGAGACTATTGAGAAACAATATTTTTAAAATCCGCCTTGGACCCTGCCTGCCTATTAACTCCACCAGTGAAGCATCTATTCAGCCTTGTTGGAGTGTCCAAGGCTTCACCATCTGCGCGGATGCCTGCGCAAGAAGCCCGAATCACCTTTTACACTCCGCATCCGGTTTAATGAAGAGTGCTTAAGCATGCTGATCTCAAAACACTGGGGCCTACTGATCTTTGCGTAGTATAAAGGCGACATTTGTTGGAGAGCTCTTGACAGGAAATTACCATTTTCTGGGTCAACTCACTTGCCATCCCCATGCTGTTGAACCTTGACAACAAACACTGGTCCCTTTAAGTTGGGGTGACTTTAAGCTGATTATTGTTAAGGCCCTTTCTCCCCCAAATTTGAAATGAGCTCTAGTTCTTTCCCGTTATTATTTTAGAAAATGCTATTTTAAGTTCTCCTCCACCCAACCAAGATTGGGTTCTTGAAAATCAGGCTGAAGAATAATATCTTTCTTCTTATCCTTCAGCTTCCTGGTTGATTATGCAGAATGAAAGGTGTCTCTCTCCGAAGCAAAAATATTTTCCTTATGAATGCAACTCTTAACATGATAAGAGTTTTGTTCATATTTTAGAAAATCTGATATAAAGCAAAATATTGCTTTCAAATATTTAGCCTTACAGAGTTGTAATATATTTCGCTGGTTTTTAAAAAATGCACATTAGGTATGGAATGTATGTTGTAAAATCAAGACATGATACAGATTTTTTAAAAATTGATGGTTTTATGTATAATATTACAATCCTTGTTTTCCATGTCAAATGCTTCTCCATCTTTTACTTAATGTACAATATCATGGGATTATTGAAATTCTGACTGAAACCAAATTTATTGGTTATTTCAGAAGTCAGCCATATTGGTCTAGTGGTTAAGGCAGCAGGCTAGAAAGCAGAAGATTGTGAGTTCTAGTCCTGGCTCAGGCATGAAAACTGACTGGATGACTTTGGGTCATTCACTCTCAGCCCAATTCACTTCACAGAATTGTTGTGGAGAAAATAGCCAGAGGAAGGAATATTAGATATGTTTGCTGCCATAACAACAACAACAACAACAACAACAACAACAACAACAATAAAAAAGTGGAATTAAAAATTAAAAAATCTTGCTCTAGCTCAGGATACAGTCCTCTATTGTCCTGTTACTGCCCTCTCTCGGTGCCTGGAGGCTGTGGGAGCCTAGGTGCATGGAGCCCCGAGATCCGGGACTTTGTCATCTTTAATTCTGGGTGTGATCGCACTACCCCAGATGGATCCAGTCTGCAAATTGGCGGTTCTCCTGGATTTGTGACTCCTGCTCGAAAAGCAGGTGGCAGTCGCAGCTAGGAGAGCCTTTGTGCAACTTCAGGTTGTGTGGCAGTTGCGGCCTTTCCTGGATCAGGAATCCGTGCACTTAGTCATTCAGGCCCTACTCACCTCACAGCTAGACTACTGAAATGTGCTCTATGCAGCGCTACCCTTGAAGAGCATTCAGATGCTATAGCTGGTGCAGAGTGTGAAGGCACATTTAAAACCCTTCGTGGCATGAGTCCAGGCTACTTGAGGGACCGTTTCATCCCACTGGGATTGGCCCACTCCTCAGTATAAATATTGTACTGAGACTTGGACTAGCTCCATACAAGAGGGAAATTTTTCTACTGGAGATCATACTTAACTACTTATGGAAGAACGAAGGTCAAAGTGGGCAGGTAAAAGGGTAGTCTGAAGAAAAGTGTTTTTTATTTATTTCTTTTAACAGTGTTAACCTAAATAAAGAATTTTTATGTGTTTTTCTACCTTTTGATGGTATGAAACCATGACAGAAAAGGCACACTTCTAGCTGTCATCAGGTGGCAATATTTAGGGGAAAGGGCACGCCAATCCTATCTGACCTGAAAGATGTCCTTAGGAATAGGTGATCATATTTTAAAGTGCTTAAAGGTGATGATCAGCACCTTGAATTGCACCTGGAAGCCAATGCAGCCTGTGCAACAGAGGTGTTACAAGGGCAAACCTAGCTCCTCCCCACCCACCCCCATTACTTTGCACACTGCTGTATCCTAGACCAATTGAAGTTTGCCAGTCTTTAAACGCAGCTCATTTAGAGCACTTTGCAGTAATCCAAATAGGAGGTGACCAAGGCAAGAGTCACAAGAATCAAGGCTTCCCTATCCAGAAAAGGGTGCAATTGGTATACTAAATAAATCTGTGCGAAGATCCTCTAGCTATGGCTGCCACCTGCTCCTTGAGCAGGAGATGTGAGTAAGTCAGTACCCTATGGAACAACCCCCCTGAAGCTCAGCAGGCCTCTACCCTCCTAGCCTTCTCTAAAGCTTTGAAGACCTGGCTTTTTCTCCCAGCACTAGAATAAAATGAGATGACTGCATATCAGACGTTTGGCTTGGCACCAGGCTTTTTGTTTTTAATGTTTTGTTTAGTTTTATGATTTTATTATGGATTTTACTCTGTTTTAACTTTTGATTAGGAGCCGCTCAGAGTTGGTTATAAGATAGGTGGACATATAAATGTTTTAAATAAATAAATAAAATGTTATCAATTTTAATAATTGTACTAGAAGGGACCACATAAAAGATTTTAAGAGCTGAATGTAATCTTGGAGCCATAGGTTGACCACCTGTGTCACAACTCATGGCTTATAAATCATTACAGCTGCGTTCATGCAATAGTCTAAGCCAGTGATGGTGAACCTTTTTTTCCTCGGGTGCCGAAAGTGCACGCGCGCTATCGCGCGTGCATGCCCACACCCATAATTCAATGCCGCCCACATGCCCCAGCCCCCTGCGCATGCACACGCAAACCCCCTGCACTGCCCCGTCCCTACGCATGCGCGCACGACCCCCCCCGCTCCCCCGTTTCCTGACTTCCAGTGGGCCCGGTAGGCCCGTTTTTTGCCCCCCCTGCCCCCCCAGAGGCCCTCCAGAGGCCGGAAACGGCCCATTTCCTGACTTCTGGTGGGCCCAGTAGGCCCGTTTTTCACCCGCCCCAGGCTCCAGAGGCTTTCTTGGAGCCTGGGGAGGGCGAAAATGCCCTCCCCCACCCCCCCGGAGGCCCTCCAGAGGCCGAAAACGCCCTCCCAGAGCCTCCGCGCGAGCTGAAAATTAGCTGGCCGGTGCGCACATGCGCGCTGGAGCTGAGCTAGGGCAATGGCTCGCGTGCTGACAGATATGGCTCCACATGCCACCTGTGGCACACGTGCCATAGGTTCGCCATCACTGGTCTAAGCTGAAACCAAATGAATTTCAGCATAGCTTTAAATGATCTTTGGATGCCAAGACAAACTCCTTGTTTATCTTTACAACTTGAATGCACATGGGTTATTTAGTCAGCTTCCTTATATCGTTTCCTCCCTGTGCGTTATGATTGGCACTTGATCTTTTTCTGTGCTTTTCAGGCTGAAAATAACAGGTGAAGTATTGCTCATCATCAAGCCAAGAAAGGTTTTTTCCTGTTAAATTTTTACAAGGCTCCTAATTAAATCATGGAGGCGGATCTGTGGTAAATCCATCGGGTGATGTAGGTTTGCCCAAAAGCAAAGTCAATTTTAATTTTAGGGTTAATTTCACTCAAACATTAGTGTAAAGTCTGAGAGATGCTTTGTTGCAAATTGTACATTTTGTCCCCAAGGTCCCCCATGACCAGCACATGGGATACAAATAACTTCAACAAGGTAAAGGATGCAAGTGCTCTGAACCTGAGAATTCTCCCATCCATGCTCCATTAAAAGGAAAGAAAATAATGTTTTGTTCACACATATTATTTTATTCTGCTCAAAAGCAGTAAACCACTGTGGAAAATAAAATAGGCACACCCAACCTGGAGGCCCTTGGAAGTTCCTCTTTAGAAGTTTAATTGTTTACTGTTCATAAATATTACAAGAATATAGCCTGCATTTGTCAGAACTTTGTCAATTTTCTTATCAAATAACAAATTTAAAAGCAAATGAATAATCAAACACTGAGTGGGCACATGTGAAAAGGGGCAGAGTTTGATCTTGTGGCCACAGCTACCACCCTGGTTTTTTAAAAAAAATCACTTTTTGTGGTTGCCCTGATGGATGTTTCATTTAACCCAGGGGTCCCAACACCCGGTCCATGGATCGGCATTGGTCCGCAGCATGCCAGAAACAGGGCCACGCAAACAAGCAAAGCCCCAAAGATACCAAGGTTGATGTCAACCTCCCTCACTGTCTTGGCTCTCTGCCCAGACTTTAACAGGGACTGAATTCAGGTGGTGTGAAATACCTGTCTTGGCCAAATACAGAGTTTCTTTAGTGGGGTCTCAAGCCTGAATAACATTGATGGCAGAACAATCTGCCCAAAGGTTAGCAATATTCTTTTGCAGCCTTGTCTGTCGGGGAGCCAAGAAATCTTTCTTAGCTCATTGGAATATACTTTACAGCATAAGGTATATGCTCTGGCGTACGCGAAGACCAGCTTCCCAGCACGCATGCGCGCACTGGAAACAGGGGTGGGTTCTAACTTACCTTGCTGCCGGTTCGCTTCCTCCCGCACCGCTTGGGCGCGCCTCATGGGCACGCGCGCGCTTTGCGCGCACGTGCTTTGCGCGCACGCGCATGCACAGTGCCAAAATTTTTTTTAAAAAAAAAAGCCAAAAACAAGATGGCGACGCATGTGCAGTGCTGGAAACTCAGCTTCTGCGCATGCGCAGAAGAAAAAAACCCCGGAAAAAAATTCCCAAAAAATAAATTCAAAAAATTCAAAAAAATAAAGATTGCGGCGCCCATGGACCGGCACCGACCGAACCAGATCCGTGACGTCACTGTGACATCACCAACGGGTCGCTACCGGTACAGGCGAACCGGTCCGAACTGGAAGGAACTCACCTCTGACCGGAAACCAGAAGAGCAGCTGGTGACAGCGCGCGTGCCCACAGAGAGGGTTCTGCGTGCCACCTCTGGCATGCGTGCCATAGGTTCGCCATCACGGGGATAGAGAGAGCAAAACCAGTCTCCTGTTATGCCACCTGCCCCTGTTCAGAGGGGTGTTAGGAACTTGGAGTAAGATCCTGTGTCTCTGCAAGACCAGCCTCTCCACCGCATCCTCTCCACCCTGAGGCCCCCAGTCCACAACACCCAGGCTGGCCAAACATCATGGGTAAGCTTTGGAATGTGAGCTTTGCTGTTTACTTCTTCATCTAACTTATTGATATGTTTTCCCATCCATCCAGGGGATGCAGGAAGCACATGAAACTACGCCCCCTCCGGTCTGCAGAAAAACTCTCTCCATGGAACTGGTCCCTGGTGCCCAAAAAGTTGGAGGCCATTGATTTAACGTAATGAGATAGGAGATTGATGTGGAGGGATTGACACTGACCTGTGAAGAGTTTCTGTGATAAGCTGAGTAATGGAGGGGTGCAGAAATAGTGCTGTCGTGTGGTAAAGATGGATACTGGCTCTGCATCGGGTGGGAGTGCTGGTTTCCGTAAGTACCATAGTTGTAACTTCCTGTATACCTGGAAAAACACAGAAGAATCTTAGAGCTGTATTTCACACAATAATCTCTTCCTGAAACTGAGGCTAATCGGAGAAATCAGTTTGGTCTAGTGGTTAAGGCACCAGGCTAGAAAGCCAGATGTTGTGAGTTCAACTCCCACTTTAACCATGAAAGCTGGCTGGGTGACCTTAGGCCAGTCATTCTCTCTCAGCCCAATCCACCTTACAGGGTTGTTGTGGTGTGGAAAATAGGAGGAGGAAGGTGTGTTGGAGATGCTGCCTTGAATTATTTGAAAATAATAATAATGGTGGGATATAAATTAAAAAATAGTTCAAAGGGACAATGCTAAGGATGGATGCAAAAAAAAAAAAGTATTAACCTACCCATGCTCTTCTCTGTGATGATAAACAGGTATCCTGTGTGTCACAGATGAATGAGGGACGTGTGGACTTCTCATGCAAGGCAGCGGTTGAGAGTTTTCAGCAGGTGATCCAGCAGCTGTAGTTACAGTATACGTGAGAGACCATGTATAGGACTGCATGGCCCCTACGTAAAGCAGAAAGAGTCAGTTAGCTTCGAAATACTTTATAATCTCCACTAAAATCAAATGCAAGGATGCTCTGTAGATCTTGTAGATTCCTAATGATGATGGAGGAGGAGGACTTAAATTGTCAGGGTTGGACACTCCTGCTTTAAATGATTCCGTATTAAGAGTGCAACTGGGGTCACACTGAGGAAGAGATGATTGCAAATGTACCTCTCCCTTGTAGTTAGTTTTGTCTCAGATTCCAGAGAGGTTTACACTTGCAAATTGTTCCCAGAAGATGGCTGAATAGGCATGGTAGCACACAGTGGTGGGTTGCTGCCGGTTCGGACCGGTTCTTTAGTACCAGTAGCGGAAATTTACCGCCGCTTGCAGAACCGGCAGTGATGACCGGCGGTCCACGCTCCCGAATCGGTCCTCCATTTGCCGCGGCTTGCAGAAAAACCCTCTGCTCATGCGCAAAGCTTCTGCGCATGCGCAGAGGGTCATTTCTGGGTCTTTTGCGCGATGCAAAACGCGCACTTACGTCGCGATGCGAACCGGTAGGGAAGCTAAGTGGAACCCACCCCTGGTAGCACAGGAGTAGAAAAATAGCAAAGGCTAGAAGTATTCTATCTTTACCTTCCCACCTTCCTCTCATTAATATACCCATTCCACCAGTCTTTCCAAACCTTTTTCTCTACCAAAAGTGGTAATCAGGACTTTGTTACTGTATAGGCATTTGCATGTGGTATTCACTTTCTCTCTAAGGGCATTTTCATTACCTCATGGAAGGAAATTCTGATTGCTGCAACTCAGAAATTCCATCTTACCCTGAGGTAAGATAGGCAGCCAATAAATTTAATAAATAATAAATAAGGAGGATATTGTAGACGTGAAAATCTGTAGAAAAGACTAACCAAAATGATCAAGGATGGGGATACCAACAGAATACCAATGATGGGAATTTGTTTCCATCTTATTTCCTTCCATTCCAAATGTCTTTTTTTCTGTGCTTATCTCAGAAATACATTTGGTTTTCTTTTAAGATTCTTGGAAATAATTCTTCTGTAAAAACTGAATGGAAGAGAAGCACTGTACAAAAAGCAGGTTGGGCCACTCGCATTTATTAAAATCACAAATCTTTCTCTTCATGTGTAAATCCAGTTTTCCTATCTTTTGCAAGGTTCCAGATATTTTATGAGTCCATGCAAAAAGATCAGTATATTCTTTAAGAATTGAGTTATGGTACTTGGGCTGCAAAAATCCAAAGCTGGGATATCAGTGGTGTGTTCATCCATGTGTTTCTTGATCTCTCAGCAGCCTTTTGACCATGGTATCCTTTGAACAGGTTGCAGGAATAAGAGTGTGAGGCACGATGTGGCAATGTTTTTCCTTCTTTGTTAGTTGCTAGTCCAGTTAATGGTAGTCTAGTTAGTAGTAGTGGTGGGAGAGGTCACACCCTTGGCCCTCACTTATGAGGTGCCTCAGGGCTTGATACATTCCCCCCCTCCTGGTTTAACATTTACATGAAACCTCTGGAGCCAACCATCCACTGGTTCAGAATCCAATGATCATCAATACACTCAGCTGTAATCTCATCTAGGGTCAGCCAAGTGACGCTGTTAATGCCCTGTTCTGGTGTCTGGAGGCTGTGTGAATCTGAATGGGTTGGAACAAACTCACACTCAATCCTAGCCTGAGTGGCTATGGATTTTTGTCTCCCCAGGATTTTTGCTCTTTAGTCCTAGATGACTGGTGCACAATCTTGGGGGTCATTTTACCTCAATAACTCAAAGAATATGTGGCCACTGTAGCCAAGACAGCCCTTGCCAGTTGTGCCCATTTCTTGACCAGGAGGCTGTCTAAATGATCACTCATACCTAATCCCCTCACAGATAGATCACAGTACTGTGCTTTACATGGGACTATCCTTGAAGATCATTCAGATGATGTGGCTGGTCCAGAATGTAGCAGCATAGCATGTTTTGGGCATGCCTTGGTGTGTTTATGTGACAACACTATTCTGAGAGCAGCACTGGTTGCCAGTTAGCTTCTGAGTGTAATTTAGGGTGGTTATGACCTATGAAGCCCTCCCTGGCATAGGGTCTGGTTATCTGAGGGACAGTGCTGTCTCCCATGGTTTTTGCCCATTTGGTAAGATTGGATAGATTCAGTGTCCCAAAGGTGCTTTTTCAAGAGGCAACTGGACTTTCTGGTTTTTTCTTTGAAGACATTTCGCTTCTCATTCTTAGATGAGAAGCGAAACGTCTTCAAAGAAAAAACCAGAAAGTCCAGTTGCCTCTTGAAAAAGCACCTTTGGGACAACCATGACCTGGATGACTGAGAATCTCCATAGACAACGTAAGCCACACAGAGTTGCTTAGAGTTGGGTAGAATCTAAATTTCGTTAATCAACAAATCCCATCCCTGATCTGCCTCCAGTTTTATTCAAAAGACTTGATATGGTCTTAAAAATAAAGATAAATTTGGCAGCCCTATGCCTAATAATTCACCGATGCTACTGATGATTGGATAGCCTTAAAGAATTCTATTTCTCATTCTGTACAAATTTGGGGTGTAATGAAAACTTCTTCCTCCTTTCTCCCTCGCAGTTTTAGGTGAACATTATCCTTTCAAAGCTCTATAAACAAGCAGTTCTTCTTAGCCTTACCAACCTGTGGTGGTTGCTAAGCCAGCATACTCTGGGGACTGACTGGTTATAGGAGAGGGAACGGATGGAACATCCACTGAGGTGGCAGATTTCGCTGGAGAGAAAGCAACAGGGGAGGGACTCGATGGGACAGGTTCTGCCACTATGATCTCTTCTTGTACTTCAACTGCAGCCAGGAGAAAAAGGAGTAGAAAATATAAACATGAGAATTATATCCCAGCATTCTTTTTTCTGTATTCATTATTTCTTTTTCTAGGATGCACCTCTTCAATAAAATTGTAAATGAATATTGCAAGCTCTTAAAGCAGACTTTACTTTATCTCAAGGCACTTTAGTACAAACATCCGTCATGCCTCAAGAGAAGCTTTTCTGGTGGGCCAGTCACCCTCTCTCTCTCAGCCCAACCCACCTCACAGGACTGTTGTTGTGGGGGGGGAAGGAGGAGGAAGGAGTATTAGGTGTGTTTGCTGTCTTGAGTTATTTGTAAAAATGCTAAAGGTAGGAATAAATAAATAAATAAATAAATAAATAAATAAATAAATGCTAATGAATGAATATTAATTACTGATTATATTTATTAACACATGTAAATAAAATAAATATACCTAAATCAAATGAATTAAATTAATTTAGCGGAGTGCTTAGTAAAAAAAAAAAGTAAATAATATAGTGGAACCAGTCCATGTGCATTGAGAACATCTAGAACGAGAAGTCTAGGTTCAGACAGCTGAAGTTAACTGGCCAAACTATCTGGATATAATAGGAATTTAAATGTAACACAATTGCAACGCATCAAATTGGAGAAAACTGGTGGGAATTGTGATGTTCTGGGAATGCTACTGCACAATAGCAGCAACTTTTGAGAGTAATTTGGAAGCAGCTGCGATTTTAATATGCCTTTCTGATCTTCAGGAAAGGACTTGTTGCTACAGTATTTTGCTAAAGTGGGAGAGAGAACTTTGTATAAAGCAGTCTTTAGTTTCTAACAAAGATGTAGTAGTATGAGCCGAGGTGGCGCAGTGGTTAGAGTGCAGTACTGCAGGCTATTTCAGCTGACTGCTAGCTGCAGTTCGGCAGTTCAAATCTCACCGGCTCAAGGTTGACTCAGCCTTCCATCCTTCCGAGGTGGGTAAAATGAGGACCCAGATTGTTGGGGGCAATATGCTGACTCTGTAAACCACTTAGAGAGGGCTGTAAAAGCACTATGAAGCGGTATATAAGTCTAAGTGCTATTGCTATTGCTATTTTTCTCTGCAAAGCATCTTCATAACCATTGAGCATTAATCAGAGGTGGTATTCAACCGGTTCGGGCCGGTTCGGGTAGTAGCGACCTGCGGGTGGGCCTGCCCACCTGCCCCGGCGCTATGCCGTCCTATTTAGCCACGTTTTCAAGCCGTGCGCATGCATGCAAGCCACGCGCATGAGCAAAAAGCATGTGCGGAAGGCCACACGCATGCGTGGAAGGCGCGCACATGACCGAAGCTTGCGTGCGCACACGCTCACATTTTCAGTGCTGGGCAAACTGGTAGGGAAATTATGTGAATCCCATCTCTGGCATTAACCCATAACCCAGGGTACAGAAATCCAAATAATGGGGAATCGTATAAAAAAAATAAGTCAAAGCCCGTCAAATGACTTATATTAATGTGTGAGCACAGACAGGCCTAATCAATTTTTGTCATTTGTACCACACACAAAAGCAGATGTTCCATTGGCACATTTTTTTTTTTACTATTCTAACAATAACAAACACAGATAAACATAGGACCATTTGGGGTGGATTGATGTAATTTCAAGACCTTGATGTAACCTTACCTATTCCAGTGCCACCTTTCATCGCCCTCATCAGTTCATTGGCTCTCTCCTGGCAGTGGAGTGATTCTAACAAGTACAACACATAGTCATCAAACATCAGGTGAATAAGGTGAAAAGATCCTGGTGACAAAATAATGTGAGGAAAAAAGTGAATGCCATTTGCATGAAACTCATTGGCGTTTACAGTCCTGCTATTACTCACTTAATTGTGAGCCCCAGGGGAAAGAAAAAAACTATGGTACCCAAGGGAGGCAGTGGGATGATCAGCTCTGCTTGCAGGCAATATGAGAGGTGCTACCAAAGACACAAAGTGGCTGTCCAGGGGTGTGGAGTTGCACTGCTCCTGTCCGCCTGCCAATCAGTTGTTTGATAGACAAAAATGCCGTGTCTTTGAGTCAGTTTTGACTTCTGGAGGCTGTTCTCTGCAGTTCTCTGCAAGGTTGACTCAGCCTTCCATCCTTCCGAGGTGGGTAAAATGAGGACCCAGATTGTTGGGGGCAATATGCTGACTCTGTGAACCGCTTAGAGAGGGCTGTAAAGCACTGTGAAGCGGTATATAAGTCTAAGTGCTATTGCTATTGCTATTTCTTGGCAGCCTTTTTTGAAAGTGGCTGGCTAGCTCAATATTTCTAGGGCTAAAAGAACTGACAGGGCCAAATTTATCTATCTGGTTAGGGTAATACTAGAACCAAGAGTTGTTTGATTCCTTGCCTCATGCTTTAATCACTACACCAAACTTGTGGTTAGCAATAAAAGGAAATGTTATAAAAAAAGAACCATTGCGGTTGTATTACACACTGGGTACACCACTGAATTAACTGCAAATCTAGTGCAATCAAGGAATTTGCTTTATAATAAATATGATAAGGAAACTCTGCTTTGTGTAATCTCAATTTGGTGGTTTCCATAGTGCTGGTTCAGCTCTATCGCTGGGCAGTAAGAAACAGATCTCTTAACTGTTCTTCCCCAGCTTCTCATCAATTGCCTTCTAGTGGCTGAAACACATTTATTTATTACACTTGCACACTGCTGAATCTGACAACTGAGTGCTCAGTTTAGAATAATGGTGCCTTTAAAATGCAAAATACAAAACAGACAAATTAATAGCAACCTAACATGAAGAAAACGAATGTACGTGTCCTGCTTCCTCAAACTGGTAAACTGGCAGAATCAGCTGGCAAGCTGGCCAGCTTCTAAATTTTATTTATTTTTTGTTAGATGACTATCCTACCATCTATCCGTGAGCTCAGGGTGATGTAGGCAGCAGTTCTGTTTTTTTCTACAAGAATGACTTTGGAGGGAGGGACTGGCCCAAAGTCATTCAGGGGATTTTTACAGCTGATGCATCTTCATGATGCTCGTACAACACCTTAGCTCTGACATCACACAGGCTCTGTCAGCAGTATGGCATACTGGCTCTACATGCAGGATGGAGGATGGATGACATTTGGCTTTTAACTCAGATACTAATTATAAAGGCCTGCTTCCAGATATACTGGATTTGGCCTTTCTAATCAGCAGTTGAAATTTATCAGATATGCAAGGCACCAGATTATGGAAGATTGCGTCAGAAGAAATAGAGCACCCTTCCCTGGGGGGACTAGAAAATTGTCGTGTCTAGAATGACCTTTATAATAATTATCAATTTCAGGCAGAGTTAATGGCTGTAATTTTCAATCTGATTTGATAATTTGATAATCTAGACCTTCTGTTATATATCAGCTCCCAAAGATTTGAAACAAATGCAAAAAACAGCCAATCTGACTTAAACTCGGTCAAAACCTGGATGTGCTTGAGGACAATATTCTAGTATGATTGCCTTTCAGTCAAGCCTACCTGGATTTTTCTTGTTTCCCTGTAACTTCTCCTTAAACATTAATAGTTATCTCTCTTATCAAATAACTATATAATATGTAGGGAGAAATTCAATGTTAAGGTGCAAAAATAGCCATATCAACTTATGTTAAGATAATATGAAAGGACATTAAATTATTGTTTACACTGTGATTTTATACATGTTTATTAATTAATAATATTCAATTTGCTTATTTTACATTAATTGGGGCTACTTGAGCTTCTCTGTTGCTACATTAGGGTTATCAATTTTTTACAATGTGAAAAAGTGTATTATTCTGATACTGTTTTCCTCCTCCCTCCATGCCGACATCAAAAATGGATGGCTTCACATCTTGTCCTATGGAATTAAAAGATCCTTGACAGATGGCTATCTAACCTCTAACTGAAAATACCCAGTGAAGGGGAGATTCTCTGGATAAGAAATTCTACCATCAAACTCCTCTCATTGTTAATTTCAACTATTATCTTTTTATAATATGCCAATAATGGTGCTGATAGTTTTTGAGTTTTTGAGAAGAAAAACATTCTGTCTTTTTTTCTACAACCTTTATCCAAATCATCACTTTCTATTACGATAGATAGATAGATAGATAAAGTGATGATTTGGGTAAAGGATTAGGGTTGTGGGGGTGGGGGGGGACCAGAATGTTTTCCTTCTCAAAAACTATCATCACCATTATTACTGCCTTCAACTCCACTGGAGCTCATTTGCTCCTTGAAAACAGCCACTCTCCAACCTTGTACATATGGAAAGATATGAAACTTCTTCACTTTTTTTTTTTTTTTTACTATGGTGCAAAATTGCTCTTCTTGAAATCTCAGGGGGGAAAAAACAGTACCGAAGCTAGGGGCACTATGCAAAGTCATGTCCCGAATTACTCTTGTGCCAAAACAGGACCACATCAAGAGGAACTGTGGTGCCACTTTCTTCAGGTAACCTGGTCTTTTTGCAGCTACCTGTCAATAAAAAGAAACAAGTGATCCAAATGTGCTTACAAGGTATCATCCAAAGTGTATGTCAACATTTTGCATATGTTACATTCTTGTTGGAGAGATGCAGGCTGTAGTTTGTTGGCTTGCAAAGTAGTGTCTAGATTAGAGATCTTTGTTAACAGAGAATAGCATGAGCCTATTTAGCTAAAATTGCAATTGTTGGCCAAAATGTGTCAGATCTGATTGGTACTGGCCTTAATATTAGTAGGGAATGTTGCATTTGGCACAACAGTATAAGTCTGATAATCTAATCTATATCTTCTTTGTCATATGAAAGTCTTAGTTGATAACACATGATAAGCAACAGAGGTCAATATACAGTATACAGGCCAATCTGAAGATGATGATGATGGTGGCGTATGGAAGAGTGTGAGAGAAGTAAATGGTAAAGAAAATGAATTAAGACTTGAAAAGAGAGAAGGAAATAGAGTAATGTTTTGTGAAACTAAGGAAAAAAGAAAAGGTGTCATAGAGGTGATTGAAAGTGACCTAATCTTATGGAATACAAAGTATTTCTGAAAACTTCAGTACCAGAGCCTCCAAACAGTCTCTTCAGAATAGCATCTTCAGAAAGTGAATACTTCCCATTTAACATTATTTATAACTTTGCAAATGCAATGAAAAGAATCAAACTAACTTTTTATTGTCATATTTCAATTTTATTATTGTTCAAATCAGCTGAGTTTTTCTCCATTTTTTTTTCCTATTTTGGGATTCTCCTGATAGATTTGTACAGTGAAAGCAGTACTCCAGCAATCCCAAGTGGTATCAGATAATTCAGGCAAAACCCATGAACCCAGATAAGCTCCAGGTAAATAAATATATCTAGTCAAGGTAGGCCACCTTAGAGCTTCCAAATTATTGCTGACTCAAGATGCTCTTTCTCTGTTCTCATTATAGTCTCAAGCAATTCATCACTTACAACTTAAATCTGTGTTGCAAAAGTTTACTGTAATTACTGTGACCCACAGCAAGTAGATCTGGTAGAGCAAGTCTTGAAATCCAAACCACCAAGCACTGAAAGCAAACAAACCATTTGCTTATAAAAATATATTGGTTATATTGCTCAACTTCTTTGCTAAGAAGTTGATGAAATTGGTTGAATAAATAATAGGTGTGCCATTGTTTTCAACCCATAACATTTTAAAAATATATTATTTTCTGACAAAGTTCTTATTATAAAAAAAATTAATATGTTAGAGCAGGGGGTAAGGTAAGGAAAGACAACTATAAACTTGTTTCATTGTTACAGAACAGTTACAGTTCTCATATCAAAGATATATGGATATGAAAACAGTCCAAGTCATGTAGGGCTTCAGAAAGAAACATAACACATGCCAATATTGATATTTCA
This sequence comes from Thermophis baileyi, assembly GCA_003457575.1. Classification (NCBI taxonomy): domain Eukaryota; kingdom Metazoa; phylum Chordata; class Lepidosauria; order Squamata; family Dipsadidae; genus Thermophis; species Thermophis baileyi. Next base: position 2,016,739 of record QLTV01003284.1, on the reverse strand, counting down.
AATAAAAAAGAGTTTACTACAAACTCCTCACTCCTGTTCCTGCTACCAGCTGACTCTAAGCTACTGTTCCTTTCCAGTTCTGGCCGGAAACAGCTGTAGTTTATTGGTAGAAACCATAATTTGCATGCAAAAGGCCTCCATCATCTCCTGACTGAGAAAGATCTCTGTTTGAAAGACCAAGGAGCTGCTGCTTGTGAAAATAGACAGCAATGAGGTGATTGGACCAGTGATCTGACTCAATATGTTAAGCTTCCTATATACCTGCACCACTACTTTGGCCAATGAGCGGTTGACATCACCAACCCATTGTCTCCTGAGCTGAAGGGGGGGGGGAATCCTCGTTTGGTAATTGCTTCAAGAAGTTGCCTTCAGCTCCAGTTCTTAGATAAAAATTAACCAGTACTGGTTTTAGAGCTCCACATGTGGAGGTTTTATGAGGTCTTATACACCATGTGATTAGCTTCTTTCATCCTTTGCGTGTTTTACTGACCTTCACAACACATCTATCCACCATGGAATCCAGCCATTCGATGTATGATTCAATGGGTGACTGCTCTTCCAAAAGGTGATCAAATTCCTGATATACTGGCAAAATAAAACCCAAGGAATCCAAATCATTAATGGTGCTGTCTCTTAGATGACAAATGAAAGCAAATGAAGAATGAATACAAATTACTTAGCTAAATTAAACAACAGAAAATTAATGCTATATTTAAGAAAAGCTAAATCGTTTCTCATGACTATTCCTATTTATTTATTTATTTATTTATTTATTTATTTAAAATATTTATATAGTTGCCCAGCTTATAACCACCTCTGGTTATATAAAGTCCTTCTTAGTCACGTTCCCTATAATCAGTAGTTTCGCATGATTTTTTTTGCTACATTTCCCAGTATTGTTTATCTGTAAGGAAAAGTCAGACTCCATTCTGAGAATCATTCTTCCACAGCTAAATCAAGACTCTGACCCTTCAGACAGAAAAGGTCATGCATGAAATTCATTTAGAAATGCATCAAGAGGCTATTTAAATCCAGGACAGGCAACACCTTCCCATCAGGAAACATTCTATAGAAATGCAGCAACAGTTATTTGCAATACCTAAAACACATTTTTCTGTGATTTCAAGAATGGTATGAGATGTTTAGATATTATTTGGGCACAGGGGCTGTCTTCAAGGACACATAAGGAAAATAAGCACTAAGTATGGTTTATTGTATTTTTACTTTTATAAATGTTTTACATTTTTGCAACTGTCCAACTTATCTTATGATACACATAAATGGCATCCTTTTCAAAACATGGCATTATTAAGTTGCAACCCCAAACATTCTTTCCATAAACAAATGTAGATATTTTGAATTATGCATGAATAAAATTCTAGTGAAGGCTGGACAAAAGCTGACTGACTTCTAGATAAACATGACTGGTGTATTTCATAACTACCACATAGCCTTACAAACACATTAAAAATAATGGGAACATAAGAATCTGGTTGGATGAGGTCAAAGGTTTATATGGTCTGTAATTCTATGTAGACTGTAATGGCCAATGAGATACATGCTGAAAGCTCATAATTATAACATCATGGTGAGATCTCCCTTCCACAATTGCTTCCTCTAATTGTACTTGTACTGAAATATTATAGACATTGGTCATTCATTGACCAGGTTATTTGCAGGACTACCTCTCCCTAAGGACACCTAACCTATTTTACCAGATTGGATAAGTGGGTACATTTCTAGTCCCCTCCCTTAAATGTTGCTATCCTATAGGACCTGGGAATTGTGCCTTCTCCATAGCAGTCCCTGCTGTTTGGAAGACCCTTCCTTCTGAGGCTTGGCAGGCCCCCACCCTTTTAACCTTCCAAAAACCACTTAAGATCTGACTTCTCCCCTATGCACTGGGATTGAGTGAGATTATGAGATGTACTTGAAAGAGCCGTGGTGGCGCAGTAGTTAGAATGCAGTATTGCAGGCTAACTCTGCCCACTGCCAGGAGTTCAATCCTGACAGTTTGACTCAGCCTTCCATCCTTCCGATGTTCTTATTTAATATTTTAAAAAAAAATCTCGTAAGGTTTCTAAAAATAATTCTTTACTGTATTGCATATCAGTGAAATATTCACTTGTCACAACCACAGTCCTATACTAAATCCTTATTAGTTAAAAATTCATTAGATGTTTCTTCACTCTGAAAACTGAGCTGAAATGGTATCCAGCAAGCGTCCTTCCTTGAAACAGAAGCATCCTGAACCATTCAGGAAAATGTCCGGCCTTGCTATCAAGTGCAGGCTTCTTTGTAGAGATTATTATCCATATAAGGAACCTCCAGTCCAAGTCTCTGAGTACTTGGAAAGTATCTAATCTGCACAGCTATTAATTGGGCGTACATTCAAATATACTGTTCCATAAAGGAATGTTTGAAAGATGAAATCATTTCTTAAAGTGCAGCTAGAGTGTAGTCACGAAAAAATGTTAGTTTAAAAGGAATTGTAAAGTGGTAATTGGAGCAAACAGGTTTTGGGATGTTATAAGTAAGAAATGCTAAAGTTCATGTGAGCCACTCTCCTGTGGTATTAAGGAAATTTATTTATTTATTTATTTATTTTGTCAAGCATATATAAGATTACAGAAAAAGTATAAACATGATTGTGAATACATAAAGTGTATAAACATGGTTATGAATACATGAGATGGTTACGAATACATGGGGACATTAGGACAGGGACGGTAGGCACATTGGTGCGCTTATGCACGCCCCTTACAGACCTCTTAGGAATGGGGTGAGGTCAATGGTAGACAGTCTAAGGTTAAAGTTTTGGGGGTTTGGGGAAGAAACCACAGAGTCAGGTATTGACCACTCTGTTGCTGAAGTTGTATTTTCTGCAATCGAGTTATATGAATATGAATATGAAATATTCATATTTCATATATAAATAGAAATATGAATCTAGGTACCATTAAGTTTTACAACTGCATCTAAAGAGGCAGAAATGTCACAGGGAATTCAGATAGCAACTTTATGCATGCTTATCATTAACAATTAAATATTATAGGATTTGCTTTTAGTAAATATATCCAAATTGCATAATAAAACCCTTGTATGGAAGTGTCCTCCCCTACTCTACTTCACATTGTGATAGATAAGTTGCTGCAAAGAGAAATTTAACAGAAAGCAGAGAAAATGTTATGCAACCAATATTTCTCCCATGTCATCTGCGTTATCATCACATTCAGAGGAGGTGTATGTGGGGCGAGGGGAGTCAGAATCTTTTATCATCTGAGCTGATTTTGGAAACAACATACTGGTACATTCTGTTTTGTTAACATTTGGAGCTAATTTCTCTTAGTTGAAAGTCCTATAGTCTTACATTGTATTATAAGTTTCCTGTGCTCCTCTTGCGAATCCTCCATGGTGTACAGTGTTTGTTTAGTGATACTATTAAGATCCACATTCCTCCAATCTTCCAGCATTTGGAATGTAATGTCTGCACTGTGGATCACAGTTCTTGATGCCTATAATCCAATTTAAACAACTCATTAGCTTAGAGTTTATTGCCTTAGATAATATCACATTATCCCTTTATACGGTTTTGTGGTAGGGTTCTGCTAAGGTGATTTTCTCCTTGGGTTCTGGAAAAGTCATGGAGTGCAGTAAGTAATTTGAATATAACTTTTCCCAATACAAATTAGAGACCTCATGTGGAAGTTCTGAATTTAAGGTAATACTATACTTCTGCTTCTTTTCATTTGGGGAAAAAGGCATTTTCGTCATTTGGAGAATAACCAGTTTCTTCATTATGTCCCTTAAATTCAGATTATTTGTATCTTGACCTTCACTTTTGAAATGATCACAATGATTTAAATAGTACATTCATTCACAATTTCAAAATAATTGAAACAATATCTGAAATCCTCACATCTATAGTAAGTACAGTACCTGAAGAATATTTTCAATATTGGAACTAGGCTCTATCTCAGAGCAGGTCAAATACTACGGTAATAAATCTGAGTGAACTTCTTTCAACATTTTGACCAGTAACTGGTCACATGTACATAGAAAGGGAGGTGGGAGTGGAACATTAGAGAGTGTTTATAGCTTAAGTCTGAGATAGGACCTTCATGCATGACAATGGACTTACTCAATAGAACTGCCGGTATTTCCATTCAATCCATGCAAATGCTATTTGGTATTTTAAGTTAGTAAGGGAGGTGGATCTATGACAATTCACCATGGCCAACTTGCCATGGCCAACTTGCCCCAGCCAACTTGCCCCAGCCAACTTGCTGCGGCCAATTCGCCGCAGGACAAGACTTAAACTAATATCAAAGAAATGGTGGAATAGAATAATTAAAGAAAGGATGCAAAAGGAGGGACAAAATGAAATGTGAATGACAAAAATTAATTTTTTAAAATTTATTTTAAATAATGAAATTGAATTGTTCAACTGTTCCGTGGCGAGCTGTCCTGAGACGAGTTAGCAATGGCGAGTTGGCCGCGGAGAGTTGGCCCATTCCGAAGGAAGGCTGAGGGGAACTTCACTGCAACTATCCACATTGCTTTTGCTGCTGCTATTAAAGATTTCAATGTAGTAGTAAATTAGAGGCTATTCAAAATATTGGAGAAAGACAATTTTACTCAAAGTGCTTATAAACTGCTTACATCGATTTTGGTCATAAAGGGAAGATAAACGATTGATAAGATGGGGAAAACTGGGACAGCAAGATGATGCAAATATTATTTTCAACATGTTTCCTTTACAATTTGCTGTAACTCTCTAGTTCCGTGATGGCGAACCTATGGAGCCATATCTGAGGGCACGCAAGGCGTTGCCCTATGTCAGCTCCAGCACACATGTGCACGCTGGCCAGCTAATTTTCAGCCTTCCAGAGGGCGGGGAGGCCATTTTCACCCTCCCCAGGCTTCAGGAAAGCCTCCGGAGCCTGTGGATGGCGAAAAACAGGCCCAACGGGCCTACCGGAAGTTTGGAACTTCTGGTAGGCCCGTTGGGCCATTTTTCGCCCTCCCCAGGCTCCGGAGGCTTTCCTGAAGCCTGGGGAGGGCGAAAAACGGCCCAATGGGCCTACCGGAAGTCCAGAGGCTTCAGTGAGGCCTGCGTGCATGCGCGGGAGGGCAGTGCAGGGGGAGGATGTGCGCGTATGCGTGGGGGGAGGGCATTGCATTATGGGTGTGGGCACGTGTGGGCGCCCTTTTGGCACCCGAGCAAAAAAAAGGTTCGCCATCACTGCTCTAGTTAGATAACAGCAAGAAAAGAGGTCTATAAAATGGGAAAATATCAGAAGCAATATTACAGATGTAATCAAAATTCTATTTAGTTTAGCATTCTGGATCTCCCAGAGGCCATTCAGATAATTTTTAGGATTCAATGAATGGATATAAGGGTATAAGTCCTCTTTTACATTTGCTTCCTAGCAGCTATTATTTGAGGCCTGCTCTCTGGGGTTCTAGAAATTGCATACAGAGATTAGTCATTATGGATAGGCGATTCTTCCGAGAATATGGAAAATAATTTAAGTCAACAACTAGCAAGCAGGTATGGCTTTTCTGCTTCATTTAACTCTGAATCAGTGAACAAATCCCATGTAAATGTTTTGATTTCTCAAATGCATGCAAAGAATTTATCTGAGAACTAACATATGCGTGCTTGCTGAGGAACAAAATAAACTTATGACAAAAAAAAAGATAAAATACCTGACATAGATGGTTTAATGATGTCTGCCTCCGAAGAATCTGAGAAAATCTTCTGGATACTGACAATGAGGGAGATCATTTATGTAGTTAGCTAGAATGATTACTTTGGCACCAAACAATACATACCATATCTTCATTCAATTCTGCTAACAGGATATCTTTAACTGATTTAGTTTTGTAACAACTTTTTCTTTCAACAATATTTATAATTATTAGATGTTTGTTATGTGAATATGCATATTTTAGGCATTTTAAAAAAAATAATGTTTGGGATAGAAATCATTATCCAATAAAACCAGTGACCTTAAATCCTATTGAAAGTTATCTATTGATGATCAAATTGAAGTAAAATGATCCTTAGTTCTGTGCTTCTGCAGAAAGTTCCATATGTGCTGATATGCTGGTTCCCATGACCAGAAAATCTCCAATAGGGCTATTCCCTAGAAGTGTCAAAGGTAACCTTAGATTCATAATATCCAAAGCCTCCTCATTTCTGAAACAATTCTAGCCTAGATCTACAGACTCCATCTGGATGAAACTGGATTAGTAATTCCACTTTCCATTCCAACAAAAATTGAAGAAGTAGATCATCCACCATAGAAATTCATCCTCTTGTTGTTAGGACTGTGCTATTGATACCAAGTGAACTAAGATTCTCTGGTTTATGATTAGTGACTGCAGTACACAAATGAGGTCCTTCGACAGCTCTTTTGCGGTTGTCGGTCAGACCCAACATATCGTTTGCTTCCAGGAAGCAGTCGAATCGCCGCATGTAGGAGTCCCATTTCTCCCTGGTCGGGTCGAAAGGCGCCGGCGGGTGGAAGGTGGACATAGCGGCAGAAGGAGGCAGGAAGATGTCTGCCTGGCTGGTTGAAAGTGCTGAAGAAGCTAGTCACAGTTCTCCTGGCCCAAGCCCTCGTCGCCACTGTTAGATAGTGGGTAGAGATGACAGGAGACAGACTTCCAAAGCAGCTCTTTATTTCAGCTCTTGTGTAAGCAACCAGCAAAGAGCAGTCTGACAGCTTGCCCTTTTATAGGGAGCTGTCAGACAGACCAGCCAATAGCGTTTGAGCTTTTTCCCGCTCAAACGCTGGACCTGGTTGGAACCATGCAACATAGTTCAAACAGTTAGAACATAACAGGCGGCATATAAATTTTATAAATTTTATAAATTAAATGTATGTTATGAGCCACAGTGGCGCAGTGGTTAGAGTGCAGTACTGCAGGCTACTTCTGCTGACTGCTGGCTGCCTGCAATTTGGCAGTTCAAATCTCACCAGGCCAGGGGTGAAATTCAGCAGGTTCTGACAGGTTCTGGAGAACCGGTAGCGGAAATTTTGAGTACTTCAGAGAACCGGCAAATACCACCTCTGGCTGGCCCCAGAGTGGGGTGGGAATGGAGATTTTGCAATATCCTTCCCCCAGGAGTGGGGAGGGAATGGGGATTTTGCAGTATCCTTCCCCTGGAGTGGGGTGGGAATGGAGATTTTGCAGTATCCTTCCCCTGCCACGCCCACCAAGCCACACCCACAGGACCGGTAGG
>QLTV01003284.1:1983772-2009259 GCA_003457575.1 Thermophis baileyi | reverse complement strand
TCTATCTATCTATCTATCTATCTATCTATCTATCTATCTATCTATCTATCTATCTATCTATCTATCTCTTTATCTGTTGGTCAATAGTATGACACTTTATATCCATATTTTCTTGGGTAAATTCTAATATTGTAGATATAGTACTAGTCTTTTTACCACAGGTAAATAAATAGTATGCTGAAATCTATTGCATTGCTTGTATGTACAGTGCTACCGGTAGCATCCAGATTCCAGAGATGTTCAAATAGCTCCCATACTATATGACTTCACTAAAGTGCAGAGAATCCACACTGATCTCTCCAGTTGCAACTCTGCTTTGCTAAGATCAATTCCAAAACATATACTAAAACATATTCATTTTGAGGAAAGGAACATGCCTTGGGTTATTTGAATAAATTATTAAATTACAAAATCATGTTGTTGAATGGGTCATTTTCTGAGTCTCCTCAACAAAGGTGCTTTTAATCATTCATGCTGATCAATGGTTAATCCGTCTCCTAAATGAATTTTTTCCCTCCCTTTTTCAACTTCTCTCACATTCTCTGTCTTCAAAAAAACTTGTGATGTGGAAGTTAGCACGTATAAAAGGAGCAGGATTGATGAAATAAAGCAGGCTTTCTCAAGATATAATGTGCAAGGCAGGCATCTACAAAGAAAGAGTGTAGTACCCCTCCTGTGGAGGTGGGATAATTTGATCGTCTCCATTTTTTAAACTTTGACACCTGAGGCAAAGGACTCTGACTGTAGTTAGAAGAGGTGCTTGATTGCTTGCGTTTGCAGGCCATCTCATGAGATAATTTTTAATTTGGTCCACAAAGACAGGAGACTTATTAATTAATTGTAACTAATCTGACTTCATCACTATGACCAGTCAGAGATATACACTCATATTACTGAAAGAATTGACAAAATTGATTAGAGATGATTAGAGATTGATAAATTAGAGATGCAATGCTTATTTTCTTTTAAACTATGTCAGAGTCATAAGACACAGAGCAAGTGTTAACCATCTTTTCAGGCATGTATGTAATTTTGCATACTGAGACTTTTAAAAAGTTATCAAAATATCTCCTAAAAGTCCTAAACATTTTTGGCAATATCATGCCTAAGATCATGTGTATGATTTGTATGCCGAATTTGTATGCCGCCCAGAGTCCCTTGGGAGTTGGGCGGCATACAAATTTAATAAATAATAATAATAATGTGAGATTTGTGGCATTTTTACATTTGGGAGGATTGCCAATGCTTTTTTTTTAATATGTATTCTTTTAACATCAAAAGACTACTCCTTACATAAAATTAAAGAATGCCTTCAAGTTTATTCTAAGTATTTGTTTTCAAAATCTGAATAGCTTTTTTTACATAAAATCTAATAGTTATTCCAAGCTTTCTTCACTTCAGCATCCTGATTTTGGAAGAATAAATTTAATTTTGTAGATTAAAAAAATAGGATTGGGCCACCCTTAAATCTACTGGTAGGTCCTGCCCTATCTTCCATATGTTCTTGAGGTAGGTGAATAAGAACTTAACCACAACACAGAACATATGTGTTCTATAACTGCCCTTTCAGGGTTTTTTTTAATTACTCATAGAACATAGAGTGGACTGATTTGATTAAGAATATTACCATACCACATATGCAGTGGGAACTGAATTCTTTACCTGACCTGTTTCCTTCATATTTTTTTTTTAATCCTTTGCATTTTTAAAAAAAGTTCTACTGGTGCCAGGATTACTACCTTTTGATTAATACCTTTAACTTTAATGTTACAGCATCACAAACAATTTTTCTGCTTGTATTAAGAAAGTATGTAACACGTACATTCAAACTTGATATTTCGTAGGTTTTCAGGCAAGTCATGAAGAGCTACCTTTAGCCATTCATCCAGTTGTTTGGCAAACTTGCGGATCACCTGTGTTAAGCTGAAAAGAAAAGTACTATTTCAGGAACATACGTTGAGAGTCTTTCTTTGCAGAAGAAAACAGGAAAATATTTGCTGTGCACCTCCCCAATTCTTAATCCTATAGTTCAAAATTGGTAAATCTTCCTATCCTGCTGTATCTAGCATTAGTTCCTCAACTTTGTGAGACCTAATTTCCAGTTACATTCATAGGATTGTACTGAGAAAATATATTATGTTATAGCTACCTAATAATAAGGAATCTGAAAAGTGCACCAAAGTATACAGAAAAAGTAATCTATAGAGTTCTGAAATGAATAACTACAAATTCTTGTATCTGCTGTCCCCCCAGATCTTAAAACAAATAAATAGTTATATTCCATTATTCAAAATATGCCACTTTTCAAAATTATGATCCATAATTGCTGTATAACATTACTTTTCAGTGGTGTTTAATGTTTAAAACTTAGAAAAATAAATGTTATCGCTGCTACTACTACTACTACTACTACTGGTACTACTACTAAAGGAATTACAGTTATCTACTTTAGTTAGCAGGAATAACTGAAACAGATTGAATTAAATGATTCCATTGCTATCTAGGAAATTTCATGGTTAAGAACTGAGGACAAAAATACACTGTATCTTGTCAGCCTCTCAAATGGTACTAAAACAGGCACACAAGACATACTGAGCCGAGGTGGCGCAGTGGTTAGAGTGCAGCACTGCAGGCTACTTCAGCTGACTGCTAGCTGTAGTTCGGCAGTTCAAATCTCACCGGCTCAAGGTTGACTCAGCCTTCCATCCTTCTGAGGTGGGTAAAATGAGGACCCAGATTGTTGGGGGCAATATGCTAACTCTGTAAACCGCTTAGAGAGGGCTGTAAAAGCACTATGAAGCGGTATATAAGTCTAAGTGCTATTGCTATTGCTATACTGTATTGCTGAGGGCATTTCAGAATAGTGGGGAGGGGCACCATTTATAAACACTGTTCTCAGGCCACAAGACCATCCAGAGGTCTCAGGGTTCAAGAAAGTATGTACAAGAAGATCTAGCCCTTAAGATACTCTGGTTGGGAAATATGAAGTAGAAGTTGAACTCATCAATAGACTACTAATTTAGGGAAGGCTGGAGTAGAAAACAATGTAGGAGTGAAGATCTGTAACACTCACACAAAAGCATTATTTAACATGGAATTTCAAGGAAGAATACCTGATAAATTAAAAATGTCATTGACCGCACTTGTATTAAAGAGACTGCCAGAATGGTAAAATTCTTAGAATTCAAAACTGAAGCATGCAAGTGCAGAATATTTTAAATACATTGCCCACGTATTTGTCCTTCATTCCTAAATGGAAAAATGCCACCATTCCTTCCTTGACGTTTGAACTCAATCTGCAGTATTCTGTCAAACCCATTTAGTTATATTATTCATAAATATTCACTTGGACTTATGTGAGAAAGATTCTTCATTTAAACTGTATAAAGGGCACATGTTGCAAACTCACACCAATACCCTCATACAAATATCAGTCTATAAATTATACTCACCTATCAGGTAATGCTTGCAAAACTGTTGGCATCAAAACTCCAGAAATAGCTTTATACAGTATTGAATCACAAACTCCAACTATATTTACCACAGTGGAAGAACCCAGTACAGGAAGCATGTGAGGTGGCATCCCTTGCCAAAAGTGCAGAAGAAAACTTTGAACCTAGAAATGCATCCAGACAAAAGAAATAAATGGAATGTGTAATTGTTTTATTATTATTTATCTACGTTCTAGAGTGGCAGAAAGACACTTCTGATTTTCTTTTTGCAAAACACCATCAAATGATATGTTCCACCCATGGCAGTTTGCTGATGAAAAAAAAAAAAGGAGTTGCAAATAAAGGGTGAATTCTGTCTTCTTTCTTTCATGTCCATGTACTACTGGGTTTGATTCTGCTCATCAGCCTTGCAAGATAGTCCAGATAAGAAGCATGCCCAGATGAACTATTTATACATTGTTGTGAGGTTACATTAACAGAATCTTGCAAGTCTGAAACTACATTTATTCCCCCCCCCCTGTATTTACAGCCCAAAAAACTAGGGAGAGTACATTGTGTGTTGTTTGCCCCTTTCCATCTGCAGGCTCAGCTGCTTCTTATGTACACCTGTTCTCCTGGCTGTGGCTCTTCCCCCATCTCCCAAGGGCATTCCCACATACCATTACACCAGGGGTGTCAAACTCAAGGCCTGTGGGGCGGTGCAGATCTGGCCCGTGGAGTGCTTAGATCTGGCCCTCGGGGCCACCCTGGAAACAGTGAAGGATTGGCCCGCAGTGCCTCTGCCAGCGAAAACGGAGCTTGCAAAGGCCACGAGGCCCTCCTGGGCTCAGTTTTCACTGGCAGAGGGCTGCAGGACATCGAGCTGGCCATGCCCACCCTGGCCATGTCCACTCATCCCCCCAAGGTTAAACAGAACCCTGATGCAGCCCTCAATGAAATCGAGTTTGACATCCCTGCATTACACTAACAAGGAGCCCTAACAAATTTCCTCTGAAAGTACATGACTGTTGACAGCAACTTGGTTCCCTTTCAGGATAACAAAAGAGATTTCATATCCAATATGGAAGCAGTCAAAATCAGGAAAAAGGCATTACACTGAGGAGTAGGAAACAGTTAAATCATCCTATATAGACTGCAACTAACTTCAGGCTATCATTCATTGCAAATATATTTAAGACCTAAATCTAAATTAACGTCACCTTGCGGTGAGATGGGCAGCAAATAAATTTAATAGATAGGTAAACAAGCAAACAAATATAACTTTGCCCTGAACAAGAGATTTGTGCTGTTATAAGGTATTGGTTATCTGGACTGACTACATGAAAAAAAAAATCGTATGAATAAGAATTGAAAGAGAAACAAAAAGCAGAGAACTCTAGAATATGTTCTAATGTTGGGGTTTAATAGAGCAAGTTAGCAGGAACTTTGGAAATCAGTATTCTGTACTAGTTTAATTGATCTTAGTGTTAAAAAATGGCATCCACTTAAAGACATATTCACCAAACTAATATTGCAGAACTAATTATAAAATTTCTTTCAAATATTATTGCATATAAAACTGAGCCATAGATATTCTCAGCCTTATGAATCATAAGTATATGTGTACAACTTTATAAATAAATATAGATATGTGTATATAATAGATATGAAATACTATATGTATATGTACTTAATACATTTCCATCCTCCCTTTAATTCAGGAGCTCAAGGTAATGTACAAAGCACGTCTTCCTATTTTCCACAACTCTGTGAGGGAGCATGAACTGAGAAAGAACAACTGGCCCAAAGTCTTTCAGTAAGCTTCCATGACTGTGGGTATACTAGAGTCTGGATAACCCCACTACAGGGAAGAGCTTATTTATTCTATTTTCCATATATATTATCTATTTTTATTTTATTTATTTATTTAGACATTCTATATTGCCGCCTACTCGCATATGGTGACTCAAGGCGGCTTACAAGGTCATAAAAACACAATATAAAAGAAATAAAAAGAAAAATAATAAAAAAAGAAAAATAATAAAATAATAACCCACCCCCATCCCCACCCCCCATGCCAGGGATAATACACATTCATGTTAGCCATTTAATGGGCTCCATCCTGCTCTGGGTTCCCCAGGCCCGCTGGCAGAACCACGTCTTCAGGGCCTTCTGAAAGAGTGTTAGAGTGGGGGGGGGGTGGCAGTCTAATCTCCAGGGGAATAATGTTCCAGAGAGAGGGAGTCATCACAGAGAAGGCCCTTCTTCTGGGTCTCACCAGATGTACCCTTAGGGGATGGGATCTGCAACATTCCTTGCTGCCCTGCTCTTATCTATGTAATTTTGAGTAGTATAGAGGGTTTTTTTTTACAGTCTTCTATCTCATTAATACTTCTGATCTCAATTGCTCATCTCCTCCATCCTTTTATATAAGCCTCTTTTTTGTACTGCTGTTCTTCCTAATTTATTTTTCAGTACATTGCCTGATTGCACCATTTCTTCAGCTTCCTTGCCTCGAAGCATCCTGTTCCTTAGCTTCTTTTATTCTCAGAATCTTTTAATCCAACAGAACTAACACATTCTATTACTTCCAACAGTTCCAATTCTCAGTGGAAAACACTTTGAACCTTCAGAGCAATGTAGCCAGTCAATATAAACATTTTCATTACCATCAATAAGTATAACTGAATGAAAACTATCCTATGAAAAACTTTTTACTTCATTACAAACCTCGTCAAAGTTGGCTCTTATTACAGTATCAAGTATCCTTTGACAGTGTGTTCTGTACATCATTATAAAAGTAGATACCTAGAAGAATAAAAAAGAGCAATTCTTATTAAGGATGTCATAATTTTAAACAGTAACATTTCTAGTATAAGCTATCATGATCTCCAATTCCTAACAAATTCCTAGCAGTGGAGACAGAGATGAAGAAGGTTAAAACCTCAAGGCAACAAAAACACTAGTTACCAAGCTCAGGTCTCACAAGATGTAACTATAAACCTTAATCCAGATAGAGCCTAACCTAATACCCACGTATCAAGGTTTCCAGATCAAGCTGCTAAAAGGGTGTCATCTTTGCCTCAGAGTGTTATGTTTCAGAAAGCCTGCTTATCACCAAATGTACAGTATTCCAGCAGAAGCATTCTGGACTCGAAAGTTACTCCTTCAAAATTCTGAATTCCCCTGAATCCCCCTCAAGTCCTATCCTTGAGAAATTGTCGAATTGTCCATCAAATTTCTCTGTTTAAATTGGTTTCTCAGTTAAAAGCATTTAAGGGAGGATGAAAGATTGGGAGCACAGCAGGGGTGGGTTCTAACTTACCTCACTGCCGGTTCGCTTCCTCTCGCGCTGCGTGGACGTGCCTCGTGGGCGTGCCTCGTGGGCACGCCTCGTAGGCGCGCCTCGCTGGCGTGCCTCGCGGACACGCGCATGCGCAGTACCAAAAAAAAAATCCCCCCCAAAAAAAGCCAAAAACAAGATGGTGACTCATGCGCAGTGCCGGGAACTCGGCTTCTGCGCATGCACAGAAGAAATTTTTTTTAAAAAAAATTCCAAAAACATTTTTTTTTTCAAAAAAAAAATTCCCAAAAAAAGATGGCGGCGTCCATGGACCGGCACCGGCCGGCAGAATTCAAAAAAGTGCCTAAATAGGACAAAATAGAGCCAGGGCAGGGGGGCGGGCGATTTCCACACGTCACCAGCAGGTTGCTACCAGTTCGGGTGAACCGGTCCGAACCGGTCCGAACCCACCTCTGGAACACAGTACTTGAGCCATTTGCCCAAATTAAATTATTCTACTACTACCACCACATATTAACTGCATGTGATTCCTTCCTCAGAGTAGCTAGTTGCAGCTTTGGATTGTAATTAAGTTAGGGGTATGATGCCAGGAAAAAGAATAGGTCCTCTGCCTTTTTGCACTAATCTACTTTCGCTAAGTTGGTGGTTTTTGTTTTTGTTTACTAAAGAAATATTGGAAAATTCAATCATGGATCTTTGACGTATTGTCTACTTTGAACCGATACAGAATGTACAGCCTCTTTCATCTATATAGATTACTGGATAAATGCCATAAATCAGGGAGAAATTATTTGTTTCAAGTACACTGAGCAATCAAGTCCTTCATAAATCAAGTCACAGTCTTCTTAAACTCAATCTTTTGAAGAGGCACTTTTTCATACTTAAGTTAGCCTTTCCTCAACCGAGAAAAAGCAGAGACCAAAGCAAGCCAATGAATATTTTACTAGCGTCACCTTCTCTTCTGGCAAGCTGGCTGGCAGATTTAGATCTTTGACATTTGGAAATTCTGGCAGCAAAGTCCCAAGTTTGGATCGTGGTGAATATGCCACTGTCTGTTTGATTACTTCTTTTTTTCCTGTTTCATTGACCCAGGCTGCTCCTTTCTTAGAATACATCACGTCATAATACTGGGAGCTTTCTTTCACTGCAATGCCATAGTAATGGTACCTGAAATGTTGAATACACACTTTTTTTAAAGAGAGAGAACTTGTTCACTCAAGTATGGTTAAAAAGGAAAATTGCTAACAAAACAGACTTCATGCCAATTTGCAAGTTAATGCATGAGTGCAAATTCACCATCAGAACATAAGCGTGAGGATTCAAGTTGCTTAACAAGCTGCATTTTCCATCCACAGGAGCACCCAGGAAAGATACAAATTGGCAGAGCCAGGTGCTTTTGCCTCAGCCCTAAGCCAGATATTTGGTAGAAGCAAACTAGGGATAATCCTACACCTTCTTTTCTTCTGTGGGTAATAAATAGTATATAATTTGTTATAGGGCAATTAATATTTTTTCTTAAGCTCTCTAATACATGCCCCTTTTAAGAACAGTCATAGAGTTGCAATTTTTACTGCATGCTCTAACTGTAGACTGGCAGCTTCCTTTAGAAGTTTGTAACTTCCTTTAGAGGTTTGCTGGCAGAGCTTTTAGCTGTTTGTATTACTAAGTATCGCGGTGTTGGGAGGGGTGGATAAATTACAACCGATAGGTAATTTGTGGCCTCTCAGACATATTTTTGCTGTGCCACTAGATTCATGCTCCCAATACTTGTTGGTATGCTAACAGACTTTCATAATACATTTTTTTTAAAGTAATCCATAAAATAAGTGTATTAAGCCTCAAGTATTTTTTCCCCAGTATGTTTTGCATAACCTCCTCAAATCTGTCAAAGGGCTGAAGATTTAGTTTCAATCCCTCTGTGATGTCACCTTGTTTCTGTCACGCCCCCGTTGCCTTCTTTTTCTTTTAAAGCGTAGCCTCCGATATAAACACGTATGTGCCTGAGGACTGGTGATTCAATAGCATACGAGAAGCATTGGGAAAAGATAACAGACGCTGTGGTATTGGTCCCTCAGCATCGGCAGGTGTATGACTGCTAAACAAAAATCACTGGCTGGCCTGGTATATGACATCAGCATCCACAAGAAATGTTGCTATCTATTTAGCCAGCAGTGCTGAAATAGTAATTGTCCAGTGTCCCCATAAATGGCACTGAGTTCTCACATTCATTCTTCCTACACCCCTTCACTCAAGCCCTGCTGAACTCCACATAAAACCTTTCTTAGGAAGCTGGGATTGGATGCTATTCTATTGCACAGAACATCTATAATGGCAAGTGTATATTTCCATACTCTATAAAACCGCTCTGATACACTAAAATGGTCTGGTGATAAAATGTTAGGAACCTGGAGCCTTTATATGTCATGGCGCAAGAATACATTACAGAAAAGATAAATTGGCATGATGGCAATATACTTCTACACCGAGCCCAAACATCATCACTGGAAAATAAAAAATACTGCATCACACCAATGTAACAGGCAGGCATAGCGAAGGGCAGACAACCAACACATATCCCACCTGGCTAAGGGAGGAAGCAAATCTTACCTGTCAAATTTTGATAAGCATTTATAATAACCTGTATTTTATAATTCATCAGTATATTTGTATTTAGAAAAGATGCATTTGGTGTTATGGTTTTTTTTTTAACTGGGAATCACACATTATCCAGTCTGTTACTTCTCCAGTCTGAAATATGGCCATCATCTCTCCTGCAGGCTATAACTATCAGAATTCCAGGAGAGATGAAGAACAGATAAGAGAAGATGGGGCATGGGACCAAGCAGACAATATAATTCCAGCTTGTAGTATACACACTCGTGCACCGATTGGTAACATGGCCACTACTCTTGGTATGTGGAATGGCTGCTGCCACTTTTCTTAAGCTCTGGAGAACGGTAAAGCAGTGGCATATAAATTGGAGTCCAAAGTGACCTGAATTCAACAGGAGACAGTACTTCTGTACCTTGAATAGCTGTGTGGAAAAGAAGATGTTGGCCCCAGCTGAAGTAACCTCTTCTATGCAATTATTAGAGGTATGGAAGCCCAGTCCTCCATTACAACTGACCATGCTATATCAGAGTCTTTGCTTTGCTTATTGATGGGCTTTCTCCTCGCCACACATAAGTATTTGCCATAGACATATTGCATAAAAATCTTCCGCAATCACATTTCTATAACACACTTAACCTTTCTATGATTATGAAACACACATTATTGCTTACTTTGATTGGCCTCTGGTTCCTAATCTTCGTGTCGTTAACTGTGGAAACTGTTGTCTTATTATCTGTAAATTATAATTTAATAATAATGTTATGTTAAGAAACATAAGATCCTATTCCAGTCATGTATATTTAGCAATGGCTTATTTGAAGAGAAAGTAAGAAAAAAAATTAAAACAATTCATTTATAAAGAGCTATTTTAAAATCACTTATTTTATATCACTGGAACATATTACGGAGCACAAATTATATATGCACACTTGAAAAGAATGGATAAAATTGCCATTATTATATATGGTTGTTCTTTTGTCTATAGCTGTGCTAGTTTATATATTTTGAATTTTCCTTACATATCCTTACAATAACCATCTATTAAAAAAAACATCTAGAGTGGAAGATTATTGGCAGAATGTACTATTAATGTACTAATGTACTGTAAGAAATGTTTCTCAATTAAAGTTCTTCCACATTCTTAATACTATATACTTAAATAAAACTTCATAAACATCAAAGGAAACACTAAGAAAAAAGAAGAGGTGAGAGATCCTTGGAATCTAATGCTCTAGCATTGATTAGTACTGATGATGCTACCTAGTTTGAGTAATGAAATATCTTAAAGAAAACAAGTAAGCTCAGAGAGGACCAAGGACCCCTCATTTCAATCCTGAGCTACAAATATTCTCCTTTATTGATTAAAAAAAAGAGAGCTATTTTAATAAGATGGGCCAAGTTTGAAATAAGAGTATTCTCTGTTTCAAACTCGAAAAATGAACTTATAACTAAAATATGCCTGTTCCGTTTTTAATTTTCACTGCAGACCTCCTTAGCTGGAATCACACTAAGATTTAGCTGATTAAATAAAAAAAATTGCATCCTTTCCATAAACATCCCCCTTTTTGCTTCTTGTTATACATGGAGTCTGCCACATAGTCTAAGGCAGGGGTCGGCAACTTTAAACACTCAAAGAGCCATTTGGACCCGTTTCCCACAGAAAAGAAAACACAAAAACCTTTTGACATCTAAAATGAAGATAACACTCCATACAGTATATCATTTTTTACCTTTATGCTATGTATAAAAAAACTATAGTGTGTTGCATTTATGAAATCAATGACCTGCTACAGAGAAAACACATTTTTATTTCTGCATGCAACAAAAACATTTTGAACTCCGAAAAAAAAGATGGATCGAAAAGCTCAATAAATCACATGCCGGCGGGTGTCACACATTGGCGGTTGTGATGCATATTTTGAGCGACAGGGAGCTGCAGCAGAGGGATGAAAGAGCCACATGCGGCTCCAGAGCCACGGGTTGCAGACCCCTGGTCTAAGGCAATGTCAAAAAGGTCTGTAAAAGGATCTCAGTCAAAGTATCATGTAAGTACCATGATGTGCCATGATTATTTATCTTCCATTTTTACCACATTTGCTTGCTTGCTTATTATCTATCTATCTATCTATCTATCTATCTATCTATCTATCTATCTATCTATCTATCTATCTATTAATGGGGAACCAAAATGTCTTCCTTCATGAGCCTTAGAACAGGGGGAAATGTTGTACAGATTTAATTCTGAAGTAAAGGGTGGGGTAGGGGGAAATCAGCAAACAGAAAAACACTTTTGTGGAGCTGTGAAAGTTCAGCCTAGCTATTTGATAAATGAGCAGACAGGCAGGCAGCCTCTTTCTCTGGCTCTCTCTTTTTGTGCTGATTCAATGAAGCCTACCTAAAGAACACCACATGCTGTTCCAGCTACTGATCTAACATTCCGCAACATCTCAGCCTTCCAAATTCTCTTTAATTACACATTAATCCCACCCCTCTCTCTTTCAGTTTGGGCAGACAGAGATGGGGGCACCCAGGCACTATGGGGGGGAAGAAGGCATTTTCTGAGTTTTCAGAGGGGAGCAGGGTGCCTGTTATCATTTAGAATGCACGACAACTACTCCTCAAGTAGGATTTTTCTTCAACTACCCCAAAGACAAATAAAACATTCCTATTGGTTTACTCTTATTGTCTCTTGAAACTTGAAAAACAATATACTTTGCTTTAGCCTTAAAGAAATATAGGTCTGGAGCCCTTGTCAATGGGAATGTTAAAAATCAAAACTTATCTGTGCATCATACTGGGGACTGAGGATAAAGCCCGAATCCCCTTTTAGTGTTATACCAGCTGTGATCCAAAGCATTGTCCCCTTACAATGGATGGGAAACTTATATTGCAACAGGGGTGGTTATTTTTATATTTAGACAGGAAAGGAGGGATCAATCTTCGAAGAACTACCCGTCTTTAGATAGAAAAAGAGACACCCTTAACCCCAAAGCAAGACTTCTTTAGGAACAGCTGTCTTAATTCCACCAAATGATAAGGTGAGATAGGCAATGGGGCTTTTAGTGGTAGCCGAAGTCAACCAGGCAGGGGTCAGGGCTTCTTATCAGTAAGTTTATACAGTATGTCACAGAAGTGAGTACACCCCCTCACATTTTGTAAATATTTAAGTATATCTTTTCATGTGACAACACTGAAGAAATGACACTTGGCTACAATGCAAAGTAGTGAGTATACATCTTGTATAACAGTGTAAATGTGCTGTCCCCTCAAAATAACGCAACACACAGCCATTAATGTCTAAACTGCTGGTGAGTACACCCCTAAGTGATAATATACTCACTACTTTACATTGTAGTCAAGTGTCATTTCTTCAGTGTTGTCACATGGAAAGATATATGGTACTTAAATATTTACAAAATGTGAGGGGGTGTACTCACTTCTGTGACATACTGTATATAGAGGACTGGAGAAGGCAAGTAGCATTTTGGTGAGTTGCATGCAACCCTTTTACCACTGGCTATACCCATTATAGCTTTCACCACCCTCATTATGTAGTTTGGTGTCATCTTTCTTGCAATGGCCTCTGAAGATATTTCATGTTTGGGCACTGTTTTCAGCTTTGTATTATTTCTTAGTCTGACATTAATATCAGAATCAACTGTCAGACAAATCTATCTGGATTGCTTTTGAAAAATGTAATGCTTACCAAAGGAATTTGTGAAACTCGTCCAGCAAAAACTTTCCTCTCACTGGAACCTCTAAAGAAATCTTCAAGTGCACAATGTTCTGTCCACAGTTTATTTCTTCTTTGAATAACAATAAAATGTATGGGGAAAGCGTAGGTCCCTGGAATGAGCTTCCCCAAGACTTGAGTTGCCCCCATTCTGCTGTTGTTCAGAAGAGCAGGGAAGAACCGGCTTTTCACCCCAGCCTTGGTGAGGGAGAGTTAGACACCTTGCTTCATTTCATCTGTCCTACCATGCTTGCTCTTCTGCCAACATAGCAGTTCGAAAGCATGTAAAAATGCAAGTAGAAAAATAGGGACCACCTTGGTTGGAAGGTAACAGCGTTCCATGTGCCTTCGGCGTTTAGTCATGCCGGCCACATGACCACGGAATTGTCATCAGACAGCGCTGGCTCTTTAGCTTAGAAATGGAGATCAGCACCGCCCCCTAGAGTCGGGAACGACTAGCACGTATGTGCGAGGGGAACCTTTACCTTTACCATGCTTGCTAGTGTTTAATTTTTATTGATTCTATTGTAATTTCTTTGTTTGATTGTTGTGAGGTGCCCAGAGTTGTTGGGAGTTAGGGGGCATACAAGTTTAATAAATTATTATTATATCACATACATTATCTTTTAAATCCCTGAAATTAGTTGCTTTTTATACTCACCTTTCCAAAACTAGCAGCATTAACAGGCTGGGTATCATTTTTCTCACAGAAATCCAAATAGTGCATGTAGAGGGCACTTCGAGGAATGCAGACACCTTCTGCAATCTCGTAATTCTCCTCCAGCCTTAAAAATAAGGACAAAACAAAGACGACAAACATACTGACTTCCATGCACATCCATACCTGCTTGCATGTGTGTGTGTGTGTGTGTGTGTGTGTGTGTGTGTGTGTGTGTGTGTGTGTGTGTGTGTGTAGACTTGTATGCATTACAAGTTCTGAACCTTTAAGGCCTGACAATTTTATTTTAATTTTGTTTTGTTTTCCTTTCCCCATAGAATCATAGAATGTAAAGCTTGGGAATTCCTTGCTGAGTGCAGGACTCCATTGCCACAGTGTTCTTGACAAGATATCTACCTTCTGTTTGATTATCTTCAGCAAACAAGAGTCTATCACCTCTTGAGCTAGCCTGTTCCATTGTTGAACAGATCTTACCATTAGGAAATGCTTCCTATTGTCCAACCAAAGTCTGATTTTTTTTGTAATTTAAACCCAATATTTCTTTTGGAACACGTTTTAACAGTTCTGGCCTGTCTGCTATATGGCAGTCTTTCAGATACTTGAAGAATCTTTCATATCTCACTCAAGTTTCTTCATGCCTTCTGATAATGCTTAATCCTTTAGTTCAATCACCTTTTGTTTTATTTTTTTACATTGAATGCTTTTATAGATGAAAATTAGCCCCAGAATACTATAACATTATATGTTAGCTTTTGATCTGAAAAGAGCAAACATATGCTTACATGAATCTACTCTGAAATGAATAGCAAATAGTAGATTGTCATCTAATGAACAATTATCCAGGGTCTGAATTTGCACATGTTTAAATAGACTCGTAAAACGACACATTCTTAGCAGTTTGCTATATTCTTATAATCTGCACGTTAAATTATAATGTAATTTTTAAAATTTTGGTAAGGTATGAACCTATTCACCTTATTTTGGTAAGGTATATGAACCTATTCACCTGTTTTTAATTGTTTTTATTATGGTTTTTTTAACGGTTTTTTATATTGTTGTGAGCCGCCCAGAGTCCCTTGGGAGTTGGGCGGCATACAAATTTAATAAATAAATAAATTATTTGCAAATTATCATTTATGGTGTTGGTCAGAGTACGAATCCAACTGATGAGTAAAATAAATGCAATTTGAGATGTATTATTATTTATTTATGCAATTATTTGTAACTCAATTCCAAAAGGATTCTGTAATATCATTTATGTTACTAAAGTATAAAGAATTAGAAGAAAAAAAAAGTCACCAGTCTCCTCCATACCAATATGCTCCATTTCCTAGCAGTAACTACCAAGGTCAACAGGCGTAGCATGAAAAGTTGTGTACCGCACATAGGGGATCTGCCATACCATCAAAGGCTTTCCAAGACAGTCTTTCAATGTGCTCCTTATGTATCTTTTCTCTAAAATTTACTCCTTAATAATTCTGCTGGTATTTCAAGGTGCTAGAGGACAACAGCCTATTACAGCCAAAGTTACATACATAGTTAGCACTCTGGAATTCGGTTCCAGTCTTCTCTTTCAAAGTTTAAGGGGAAAACAAAAATGCACTTCATTTGTACTATAATTCATCTAAGCCACCCTGCTGCTTAAGCAGATAACAAAGGTAAGCCTTAATAGTGTGTCTTCTGCCTCAATCCAGAGTTTAAAACTACCTTTGACCTGAGGACCAAACACCTAAGGATGAGACCATCTTCAGAAGATCCATTTACATATAGAGTCACAATTACATTCCTATGCTATTCACACACCAGCTCACTTATGTCTTCAGCCTAACCTTCTGTTATCCTTTCTCCTCCCTCCCCATTCTCACTGTATTCCATCCACAGCATCCATCCTTCATTCTGTAGTAATTCCAGCCAGGACAGAATCATAGAATTAGAAAACTAATTTAGGCCACTGAGTCCAGCCTCCTGTTCAGTGTAGGAATCCAGATTAAAACATCACCAGCAGATGGCTGTACAGACTCTGTTTGAATACATTTAGCAAAGGAGAGCCCAACAACATCCTTGGTAAAACAGTTCTAGGCAGTCTTGATTCTTATCTAGGTAGGTTGCTACAATATGGATTGTTATCAATTGGATTATTTACCCTAGGCATAAGTTAAAAGTAGCAACTCTGATTATGTCATGCAGTACCCAGAGCTCTTCTTGCAATTCTTTGACTGCTTGCATCTATTTTTGGAAGTATATGGAACGTCTGAAGCATTACTAAAAGGATAGTTATTTCAGAAAAATCTGTGGTTCTAGTTAAACACTCCCCTAAACCTTATTTCAGCTGTTAAAACTGTTAGGAATAACATTGATAATGTCCAATAACATTGGAAGGATGAATTATGGAAGATGCATACTTGGGTCAGTGAAGAGCAAACTAGTTAGTGGAGACATGACCTAGGGAGAATATCAGGTATCTAATAGGTTGAATTAAGCTCTCTACCTTGCTGTACTGTATACTACCTTATTAAACTGAGACATAAATATAAGCTTCAATTAACACTAATTTAGAAAAATGTGGATTTGAAAATAATAATAATGACTTAAAGTAACCTGTAAGCCAATTAGCAAAGACCTTTCTTAGAAAAAATGATTTATATGTCTTGCTATATTGTTTGGAGATCCTCCTCCCCAATACTCCATTAGCCTTACAATGATAATTTTTTTTTCTTTCTACAAACTATTTCATTAAGATATTGGAGTGGTTGAATAGAATTGGTTTCTAAAGGCAGCATCTATTCTTATTTTCTGTCTACCACAATATCATTGCTGCATTTGCCCTCAAATATACAGACCCTAAACAAAACCTCTTTTCAAAGGACACAGACGGTTTGTATGCCATAGGTGCTAATTGGCATGTCAATTTCTTCAGAATAGGAAGAAAGACTCTCAATTATTTCTCTTCATAATATCTAATGATTTTCCTCCTTTCTCTCCATTCTTTCATGGTGAATCATTAGTCTGTGCTAAACAATCTTCTGTTGTATCTGAACTTTTCTTTAATGATCAAAAACCATTGTGATCATTGTTTAGTTTTACATATTTTTGTCATTTCAATAGGGAAAACTTTGTCATATTTTGAACTCTGGACTAGCCTGTAGTGTTATAATAAACTTGGACTATTTATTTTATCAGCAATGTCCTTAAAACACTATCTTTAAAATTATGTGCAACATTGCCGTATATTTCATTTGCTAAACAAATTCATTCGCATTCCATTATATACTCTTAAAAATCCAAGCAAATCACGGTTATAAAACTGGTGTTTCATTAGAAGGAAGGCTGGATTCCTGCATCAAAGACACCTATAATTTGCTGTGCTTGGGATTTAGGTTGTGTGG
Source organism: Thermophis baileyi (assembly GCA_003457575.1). Lineage (NCBI taxonomy): Eukaryota > Metazoa > Chordata > Lepidosauria > Squamata > Dipsadidae > Thermophis > Thermophis baileyi. Next base: position 1,992,113 of record QLTV01003284.1, on the reverse strand, counting down.
TTACACTCATTATGGATCATAAACTTTGGTTTATGGCCTAGCATATTGAAAGACATCACCCAATTATAGTTTATTAAATAATCTATAGTTAAATGAACTGTGTTAAGTAGCCAGATGTAATTCTCCACAATCACCTGTTGTTTTGATTTTCATTACCATTGTAATAAAATACTCATCTATCATTCAGAGGGCACAATACAGAGAGCTGTAGAATTTAATGGATGCTATGACAATTTGAACTGATCTGGATTAAAAAAGAATGTATCTGACTAAAGAATGCATTCAGCAACTGTACATTTCATTGTAGTTCAACATTATCCCAGTTCCATAAAAAGCTGTAATATCTAAAAGAAGTACTATATAGTCTTTGAAGTGTTAATTAGTACACCATAATCTTTCCCATCAATTTTCTTTTAGATTGCTGAAGTATCACATCCCCATACTAACAAAACCAAAAGGAATAGAATGTAAGAAGAAGAGTTAAAAATGCTGAAGGAGATAGCACACTGCATTTGGGATCAGGTGTCTATCAATGCTCTGATCCAAGGATCTCCTCAAGGGTGTGTTCAGAAAAGTCAAATTGATATCCATGACAGTGTGACTGAACCTAAACCTATTTTTTTATGTGCATCACATATTAAAATCATGTGGAGTCTCAACTGCACCACCTTGACATTTTTTTTTAACCATACCTTATGGTAAGAGGTTGGAACCTAGAATAAATAAAATATTTCCAAAATTCATGGGTATCCTTAGGCTCTGGGGATCTTCCATCTTTGGTTTTGGATGGGGTTGCATTTTCCTATTCAAGATTGGTGCACAACTAGAGGGGTCATCTGGGATACACAGCTTCTACTGGAAGAGCAGGTACCAACTATGGCCAAGAGGAACTTGCTCAAGTACATTTAGTGTGCCAGGTGCACTCTTTCTTGGACCAAGGACACATCAGACAGTCACTCATAGCCTCAGAAATGGATTGCAACAATAAGCTGCTCTTGAAAACTATTCAGAAACTACAACTGTAACAGAATGCTCCAAAGGTGCTTTTTCAAGAGGCAACTGGACTTTCTGGTTTTTCTTTGAAGATGTTTCGCTTCTCATCCAAAAAGCTTCTTCAGCTCTCAGAGATGTTTGTTGAAGCTCTCAGACAGCTGAAGAAGCTTCTTGGATGAGAAGTGAAACATCTTCAAAGAAAAACCAGAAAGTCCAGTTGCCTCTTGAAAAAGCACTTTTGGGACAACCATGACCTGGATGACAGAGAATCTCCAGACATTTGTTCCAGAATGCAGTGTCATGGACAATTTTAGGTATGCTTTGTTGTGTCTATGTGACCCCAGCTGCACCAGTAAAAGTTCCAGGTGCAATTCAAAGTGCTATTTATCATCTATAAAGTCCTTCATGGCAAAAGGCCTGGATTATTTGAAGGGCTGCTTGTTTCCAGTTGCTTCTGTCCATCTGGTTTGAATGGGTGTGCTCCAACTCTCATCACTTAACCGGTATCATCTTCTGGGGCCTAGGAAGTATGACTGCTGCAGCCCTTGCCCTGTGGAATGATATCCTCACAGAGATCTGGTTGGCTCCCACCCTGATAATGTTCAGGAAATTATTAATGAACTTTGTTTTAAGTTTCTGGGGCCATCATGAATCTCCTTGTGTGCGTGTTTATGCCTTAAAATACCCTAATTATAGGCTGCCCGGTGTTGTTGGGAGTTAGGCAGCCTATAAATTATATGTATGCATGTATATCTCTCTGTGTTCCAGATGCCTATGACAATATTTACTATGACAATAAACCTACAAAATTCTTAACATTAATCCCTGCATAACTGGTTTCAAGCCAACACAGATCAACTTAAGAAATTCCAGGTTCTGTGTCAGATACAGAGCACTAAAAGTGCCTGACTCACTTGCTGTGGAATAATCAATGAATCCATGGACAAAAGGCAGATGATTTAAGAGAACATAATGCATCAGGTTCATGGTAGCCAATTCAAAACTCATATATAACTAATTAATCTGTGAAATAAAAAAACCAGATGCACAGAAATACACTTTCCCGTGCTCGCAGCCATCTCCTCACTTCTTTCTCTTTGGTTTTCTCTAAATTCTCCTTTCTATTGGCTATCCTCTCCCCACCAACACATACTCATCCCCTGCAGCTTCCATTCTCACTCAGCTGGTTAGGTTGGGCTCCATCATCTCTGCTCAGCCTTGATTGCATGGGCCAAACAACCTGAAATGAGATGCAGAGGATGTAGCTCACTCAGGTTGCTGCCACCACAATTCATTGGACTTCCAAAGTCTTGGCCAGAGATGAAGCTAGAGCTAACATCAGCTAGGTAAATACACCATGCTATGCTGTAGTTTGCTAAATAATAATAATAATAATAATAATAATAATCTTTTGCCAGATGCCACAATTAGGCTGAATTCACACATCCCACTAAGCTCAAACAAGCAATCTATATTATGAATAAGCATGATATATGGACCAAATCAAATTATGTTAGCTAGCCCAAACATAGTTTAGACTGACTGGCACACTGCCATAGCTACTTTGCCTCCTCTTGATCCCTTTTCAAATACTGTTCATACCACTCCAGGCTCCCCCTGACTCGACCAATTACAGTTGTCACATTGCTTAAAAGAGGAAAAGGTAAAGTGCTGCTGGCATATTAGGAGGCAGAATGGTGTGTCATTTCTTCCCTAATTATTGATGCTTCTAGTTCACAGTCATTGAATTGTAAGGACTTACAAGCTGAAGTTATGCAGCTTAGAATCAAATGCAGACAAACAAAAGGGGTGATGGTTATTCTCAACGTATTGTACTCTGGAGAACATGAAGTTCTTTTGCAGTGAGCCCAGACAAACCAGGGCAGATATGACTGCAAGGACAAACAAGCCGTAAGGGCAGCTGTGCTACTAAAGATGGTGGCTTGAATGATAGTAAATGGTTTATTGCCTCTCTTGGGCAATTGGGACATGGTAGCAAATAATGGCTACATTCCAACAAGCTGAATATCCTGGGAGTTTTGGGATGTATTAACCTCTATGATTAAGGATGCTACCATTATTGGCTTGTTTCCTCCTGAGAGAAGAGCTTTATGAGATAATTAGCTGTGGCAATTTGGCTGAAACAAGTCCATCAAATTATAGGAAAGACTAAGCAATTGCCTTCTGAGGAGGCATGGAGTAATCCGAAGTATTAGTTGCTGGACAAGAACAACAGTAACAAAAAATGAATTGCTGTTTAAATATTTGGGAAAGATTAACCATTTGCTGGCACAGTTTAGGGTAGCATAAGTTCAGAAAAGAATATGAAGTAGTTGAACTAATCAGCTTCCAGAGGCCCTTCTCTATCTATGTTCCTATGTTTCCAGTGATTAGATGGGTAACTAGAAGAGATATAACTAAACACTTTTAGGTGCCTACATTTATTGATATTTTATAGTGTTTTTGCTAGAGCTAATTAGAGTTATTTGTCTTTTGAAATTCTAACAAAGAACAGATCCTTTAAACATATTTTTTTAAAGAAGATATTAATCCTCAGACATTGAATTCTGAGCACAGAACAATACTTAATGAGCAGAAGCTAGAATGCTGATGTAGTCAGTAATCCAGAATAATGCAACAGTGTCAAAATTATTTCTACGTGTTTATCATACTCTTGAATATTTCTAGTTTGCGTGAAAGTAGTTGCTTGAGAATAAATGTGGTAGTTTTTTTTTCAAGAAACAGATCTTACCATTGCAGAGTAGCTGGGGTAGAGTGTGGTTTGGATGCTCTGTTATTCTCTTTCTCCTCATCTGTTGAGAAAAAACACTATTAGGGGACATTCTTTCAGCTGAGGTACTTGACGGACATGAGAAAATTCCACTGTTGGGAATATTCTCAAATTCCCCAGAAACAAGCTTGGAATATGCAAAAATACTTGAAGATTATGAGAATCAGAATGATTGTTTAAGTAAATGCCAGGCTGTACAATCTGATGCCTGTGGGTACCAGTGTTCCCATGAATACCTTCTTTGGAACCTAAAGGAAATAAACGTTTACATCTCATCTACCCTTCCACATCCTTTCACCGTATTGGGTCATTAATCTACCTTCCCTGTTTAGAGACTCGAACTTGGAGAAAAGGTATATCAGGACTTCCTACAAATAGGAAAATGCACCTCTTACAAGCTCCATGGACATGTTGCACCTTTCTTATTCTCTTTATTGCAGTTGTGACTATTTAAACCCAAATATTGTTTGAAAATATCATTAGAGTCTGAATGTTTTATTATACAGTAGACCAGTCATTACAATAGACATTTCCTTCCACCTTCCTTCTCTTCTCTTGCTGCCCCAGAACCAATTCCAACAATGTCAGGGATTTTAATGTTGTCAACAATAAATGTTAACACATTGTTAGAAACAATGGAAGAAATTGTGAATAAAAAGTTGCCCCTTTTGAAGAATATTTCTAAACATTTCTGTGTTCTTAAGAATGGGCAGCCATTCCTACATTCAGTGTTGAGGTTCTCATTAAAACTTGACCTACTAAGCCAGAAAAGCCCTTTTCTGCTAGGGTGTCATTGTGGAGGGCACATGCAGGATACCATTGTTCCAATTCATTTTTCAGTGCTGTTGTAATGATGCTATTCTTGGGAACAAGGGATATTTGTCAGGTTTTCTTTGCCCAGGAAGAAAACATAATTCTGACAATGTTTTATGATTGTCTATTATTGTCTACTATTGGACTAGCATATAAATCAGGAGTGTCAAACTCAATTTCATTGAGGGCCGCATCAGGGCTGTGATTGACCTCGGGGGGGCTGGGTGGGTGTGGCTGACTGGGTGGGTGTGGCCAACTGAGTGGGCATGGCCAGCTTGATGCCACTCCCCAAACTGCTGGCATGTTTCCTCTTTGCATTAGGTAGACTGGGCCAAAGTCACGCTGGCCTGATCTTTCCTCTTCGCATTAGGTAGACCGGGCCGAAGCCATGCTGGCTTGATCTTTCCCCTTCACACTGGGTAGACCAGGCTGAAGCTACACGGGCCTGATCTTTCCTCTTCACACTGGGTAGACCAGGCCAAAGCTACGCTGGCCCGATCTTTCATCTCCACATTGGGTAAACCAGGACAGTCCCGTGGGCTGGATCCAACCACATCACGGGCCAAATCTGCCCCGCGGGCCTTGAGTTTGACACCCCTGAATAAACAGTTGGACAATGAGGAATATAACCAAGACTGAATGACAGACCAATAGCCTGATTCTGTGGGTTCAACTCTTTTTTAGAAGATGAAGAGTGAGGTGAGCAACCCTAGCTGGCAAAAAGCATGTGGGTCACGTGGACTGGTCTGGGGAAGTATTAGTTCTCCTCCTAAGACTTACCAATTCAGAGGATGCATCTTGATGAACAATAAGTAGTCCTTCCTCAGGTCAGTTCTATGGTGAGAGACATGGCACTGAAGTAGAACAATGCTGTTACCTGGTACTGACTGATGTATCTGATCCCCTTCCCTCGTGGGTGGTTTTTCTTTCCCATTCACAGACATTGAGGAGACAAGAGTAGTCTCAACTGCTTGAGGCTTTCCCATTAATCTCTTTCAAATGGGAACTATCCAGGTTCAAATCTTTACAGAGGCCCGTGCCTGCAACTTGGCTCCCTGAGCTAGGATTGCTATGAATCCAGTGACATCATAAAGGCTAGGAGATTGACATCAGGTTAACAGATATGAGTTAAAGTGCACTGAACTACCTCATAGGTAGTTTTGATATCACCTAGGTTAGCCAGTAAACTGAGCCTATTGGCTATTTATGATCAGTGTGAAACAAGCAAACAAATCATGATAAAATAATTAAGTCAAACTGCCATACAAGCTTGACAGCTGAATCTGCCTAATCTCTTTACAAATTCATTTAAGCTTTTGGCTATTATCATCTTCTGTGGAACATTGCTTATTCACAGGGGTAAGACATTTACGTTACTATACTACTACTACTACCGGTATTATTATATTTCAGTGCCTACATTTTGAAGCCCCAATCACTGAAGCTTTTCTGCATGGGAAAAATAATACATAGACTTAGCTAAACTAATTTAACATGCCCTACTTGCTGTCTTATATATTAATGAGTCACTATAAAGGAAATGCCACAAAATGTATCACTTTCAAATCACCTAAAATATAATTTTTATGGAGTATACCTATTCAGCAGTGAATAATGAAATGATTGGCTCTTGGGAAATTCTGTCTTGATTTGTTACATTTTGTCCTGCAGTTTAGCATCTGTAAGGCTACAGTCCTACATATACAGCTTGGGGGAGGGGCTCTACCCAGCTGGATTTGGCTCTCAGTAAATATGCACAATATTGACACTGAACAAATTCCCAAATGAAAGCAAACTTGTTCTTCATTGCATATTGCTACTTGGGAAATTCATACTCATCATTATATTAGAGAAGTTAAAATAAGAACTTGTTATGTTATTTCTGCAACTCCTTATTTTAAAATCCTAATCAATCTGGTTAAGGTTTTTTACATTTATATCCTGCCCACTAAAAATTTCATACTTAATATAGTAGCAAAATAACTAAGAAAATAAATTATACACTGAAATAATTGTTGTTACAGTCTTGTACTATAATTCAATAGTTTTTTTTTCAGAACAGGGAAAATGTTCATTAATATCGTAAGGTGCAATCCTGAGCAGGAATTATGTAGGTTGAGGGGCGTCCTTGAATGGAATCCCAGATGCCCCCAGCTGCATAGAATCTTCAGCAGAACTCCCTAGATCATGGATGTCAAACTTGTTGCGTCACATTGATGTCACGTGACATATCATAACGTTTTCCCCTTCACGGAGCTGGGGTAGGTGTGGCCTGTGAATGACGCATCCGGCCCGCGGGCTGCCAGTTTGACACCCCTGCAAAAAGCTGCTTTGAGGAGTCAGGTGTAAGTTGTGGGTCGACTACAGTCCCAAGTCAAGGATGCCAAAACTCAGATGCCAGAATGCATGACACAAAGGGTTATTGCTCTCTGAATTCATTTTACAGCCGTTTAGAATATACTAGAAAAACTGTGAGAAAGAAGGGAAAGGATTCTGTAAAGGATTCCCCCCCTCCCCCCCAAAAAAAGATTGTTATCTGAGCCTGTGATGGAATTTAAGCATCTGCCCAGACCTACTTCTAGACTTTTGATGAATAGGCTCTATTCCATCCCAGTAATAAAGAGTACTGGGACAGGACACCCTACACAAGTAAATAAGGAAAGGGAGAAGAGCATGCTTATCTCCCATGATTGTCCCTCTCCCATTGTCATATTTGAACACTCTTTCTTTAGCCATATTGCTCTAATACTCTCCTTCCCATTCCAATGATAACCCACCGCCCCCAAGGCAAATAACAATATAAACCAGGCATTCCCCATTTGTTCCTGAAGCATTATGCTTCTTAAGGAAATGTTCACCTTTGCTCAGTGGTGGGTTGCTGCCGGTTTGGACCGGTTCTCCCGTACCGGTGGCGGAAATTTGAACCCGCTCACCGAACCGGCAGCGATGGCCGGCTGTCCACGCCCCCGAACTGGTTCTCTGGTCACCGCGGCCCTGCAAAGAACGCTCTGCGCATGCAAAACGCGCACTTCCATCGCAATGCAAATTGGTAGGAAAGGTAAGTGGAACACACTCCTGCCTTTGCCATAATCATACCCACTGCATGCACAAGTAGATCAATATGCTTTGTACTGCAGTCTCCAAAACAAAGTTGTTAACAGAGTCACAACTATTAGATTGTCCTTGTTCTCCCCACAAAAAGGAAATAGAGGCCCACTACTGGTATTCTGGTAGAACTCTAAAATGTCACCCTGCCTATTTCATCACACTCCCTCACAAGCTTCTAACTTACCTATGCTGGCCAGGTTGCTTGAGACCACTCCTATCAGGGTATTCCATATGGAAGGAGACACCCCCCCCCAGGGAATCTTCTCTTAAGCAGCCAGCCTTTATGCTGGTCGTTAGCAAAGAGTTTCAAGAAAACAATGAAATTATTTAAAATCTGAACTGGTGCCAACATTGGAATGGTTGTGGAAGGTGGTGAGTTGAGAATGAGCTGTTGAGTTGTATATGATCAGAACATTCAGTAAGGAATTCTCTTTATAGCAGGGGTCTCCAACCTTGGCAACTTTAAGCCTGGCGGACTTCAACTCCCAGAATTCTGGGACTTGAAGTCCGCCAGGCTTAAAGTTGCCATAGTTCCCCACCTCTGGTTTAGAGTAATGAACAACCTGGGTGAAACTACTACTGTCCCCTGTGATATACAATTAAATTAGAAGAGGTCCAAGACCTTTTTAAAACAAA
>QLTV01003284.1:1953318-1972076 GCA_003457575.1 Thermophis baileyi | reverse complement strand
AGACAGATGAGCTGCACTCGAGAATTGGTCTAGCCAATATTTTATATGCTCTAGTTAGAAGTACAATATTTCCGGAGAAGAAGCTACGCAAGATTAGGTTTACCACTCTTAATGCCTTCTTGGCAATGCTGTTGCAGTGGGCTCTGGCACTTAGATCCTTAGAGATGAGTGTGGATGGGCGTGGAGAATTATAAGAACAATTTTCAAACAAAACACACTAACCACCCTCCCTTTGAATTTTTAAAAAATGGTTTGAACCAGGTATAACACAGAATCAAGTACAGCAAAACAAATGAAAATTAGTTCTGATTGTGTAGAGAATTGACCTCCCAGAATCTCTTCCGGTGGAGACCTCTCTTTCTTGTGATGGTTGCACCAAGTACAGCCTGAGTACAGTTTGTTGTTTCTCTTATCTGGCAACTGTTCAGGATTTATTTATTTTTACAGATGAAAAGAAATTGCTGCTAGAGAAGAACAAAGAGGAAATAACTGGATTTCTTTTGTTTTTTGTCCCTCTGTTTGGCTAGTTAAAAGAAATATTGCACAGAATATGGGAAGAAGGAGGTGAAAAATAGGGACACTTGCCCAGCACTGAAAAGCTGCAGAAGATAAGAAAGACACAGTCAGTGACTATATATAAAAGAGCCATAAATTGTATTGTTCCAAGTGCAGACATTGGCTATAGCGTGAAATGTAAGTTTTGGAATCATAGCTTAATTTTGAACTACTGGTTATGAGTTAGAGCAGTACTCTTATAGATTTGATGGATTTATTATATATAATTTTATCTGTTTTAGATTGTGTTATTATTAAGGTGTGCTTGCAACTTTGGTTTTACTTTTTATTGTGGTTGGCCACTTTCTTCTTTTTCAGATGAAGAGGTGTATAAAGTTAAATGAATACAATTCAATTTATAATCCTAAACAGAAATTAAATTTTGTCCCAAAAGGAACACCACAAAATTCTAAATCTAACTTTCTGTCCTGCAAAATACAGGCTTAGGATTGGGAAGAAGAGGTGGGTGTTTATTTTAGGAAAGCTGAACTGGGGATGAGTCTTTGTGGATGCCCTTGCTTAGTGGCCTAATTTAAACAGTTTAATGGTTAAACAGAAAAAAAAAACCTCTTGGAGACAGGTGTGATTACATCCTCTTAATTCTTTTATTTTGTCTTCAGCAAAATAGTACTTTCAGAAAAACAAGATTAGAGCATTTCACATTTGTTTGTTTGTTTGTTTGTTTGTTTGTTTGTTTCCCACCTTTACTATTTTTACAAATTACTCTAGACAGCAAACATATCCAACTCGCCTTCCTCCTCCTATTTTCCCTACCACAACAAGGTTGTTTTGAGACAGGGGTGGGTTCTGGCTTACTTCGCTGCCGGTTCGCTTCCTCACGTGCCGCGTGGGTGCATATGTGCGGTGCGTGCGCATGTGCACTACTAAAAACCCAGCTTCTGCGCATGCGCAGAAGCAAAAAACAGCTTCTGCATGTGCGCAGAAGCAAAAAACAAGATGATGGCGCCTACGGCGCCACCGAGAGAGCCGGTTCGGGGGCGTGTCCAGCCAGTCATCGCTGCCGGTTCGGCGAGCAGGGGGAAATTCCCACTACTGGTTCTATAGAGCCGGTCCGAACCGGCAGGAACCCACCTCTGGTTTGAGAGAGAGGGACTGGCCCAAAGTCACCCAGTTGACTTTCTTGGCTAAGGTGGGACTTGAACTCACAATCTCTTGATTTCTAGCCTAGTGCCTATGTAATATAGATTACCTATGATGTAATATAGATTCATGAAATATATGTTAAAAATACATCTTGCAACAAAATACTATCATTTTTCCATCCCCCTTTTAAAGATTATTTGTATAATGTACAAAACTGTTTTGTTTTAGCTGTTGTGCCGGCAGTGCATTCTGGGAATACCTAACATCATCCATTATATTGTCCAACTTGGAAGAGAAGTAAGCAGAAAATACTGATATAACCATGAGATCCTCACTACAGCAATTTTTGTCCAACAAAATATAAAGCCCTTGCGCACACACAGACCCTCCCAAATATTGAAAAACCCATTGCCATCCTCAATTGCTGCCGTTATCCCAGTTATACTGCCTTTGCCCTTATCCTTCAGTTCAGCCACAAAACATCCATTATAACCAGCTTTCAGCCCAATAGACAGTTTACTCAGCTGCTCTAAATTTTAGGGTCAAATGCAATGCTGTAGTCTATTTCAGTTACAATTAGATACAGGCAAATGGAAAGACAAGCGGAAATGGTCAGACAATGAACAAAACTTTGTTGTTCATACGAATATGAGGCGTAAAATAAATGCAGTATATTGCATTAAGCACTGGTCTTATTCATGCATTCATTCGGTAATGGCCCATAAGTGATTCTTTTAAAGAAGTATTGCAATAGCTTTGTGACCGGGTTTGGCTTCATGGAAGAGAATCGTGAACAAAAAGTTCATGTCCTTGATATCTGGATCGCCTAAATGTGGAACTGGAATTGACAGACAGGTCAGCCAAAATATTGTGTTGGAGCCATTTTTCCATCCAGACATATGGAGAGATGGTGGTGGTGGTGATGGAAATGTTATTTGTAATTAAATGCTGTTGTACAACAGGATGAAAACAGGAAATGGTTCAGATCAGTGTGTATCCTGCAATAAAATATTGGAGTTCAGAGTGCTCCTGTTTGTGATATTCCCATTTCATTTTTTCATTATTTTTTGTCTTCACAGTCACACCAGAACTTCTGAAGTGTTCAGTTTTTATGGAGCTAAATTGAAGGAAGGGCAATGTGTATCTCCTTAGATGTATTTTCTTTAGAATGTTTGGTTTTTTCCAGGTTTTCCTCAGCTTACTGTTTTCTTTTTTTTGTTTTTGGATGGTGTACTTTTGGCTACACAGGATATGACACTCAAACAACTGAGATTGTTATAGATCAATCTTTGTGGTATGCTTTGGAGGTGTTTGAGCCACAAGTATCTGAAAATCTTTGAACAGAGTAGTATTAATATGCTTGATGGCACTACATTGGGGAATTCTCTCTATAAGCTTTTGGATGGTTAAAAGGAATACAGTAAAAAGTAATATTTTGCTGAATACTAGAGTTGAAAGAAAGGTGGCCAATTTTATATAACTTACTAAGTTACAATGTGCTGGATAGCTTGTTGTTCAGATTGTTAGGGAATCTAGCCATTGTTTAAGTATGTTGTATGAACCAGACCATGAATTAAATCATACAATAATTTGTTCAATTCAAGTTGCAGTATCATCTTGAATGTTCTGGAAAAAAATTAAATAGAATTGGACTTGATTTGTATATGAGTGGAGACTATGGGAAATACCATGACTGTTTGCTAGACTAAGAATGTTTATTTTAAGCATGCTTGAAAAAGCCACAGAGGAAAAATTATTATTGCTGATGTCTGTGAAGTAATCAGGAGTTAAGCTAAATTTAAAGGAGTTGTTATCTTTTGTGGGGATAACACCTTATATGACTATAAATGTAATTGTCAAACTGAGTTCAGCATTAAGTGTGTTCAATAAGCAAGTCTATTTGGTATAAGTCCAAGTTCTGGTATAACATAATGGTGTAAATGTATAAACTACAGAATATGGGTTGTTTGTCAACCTCAATGGCCTTGTCACTTCCTCAATGGCCTTAGGCAACCATTCATCTCCCTCAGTTTATGTACAAACACACACAGCACAGAATGAAGCTGCCATTGATTGAAACCAACATCTTCTATACACAAAACACACGCTGCACTACTGGGTCATAATTCCTTTCCAGTACAAGTAGTCCTTGACTTACGACCACAATTGAGCCCAAACTTTCTGTTGCTAAGTGTGACAGTTGTTACGTGAATTTTGCCCCATTTTATGGCCTTTCTTGACACATTTGTTAGGTGAATCACAGTTATTAAGTGAATCTGCTTCCCCGTTGACTTTGCTTGTCAGAAGGTCGCAAAAGGGGATCACATGACCCTGGGACACTGCAAACGTCATAAATATGAGTCAGTTGCCAAGCGTCAGAATTTTGATCACATGACCATTGGGATGCCTCAATGGTTGTAACTGTGAAAAACAGTCATAGGTTACTTTTTTCAGTGCTGTTGTAACTTTGAACAGTCACTAAATGAAATGTTGTAAGTTGAGGACTAGCTGTATCCTTCCCATACTTGGAAAATTTCAGGAAAATCAGAACATCACATCAAACAGTCCTTTTAAATAAACTGCAATTATTCTTATCGTTTCACAACTTAGTGTACCCTAGATTGTAAGAAAAGACTATATAGTAAATACTCAATCAACATGATCTATGGGAATTGTGGGAATTTTAATTCCAGCACATCTGGGGTCATCAGGTTGGAGAACATAGAAATAGTGCTTTTATATGTTTCTCCATTTTTGGAAAGAGATAAGAAGCATTCTATGATGTACTTTTGCTATTGTTTCTTCAGGTAACTGTATTTTATGGGTTTCCATCACATTGACCATAAATTAGGTACTGAGATTTGTTCCCACAAAACATTAGGCTAAAATAAAGTTGGCTTAGTTTATAATGCTATATATGCAATGCCTATAATTCTGTAAAGAATTTTGATGACTTAGGAAAATGAAGTTTCACATCTTTGTGCAATCTCAACAATTGTAACATGAATAAAACTCTTACATTGCAAACTTACTTAAAAGTAAGTGTCACTGACTTCCAAGCAATGGAAGGCTTACTTCCAAGCAGCTGTTCATTGTAGCCTTAAGAAGCTGGTAGAAGTTGGGGAATTCTAGAAGTTAAAGTCCACTCATCTTAAAGTTGTCAAGTTTGAAAAACAATGCTCTTGGTTGAGAGCATACTCAATTGGTGTAATACATTTTTCCTGAAATGATTTCTTTTAAAAGATGGGGGAAATGAAAAACTCAAAATGTTAATAATGCTTCACTTTGTAACAGCCCAAAACTCTAATGAACATTAAAAAAACAGAATAATGTCATGATCTATTATGATCAGTGATCAGAATGGGAAAAAAAGGAAATCAATGTGCTAGGCTATGTTGGCTGTGGTTGCCAGGATTGCTTCCCCATGGTTTACATAATTAATCCAATATTCTGGTTATGCAGAATATGATAAGTATAGGATTTATACACACACCAGGTTAAAATGTGCTTGGATTGATACTGGTTCTGTCTGTCAAGCAAACCCAACTAATGTGGTTTTCTTGTTTGTGGATTAGAAGGTTGGGTGAACCCAGCAAATTTAACAACTATTATTTTGGTTTAACTTTTTGATGGGTAACCATCTCAGTTTTACCGTCTTGAAAATATCCAGTTAATTCTCAGTGCAGCTGTAGTACAAATTTTGCTCCCTCCCTCTCTTAAACTATCTAGCAATATTCCACTCAGCTATGAAGTATTTTGTTGTTCTGTGTCTTTGCTACAGAAGCTACTGAACTTATTCCAGGAAGCAACTCACTGATAAGATAAAATGGAGTTGAGGGAACAAAGCACAATTTACTGATGATGCTGTTTTTGTTAAATATATTATCAAGGTCCAGGTCATTTTTAAAATCATTTAAAAATGTATTAAAATGTTTATCACCAGTCTGGACAGAATAGCTCTCTAATTGCCATTAGGATATATAAGGTGCCAACTAGACATATCTGCAACCAAGTTCTAATAGCGCACTAAGCCATGATCTGGTGACAAAACCAGTTTCCTGGATTTATACCCTATGCTATGTATAAGCCACAGTGGCATTCAGACAATATCAAATAAGTCTTAAGGTTATATATGAACCTCACCTTGCGTCAGCAGAGCCAAACAAATTACAGTTTGTGACTATGAGTCACACAAAATCATCAGTCACATGCTAACTCTTCCCTTCCTTTGCAAATGTTGCTTGTGGAAATGGCAACTTTATGTGTAAAACAAAGTTATGATATATCATATAAAAACAGCACCAGGAATAACCACTTACTAAATCCTTAGGTAAAAGAAATTACTGATGTTAACGAAATACATAAAGTTTGTATATACATATATTTTGTTAACAGCAAAATTATTTTATCAGATTGTGTTCATTCTTTTCAGCACCTAGTGATTGATGCTTATAAAAGTGACATAATGAAAGATTTTGTATTTAATTAGATATATATGGCTGCCCGTGCTGCTGTAACAAATTTGAGCAGATAATAATAATTAAATACCCTATAAAACAGGCCCCAAACAACCAATATAAGGTATTCCCAAATTTACGAGAACAATTGAGCCCAAAATTTCTGTTGCTAAATATGACAGTTGTTAAGTGAGTTTTGCCCCATTTTACGGCCTTTCTTGCCACAGGTGTTAAATGAACCACTACAGTTGTAAAGTTAATAACACGGTTGTTAGTGAACCTGGCTTCCCCATTGACTTGGCTTGTCTGAAGGTTGCAAAAGGTGATCACATGACCCTGGGACACTGCAACCGTCATGAATATGAGTCAGCTGTAAGTGGGAAAAATGGTCATAAGTCACTTTTTTTTAGTGCCATTGCAACTTTGAACGGTCACTAAATGAACTGTTGTAAGTCAGAGGCTATCTGTATAAAACCAGTTCTGATCATGAAGGTAAAAGCAGTGCAATAAACTAAGACTACCCCAGCTAACTTCCAACCTCCATGCCCTGGAGCACATCCAGGTCTTTATCTCTTTAATTGTGTTCTCTAACATCTGTTCAAGTACAGTCAAACACTATTTTATTACTATTTTTTAATAATTTAATTGCAAGGATTTAAATGCTCAAGTCAAAAAAAGTAGTAGCAAAAATACTCATTATCTATATTAAGATGAAAAAGAAGTGATTTCTAAAACATTGGGATTCAAAACTCATGGAATCTGTGATGCAAGCTATAAAAATACAACATTTTGAAATTATCCTGATTTGTTAGGAGTTGTCTGTGTTTTTATCAGGGGATGCGGTGGTGCATTGGGCTTAATGACGCTGGAACTGCCGGTCAGAAATTGTGAGTGAGCTCCCGTCGCTCGATCCTTAACTCCTGCCCACTCAGCAGTTTGAAAGCTTTCAATATTGCAAGTAGATAAATGGGTACCATTTCAGAGGGGAAAACTTTGCTGCGTTTGTGTGTGAGGAGAGCAGAAGCTGGCGCTGGACCTGGATGGACGTGAGGCAATACAACACGAGATGAGGCGAGGCGAGGCGAGACTGGCAGAGGTGCTTGGAAAAACCAGCAACCCAAGCAACACTTGCTAATTGGTGTAAATTAGTTTGACCCCTGCGGTGCACCAAGGATAGGTGCGCAAGTGCCGAACAGAATGAACTAGCAACCTAGGCTGTCCGGACTGCATTGCATCTAGCATGTGTAGATTTCCTTGACATTGTATGCTATACACTAAATTAATAAGTGGTTTCACTAATATTGAATCTGTATTGGTTTCTCCCATTATTACTGTTGGGAAAGCTAAAAGAATACGATCAGGTTCACACATTCCATTAAACCATATTTTGTCTAAGCATGGTTTATTAAATCAATGCGTGCAAAAGCACAAACCTTTGTTTACAAACAACATGAGCTGAACATTAAGCTAAAACCAAACAAGTGACTGTATGAAGTAGTTTGGTGTATGATTTCATGAATATACAGTTATGAGATCTCTGTCCACATGGATTATGGATTGCCTTCCTTGTTCAATATGAACAATGCCTGATACCCTTAAGGAATCGAGTCTTAGCCATTCTTGATTGCTAAGCACAATACTTCTAACATTCCAGAAGTTTTCTTTCAATTCTGAAGCTGCATCCTAAATACCGAATCAGCTGTAAACCCATAGATATTTGCAACATATAGCTTGATCTGTCCATGATAAAATGAATGGACCCTAAACTTACACTTGTCCTGTAAAGATCAACTGGAAGTGAACTTAATTCAGAACAGCAGCAGCAAGAGCAACATTTTTATATTTAATACATGTCGATTGCCCTTTCATCTTAAGGCTTCTCTTAAGCACAATCCCCAAGTCAATCTAGTGCAACGTTATGTTTTCACATTATCTAGACAGAAACTTATGTGTCTATAAACAGAATATGAGTGCATTAGCAATTATGACTAGAGAGACACGACTCTGACAAAGAAAGCACATAGCAAATTAATGTTTAGAAAAGAAGAAAGTTTGCTCAAGTATCAGATAAATTCTACAAGATTACAACCTAAGTGTCTATTTTGCTCTGTATCAACCTGTCCTTCTTTTCAAGCTCTTTCAGTGTTATCTAGCAGACTCTCAGCAAGCTTTGCAAGAAGTCAAGATGCCTCCATCAAAGGAATTTTGAAACATAACCTGTGAGCCATGAGAAGGCAGGCAGGCAGGCAGGCAGGCAGGCAGGCAGGCAGGCAGGCAGGCAGGCAGGCAGGCAGGCAGGAAGGAAGGAAGGAAGGAAGGAAGGAAGGAAGGAAGGAAGGAAGGAAGGAAGGAAGGAAGGAAGGAAGGAAGGAAGGAAGGAAGGAAGGAAGGAAGGAAGGAAGGAAGGAGCTTCTCCAGTTACAATTTGGCAGAAGTGAATCTTGTGCTTTGAAATGGCTAAGAGAAAGATGGAGTCTGCTTTCTCCAAAGCTTGTTTGGACAGCATTCTTAATGAGTGATTAAGAATTGTTTGTTGAGCACTGCTTCAGCAGGGTTTCTTCTCTTCTCTTTTGGACGGTTTCATTTCACAGCCAATGGAGGGGCCTTCTGTATTGTCTGAGGAGGGAGGGAAGCGTGCACTTCATTGGATCTTTGCTCCTTTGGCTCCCTCCTTCCTCCTTTGTTGTATGTTCACAGTCACTCTTCGGGTGCCCCCTGCTTCCAATCCCTGTTTAAAGCAGAACTGCAAACTCATAATATTTTGCCTTCTTCCCTCCCATAATTACAAGCAGCTGTTTCCCTCTACAATACCACCCCCTCCCCAAATCCGACTCTCGCAATCACCATGGAGATGTCACTAGTAGGAGCAAGGCTGTGGCTATGGAAACCTGCTAGTACTTACTCTTCCTTGTAAAGTTTTCTCCGCATGTGAGGGAATGTGAAGGAGCAGTAAACACAGGGACTACTGGATGTATGTAAGATTTAGCGATAATATTTTGATTTGTGTAGAAGGCTCTTGGGAATTTATATGTATATATGCACATACGTACACTTGCATATGTATGTATACACATGCATATATTTATATATCTATGTATATGAGAGTCACTTTTGTGTACTGGTTAAGGCATCACGCTAATAGTTCTAGCACCACCTTAGCCACCTGACTGACATCCCCAGGAGTCAACATTGATTCAAAGGGTGTGTGTGTGTGTGTGTGTGTGTGTGTGTGTGTGTGTGTGTGTGTGTGTGTGTGTGTGTGTGTAAGAGAGAGAGAGAGAGAAGGAGATGATAGATAGATAGATAGATAGATAGATAGATAGATAGATAGATAGATGATAGATAGATAGATAGATAGATAGATAGATAGATAGATGATAGATAGATAGATAGATAGATAGATAGATAGATAGATAGATAGATAGATAGATAGATAGATAGATAGATAGATAGATAGATAGATAGATAGATAGATTTAGTACCACATAGATGTTAAAATACGAAACTTTGTTTCTGGCAAAGTCAAACACTACAAATATTGGTTGTTGTAGTCCTTGTACAAAGTCATTGTTTTGGTAATAGTTTGTGGGCTAAGACACATTGACTTGGTTCACTCACTGAATTAAACCAAAAATGTGCTTTTCCGTCTCCAGTAACTAAATGTATACAGAGTTTTAAAACTAACCAAACAATGCTACAACTTCGCTATGTGTCAACCCAGACATTGTAACACATTCTTTTGGTGCAGAATTGTAGATCCTTTACCGATTCAAAATTATTTATATGACGTTTTACGTTTGTCTGTGACTTTATTTTTTACATTTCTTGTGTGGAATTCAATAAGTTAATGTTAAAGACCATTTGTAATAGTAACTTGGTGTATAGCCAGCCACTCCCTCTGTCTCATATGCAAATCCCCAAATACCAATATCAAGTCAAGTCAAGTCAATGTTTATTACAGTCAAAGACCAGAGCAAGTTAAAAACAGTCAAGGAAATCCAGTTAAGAAATCCAGTATCAGCTGAACCTGTCTCCAAACAATCCTATTCCTATATAAAGAAAATTCTTATTTCAATCAAATCTAGCAGTGATGATGGGCCACAACGTTGCTACGTCATACTAAGTTTAGTATCAGCCCAATTAATTTCAACACAGAATCTAATATGCCAGAATATTAATAATAGGAATGAGAATGCAAATGAAAAACCACATTTTGAAGTAAAGCAAATCTTAATAATATGTTTACTACTGCAAACAATATTTCTTTCAGTATTAAAAGCTTTTTCACATCCAGGCAGCCACACAAAGAACATAAAACTCTTTCTTTTTGCTAGTACTATCCCCCCCCCAACCTTGGCAATTTTAAGATGCTGGCTGAGGAATTCTGGGAGTTGAAGTCCACACATCGTAAATTTGCTGAGATTGAGAAACATTGCACTCAAGCAAAGATGCATATTAAGTAATTAAAAAGTGAGGCAGATTAAGCCACGCAAGCAAACATTAGCACTGCTTTTTTTAAGAGATGAAAAGCAATTCATATCTAATATTAATGGCAACGCTAACAAAATTAATAGTGCATTTTCACACTGAGACTATGCAGTACTTGGGAAGAAATTTAGAAAAGAAGTTCTTCAGAGCAATTCTTTAAAGCAATTGCATCTTTACCAGGCCTGGATTCCCAATTAGTAATCTGCAGCAACTATGTGATCCTCACATAGGGGAAAAACATAGCTACTTTAAAGAGCTACAGAGAGGTACATTTCTGGCCATATACACCCTGAAACACTTCTTTGAAATCAGATCCGAAGCACTGCACAAACCTTATCTGCCATCCCTCTGTATATTATATGGTAGAATGAGATGATAGAACTTGAAAGGTATCTCTTCAAGCAGCATTAAACAAATGATTTTGACACATAAAAAGCACCCTGGAAATACTATACTGTACATTAATGAGAAGGCCATGTTACATCTTTTCCCCACTATAGCAGTTAATTACACAAAGTTGGCTACATTTTTTGCATATGGTTAATTATATGCCAAAAAAAAAATGTTCATATACAAGGACTTTGAAATTATGGCTATCATACCTATAGCTCCTAGTGTTGTGGCCTCAAATTCTATAAACTCAAAATCCCATCTTATTCTACAAGATGTGTAAAATGGTTTGTTCAAAATAATGTGTTTTTCTGTATTTTTGTGTACAGTATAAGAGTAACACCATTGCATACAATAAATTGTTGAAATTGTATAACTATGTCTCCAAGACAAAGTAAATTGTAAATTAATTTTATTACAAGGATTATAATATTGACATATATCAATAAGTTAATTATAAAGTTTGCAAGCTACCAGTATTTATAATATGTATAACTTAATTATAAATAAAGGTAGCAACATTCTCAAGATGAGCTTGGCTTCAGTTGACTCTATTATCATTATTTTTAATATAAAGGTGAAATGACACATGCCATTGCATTCCTCCAAGATGCTGTTGACTTCTCAGTCAAACCCAGGTGATCTCATCCCAATGTTAACTAGGTTTCATTCTGCTTTGGTAAGCCAGATGCTGCCCCTGCTGAGGCTATTTATATAGTTACACTTTTCACTTTTAATTCATTATGATACCAAAATTACATTGATTCTAAATACCATTATAGTTATCAGGAAACTGTTTTAACTGAACCAGACCATCAAATCAGTCTTCATTTCAGTTCTGCCTAATGGCCATTTTTCACCCTAGCATTGACAACAAATAAATATCCATGACCCAAGTGAAGTCATAAAACACTCAACCTAGCCACACTATGCATGCCTAAACCCAAATATTCCACTTCTGTCTATGATCAATTACATATAGTCCTCAATTTATAGCTGCAATTGAGCTTGGAATTATCGACATAAGTTGAGGCATCACATGACCAGATCTGATTTTCTGACTTTTTTTGCAGCAGTCATTAATTGAATCCCTTTTCCCCATGGGTGTTGTTGTTGTTGTTTTTGCTGTAAACCAAAAACAAATGCCAGAAACTGGCAGAACTTTGAATGGTCATTAAGAGATGGGTTGCAAGTCAAGAACTAACTATAAACTAACAACATACTGCTATTTCCTACACTCAAAATCAGTTGCTGGAGGCCACTGCTTCATTCCACCCAACTGAAGACGAAAAATCTCTGTGAGGAACAAAATCTCTATTGCCTATTGTGAAAAGGGATCAGGATTGCTCATGATTTATGAGTCAGATGCTTCTCTCAATTATATCTTATTTGCTTCTCCCTCTACTCTTTGGTACCCATGCAGTTAAATCTGTCCAAGGCAAGTAATAACTTCACCAAAAAAAAAGAGTAAATGCCTCAGAGTGAAAGAAAGCAAAGAACATTGTGGTCCCTTCCTCCCTCCCACTTCTTTTGATAACACTTCTCTAAACATAGACAAGAATTTATATCCCTCCTTCCCCAACACATAGTCCTGGAGTCCTACTGAGGGTATTTCAAGGTAGCAAAATGAATGGGAAACTTTCAGTGTGATTTAGGGGGGACCCGTACAAATAAGGACCTTCTCTTTAGTGAGATTGGTGAAAAACCACCATGCTGTCTTCAAGCAAACAGTAAACCTTATACGATTTACTAACTGCACTTTATCCATTGCTTCATTCTCCCTTCTGTATGCAGGAGCTCTATGGTACCCAAATGTAATTGCATGATGCCAAATGCTATCTGAGCCGAAGCAGAATTTGTGATCAATATTACCTCTCATGGTGTTGTTATATGTATTCAACTGCAGCTTCTTTAATCCCATGCCTTCCCTTTTAATGGATCTTAAGCTTGTTAAACTTTAACAATAAACTAATTGTTAAAATAACCCATCTCTTTCTTTAATACATCTGAAATCAGAAGACAACACAGAACCAATTTTGCACGTACGTCTGTAATTTCAGCAGTTTTGTATACAAAGAATTCAACAGCCAGATATATATATTTCACCTACAACTAATATCCTGCAGAATAGAAGATGATGGAAAAAGATTGTCTATGCTACTATCTTATTGAATGATTCAAGCATCTCACAGATTAGAAATGTTCACTATTTTTTCTTAGATGAAATTGGAAATTTTATTACTGTTCAGCCAAGGAAAGAGCAAATAAGAAATTGTGATTTTAAAAAGCACAGTTTGGATAACCTTGCTTTAACGGACTATGGCGCTGGGTGGGGGAGATGCACCCAAATATGTTCTTCATGGAAACGGTTGAGAAAAAGTTGTAGAAACATAGCTTTTGTTGCCCAGCTTGCAAACATTTAAACAAAACCCTTCTGAGTTGCCCATTCTTGCTTATCTGTTTAAGCCTAAACTTTTGTAATTGCCAAGACACGTTTATAAATTACAAGAAAGCATGACGGGTGAATACAATGCGTACTGGATAGGTTATGAAGTATCTTCCCATGTTGGAAAGTCTCACTGGTTTCTCATATCCTCTGTTTCATTCATAAACAGTCAGTTCTAGCACTTCTGGAACTCCTGATTTCCTATCCCCAAGACAGACATCCAGCATTTTCTTTTCCTTCAATCATTCTAAAACAGCCTCTGTAATGCTTAATGGGGAAGAATCCCCCAAATATCAATAAAAGCCCAAACTTTCCTAGAAGTGTCGATGCAGGAATTGGCCACAATAAAAAAACATGAAGTTATGAACTTTTTTTTTTTTTTTAAATGACAGAGCCTGCAATAAGCATACACGAAACATGAAAGGTAGGTCAAAAATGAGAGTAGGTCTAGAATGTGAGAAAACAGCCTTTGGTTGACCATCCTGGACTGGGGAGCTAGTTAAGACCTGTTGCAATGAGTATGCCTCCCTCTTTAGGGATCCCGCTCACAACTTTTGGATTATAAGTAACCCTCTCACATACTGCTCACTTTCCATTTCTCCCATTATCCAATGACAACGAAGAGGACCCAAGGGATGTGTTTCCAAAGTGTGTGGCAATGCCTTCATTTAATTCTCATTGAAAAGGACAGTCAATAACCATCACTGCCAAACTAGCTGGGTTCTGCAAGCATCTTTCCTTAGCAAGAGCAGTGGGGGGGGGCACCTTGGGAGAGAACAAGGAAAAGAAAAGGGGTCAGCAGCTAAAAACAATGAAATGGCTAACCTTGGTTCACCAAACTCTAATCCAGTGTGTATTAAGGCAACAGCAGCAACAGCAGCAGCAGCAACTAGTGGTTTTAAACATTTCATCCCAGGGCTCAAGAACCCCTCCTGTAACCAAAGTGCCACTTGGACAGGATTTAGGGATAGGCACCCACTGCCCTCTGCAGAAGAAAATTAACAGGAGGGGTCTCCTAAAGACAGCATTCCTGGTGCTTTACTATATTTTGAAGGAAACCAATCCCCTCTAAAGCATTGAGGGGTGTTTATAAGATTAATTTCAGATTTGAACATTGCCTAATTCTATTCTTATTGGAGACCCTAATCGCATATGTTTAGGCACTGCATTTTATCACGTACATGTATTAAGATATTTGCCTTGACTTCTACATCACACATTCTAGAGCAGTGTATTAAAAATGGTTTCTAACACATCACTGTCTTGAAGTGGGGAGGTGTAGAGAAAAGGAAAGTTCTATCCCTTTTCCTGGGCTTCTAGATTCTGAGAACAGACCCTGGGATTATCCCAAGTCAGGACATCCAGCCTGGCTGCTTCTATCCATTTGGCCACTTCTCAGTTTCAATTAATTCCTTAATTAATCTTGTCCCTGTTTAACAGAAAGGACTTTCTTTTTCTTTCACAATTTGTTTGGTAGAGATTGAATTTAGGGACCTGCTTAGCTATCGGAATTAAGTTTCCTGCCTACGATCATTTCATATTTACAAAATAAAATAAAAATTTAAGCACACTCACCCGTTACAAACTACTTTCTCTTAATGTGATACATTGTATCTACTTTTAATCTACATTCAGATGTTAGTGTTGAATGTATCATATACCAAAGGAAATTTGTGCTTTAACTGAACTGGGCAAATATTCTTTATAGATCAACCTGTTGAATTGGTTTAAATTCATTTAGCGACATTTGACTGAATCAACATTGTTTGAAATATATAGTGAAATCAGAGATTAGAGTTTGCTCAAAATGGCTTAACCACAATTATTCTTGTTAATTATACAGACGTGTAATTACTATTAATTTAACCATTTCTTGCTCGCTTTATAACTGCTCTAGAGATGCCCTAATATTTGATACAAACTAGATATAAGCAAACTGCAATTAAGCCTTCAGATTCCGATTGATTTTCCCAAAGAACGATTGAAAGGCACGTATAGGTTGGAGAAGAGATGTGAAGGGTCAGAAAAAAAAAAATTAAAATGAACTGCCTTCCCAGCCCCCCCCCAGCCCCCCTCCCCCGATGAAGCTATATTTCTCCGGCCGACGCAAAAGGATTCTTTACATAACAACTGAAACTCCGAAGAAAGCCTAATTGGATTAAGTCCTCTGAAAAGGAGGCGAAAGTTCCTGAATGGGGCAAAGCCAAAAGCTCCACTTTCCATGCCATCTGTTGAGCAAGGTCGGGAAAGTGATTCCTGATTAATATTATCTTAATCAATCCCGCTGCCAGCTAGCCGCGGGGACGTCGCGCTCTGGCCCGGCGAGCCAAGCGTCCCGTTCATACGGTTAAGGAAGAGGCTGGAAGGCGGCTAAGCTTGGGTTCCCCAGCGCGGGAGGAATCGCCCAGAGATCGGATTGGAGGTTCCAGGATCTCCAACTTGTACCGCTATTGATCACTTCTAAGGCGTTGGGGGTTTATTCCACTTTGGGGGTTTACAGCAAAAAGCCTGGTTACCCTGTTGCGGGTGGAGGCACCCCGGTCCTTCTGCCGAGGAGGTCCTACCCCTCCGTCACCAAGACACTTCTAGATAAGTTTTACCCCGCTCTCCCATCGCCCCTTTTCCTGAACATCGCGCTGGCCCAAGGCTGGCTCGGTTCGCTCTATTGGTCGCAGCAAAGGAGTCCTAATAAAAAAGTTTCAATTTTAAACGTGGGGGGGGGAGTTCTAAAGCCATGGCTGTCCCCTTCCCCCGTTTAGTTTTCACAATTCAAATGTTGATAGGTAACCTATCTGCCCGTGTTGGGAGTTTCGGATTCCCTCGTTCGTGGCATTTTTATTCGTTTTTAATTTTAATTTTCATTATTTTGGCATTCCTTTCCGTTGGTCAGATCCTAACGACAACAGGCCGGTTGGTACTCTTTATCATCCTCCTCCCCCCCCCACACACAAAACCCGCCCTGAAATATTTTTCTTGTAAATTTTCCTCATCGAGATGTCCAGGGCGCCATTCGACTCTTTAACCCCCCCCCCCCAAAAAAAACCAAAAACCCGGCATTCCCCCTCAACCCCCCCTTCCCGGCCGCTGTTTTGTTGAAGGGGGGGGGTCCCCAAAAACGGAGAGCGAGAGCAACAGTGCTAAACCTTCCACCCTAAAATCTCGAGGTGGAGAGTAGGAAGAAACTTCTGAAGACTTTGAGGTAATGGCCGGGGTCCGATCCTTCAACCCGGATCACTTGATCTCCTTTGCTTTGGCTTCCTATGGATCCCCAGGCACGTTTTTTAGATAACTATTCAACTATAGCCAGCTCTTCCCCTCTCCCGCCCTATAGGTTTCTCAACAGGCCCATTGAGACCTAGCTTCCAAATTTCAGGGCAACTGACGCGCTATAAACCCCCAAATCCCTTCTTGTGGAACTTTCCCCACTGATTTTCATGCGTTAGGCTCGAGAAGTCGAAAAACCAAGAAAAATAACAGCCTAAGATGGAACGTCGGTTCTAAAACAAGTAAGAGGAAAAAGTTGCCCTGGCTCCGTCTCCAGAGATAAGCTCCCTCCACCCGCCCCTTCTGCCTCTGCTCAGCACCTGCTGAGATTTTACAGCTTCTGCGCCTAGAGAGTCCTACCCAGCGCCTCGTGCAAGCTAACCGCCCACCCAGACCTCATTCGGGGTACCCCTGGGGGAACAAAGCAACAGTCGCTTCTTGCCGCTTCGCTGGTGCCTCCAACCAGAGAGGCTCCAGATTTGAGAACTGGATCAGTTGCCACTGAGTAGCCCGGATGAGGTTAAAGCAACCTGAACAGATCTGGAGCGAGCAGAGAATCTAATCAGGAAAGGCTGGGATCGTAAATACACGAATGGGAAAAGAGGGAGATTAAAGCTGATATTTTAAACTGATTTAAGAGCTGTAACAATTCATAGGATTAATTCCAATACAGAGTTTTGCTTGGAGATAATAGGAGTTGCTTCATAACAGTCCAGTATTCCAATATAGGCCTATGATCTTCAGTAAAGATTTGTCTCCTCCTCCTCCTCCTCCTCCGCCTCCCCCTCCCCCTCCTCCTCCTCCTCCTCCTCCTCCTCCTCCTCCTCCTCCTCCTCTTCCTCCTCCTCCTCCTCCTCCTGAGTATCAAAATCTGGCAAAGGCTTTGCCAAGGTTTCCAGCCCCAGAATCCTAAGTATTTCTATGGCTTCTTCTTCCTCCCCCCCCCAAACCCTTTTCCCACCTGGGCCCCTCAACTACTAAGCCAGACAGAGGTCAAGTCTCCAAAGTCTCCCTGGAATTGCAAGGGAACCTCAGACAGGGGTCACCCCCCCAAAAAAAATCTTTCTGTCTCTCCTTGTGGCTAGTTCCATTCTGGTGGCACCCCAAAGTCAGCCCCACCCTTTAAAGATTCCCCTTTAAAGCGCCTGGACTGCTAGAAGCCTGCAAAGAGAGTTGGGGGAGGGGTTGGTAGGTGGCCCCGATCCTTCCCAGCCAGGCTTGGAGAGTGAGGCAAAACGCCTGGGGCCCCTTCCTTTGGGGCCTCAGTCTCCTCCAAGTCTCCCGCGAAGCCGCCTCGATCCAAGGAAAGGATGGCTGACAGGTCGCATCCCCACCAAATTTCCTCTCCGCTCCCGGCTACTTTCTTCCCGAGCTCGGGCTGTTGTGGGCCGCCCCCGACGGCTTGGACTGACCTGTGGAATCCATGTCAGGTTCCTGCAGCAACCCACAATGCATGCTGATCCCATGGACAGTGCAGGAGCCCCAACGTCCGAGGTGCGTTTTGGGGAGTTCCCCTTGGCTCAGAGGGACAAGGCGAGAGCGAGAGGGAGGAAGGGGGTGTGTGAGAGAGAGAGGGGGGGGAGAGAGAGATGGGGAGGCCAGAAGGGGAGGGGGAGAGAGGGTGGGGGGGGGAGAGAAAGAGAGAGAGAGAGAAAGAGAGAGAGAGAGACCCTCAGTAAATCCAGCAGGGCAACGTCGGAGCCGTCAAAATGTTTGCGGATGTTTCATGGGAAAAAGCGTGATTTTATAGGAGCCCTGATGGGAGAAATGTCATTGATAGGCCGGCCAGCCTGATGAATGGCTGCTAGTCAGATGGGGATGTGGCAAGGCTCAATGTGAACCCCATTGTGCCACTGTTTTGAATAAGAAAAGAGCTCCTCCGGCAAGGGGGGGGGAGAGAGAGAGAGAGAGACTTCGGAGCTCTTCGGCGAGGGAGCCCCACACTTCTTTCGGCAGCTTCCCCCACCCCGCTCGGCCTTCGGGAAGGCTAGTCTTGGGGAAAGTTCCACGCACAGCCGGACCCCCTTCGTCCCATTTCCCTCCCCCCCCACACG
>QLTV01003284.1:1909023-1945965 GCA_003457575.1 Thermophis baileyi | reverse complement strand
TTAATAAAATTGAAGTTTTCTGATCATTATTTTACAAATGTATCTTTTTTAAAAAATTCATATTAGTGGTCTGCGGGACTTAAAATTATGACCTTGGTGGTCCCTGAAGTCCAAAAGGTTGGGGATCCCTGCTCTAGAACAATCCTACAAACTGGCAAATGTGCAATTTCCAGAATCTGCATTCTTTTAAACATGGCATTTCTCCTTCTCTAGTCACTGTAAGAGTTGGGTAACAGTTAGCTGTCTTCATTGGAGAAAACAGAACAAAGCCAAAATTGGTGTAACAAAAAAAAAGAAGTGGCATTGAGTTTGAAAATGGGCCAGATCCAGCTAAGGCTGCGAAAAAATAAATCCAGATAAAAAACCCCAAAGCCATCCCTAAGGGAGAAATAATTAGGCAGTGGCTCAAAAGCCTGACAGCTTAAACCCCATCCATCTACCCTCCTGGTCACTGCAAAGCTGCTATTAGGGATCAGAAAGAATTCCAAAAACTACGCTCTGCATGATATCCCTAACTCGTTCTTAACATCCATTGTCCACTTCAGCTCTTTCTAAGCTTAAACTGTCCTGATATCATTGCTACCATTCCAGCTTTCTTTATATATTCCTTCTTGATGCCTTGCCCATCTTTCCACCTTTCCTATCTCACTTATTTTCAAAGCTTCACTAAGTGCTTACTATAGCTACTTTGGCTTGCTTCTTTTCTGGATACTTTGAGAATTGTTTGCACTTATATTTGCAATATCACCTGTTTTTTTTTTGTTTGTTTTTTTAGGAAAACCCACCCACTGAGGCTTTCGCTTCTCATTAGCTTTTTCAGCTTTTGAATCTTAACATTGCTCTAAGTTTATTAAAATCAATAATACAGCCACTGGTATCTTCAGACGTTGACTTTGCCCAAATGATGGGCAAAATATTTAGTATTCTTTATGGTTCATACATAAATTCTTTCATCTGCTCTGCTAGAGCACAAATTTATTAATATAACACTTAAGGGACATACTTGCCTTGTGGATTGGGAACAGTTGAAATATTGGATGTGCTTTTATGCTGCTTTTTATGCATTTTATGATGAACTGTTGAGGGAGCTAGCTAGGTATGTCTAGCCTATGGAGGAGAAGGATTAGAGGGGACATGATAACCATATTCCACTACTTGAGGGGTTGTCACAGAGAAGAGGAAATTTATGTAGTCTTCAATGTAACAGAGGGCAGGACAAGAAGTAATGGGTGGAAGCTTGTTAAAGAGAGATCCAATATAAGAGGAGAAATTTTCTGATAGTGAGAACTATTAATCAAAGGAATAGTTTGCCTCTCAGAGTTATGGGTGCTCCATCACTGGAGGGTTTTATAAGTAGACCGAACAATCATTTGACCAAGATAGTATAATGATCTGCTCTCCAGATGACTTCCAGCCCTATAATTCTATATTCTGTTCCTGACACCACTAGCAACCGGAAAAAGTGAGAAGTATTTCTGATACCACTTCTTTAAGGAATCACAATCCACACTGTGATTGTGAACTGCAAATGTACTATCACAAAAAGGAAAAATATTTTGTTATCAACAAATTATTGTCATTTTTGTGCCAGGAAAGCGGAGTATTCCTTAGAATTAATATAACATTTAAAGATGGACAGTTAAGAGTGATGTGGTGGCCTAGCGGCGAAGACACTCCCCTCACGTAACGTTGGGAGTTCAATCCTAGGTAGCAGCAGATGTTTTTCTCCTAGGCCACAAAGAAAAAATATGTACTGCGAACTGTGTGAAGGCATCAGGAAGGGTATCCAGCCAGTAAATGCTCAGCTCCATCCAATTATCCTGACTTTACCCCAAATAGGAACTACAGGGTCGTAAAAAGGGAATTTTAAAGATGGACAGTTAGAAGTCCTAACAACAGATGCCATTCAAAAAAAGAATGAACGGTTTAAAAAGTGCCTGGAAATGTAAATTACTTGCAGTTTTAATTTTGTATAGCCATATCCTCTTGGCCCTGTACTCTAAATCAGAAAACAGAAAAATGTTTCTCCAGGACTATTCCCTGGTAGGTTTGTTCAATGCTGTCTCCCAAGTCAAATGTTTGCTACAGTGGCTGAACTCTTTATAGCCCATGTTTATTTGGTAATTCTCCTATTCCCTCCAGCCTCCCAAAATTGTGAGTGTAATTGGAAGCACCGTCTGATTCAGGCTATCTTAGGATTCCCTTAGGATTCGAATTTTACAGCTATACATCTCTGAATCTCCAAATATGTATTCTATAGAACACCACAGACAAGAAAGGGCAGCCTACTTTACAACAGGTGGCTGCCTCAATCCTGTTTACTACTATTAGTAATATTGTTATGCCATATAGACACATAAAACATTTGGCCACTAAAACCAACATTGGACAATATCTTTTAAGTTTTTATTAATTTCCAATCTCAGTGAATAACATTAAAAAAAGCTATACTTGGTACGGGAAAAGAACCTCCACTTATTAAAAATTACATTTCAGTCACCAAAACATCAAAAGTTGGTCCTTTAAACTTCGCTGATTTTAACAGTGCATTGCTATTCCAAATGTTTATTTATTTATATATGCTTGTATTTATGTTGCTTGTTCTGTTACAAATGGCTGATCTGTAGGGCTTCCCCTCAGTTCAAAGGATACCAAGATGCTGCATCTATTTCCTTTTCCATCTTCTATACAAAACCTCTTGTTGTTTGTCACAGATAAACACAGCTTGAGTCTTGCCCTTGCAGCTTCTAACATTCTCTTGAGGACTGTTTCCCAGCCAAAGAGGGAAAAGAAAACCGAGAGGAACGTGTGGCCTATGTGGTTTAGCACTGCCACTTGAACTTGTTCTGATTACATTTCCGCCAGCCTCTTCTTTCTTTGCTTGTCATTCGTTTATTCATTGTACTTGGACAATTTTAATCTGGGTATAATGTTCATAGATTGAAGTTCTTGGAAGAGAAGCTTACATGCATATGGTATACGCAGAGAAGAAACATGGCATGAAGATTTGCAGTAATGGCACCTAAAAGATAGGAAAAATAGGGTGTTATTTTCCTCACACATTATACAAACACCTCACGAGTACCACAGCCATTTCACATTACCTTCTTTTTATGTCCCACGATTCTCAGCACAATAGCAATAAAAGGCAAGTTACATGGGGCACAGTGGCCTTAATAAATGTATCCATAAATCAACAAGTACAAGAATTTTCCACAAAAGTTTTAAAAATGAAAGTCTGCCTCCATTTCTAAAGATAGCAGAGAAAGAATTCTGTAAATTTTGGGCTCCATTCCATAAAAGACCTGTTTTCATTCTTGGCTCCCCAAACTGGCTCTCTTGTTAAATAATAATAAGATTCTCTTCTTAGAGTTTACATAAAAACCTTACAAGATGCACCAATTATGCAAATATTTTGCAGGACAGACAATTTAGTAGAAGAGCTAAAGTTTGTACCTATATTACATGCCACAGAGGACAGACTATCTATGATGGTGGCCCCCAGCCTTTTGGGCACCAGGGACGGGTTCCATGGAGAGAGGTTTTTCCACAGACTGGAGGGGACGTGACTTCGTGTGCTGCCTGCATCCCACGGATGGGGCTTCGGTTGTTTGTGCAGCCCAGTTTCTGGCATGCCGCGGGCCAGTGTCAGTCCACAGACAGGGGATTGGGGACCCCTGATCTATGGAACATTACGACCATGTGAACAATTAAGTCAATGGAACAGCTTGCCTCCCAAAGTTGTGGGTGCTCCATTGCTGGAGGTTTTCAAGAAAAGATTGAACAACCATTTGTCAGAGATAGAATAAGGAGTCCTGTTCTGGGTAAGGGTTGGACTAGAAGACCTCCAAAGACGCTTCCAACCCATTGGTTCTAAAAAGACAAAATGGTGTCTAAACCCCCTAGAAGCCCCTACAGAATCTTCTCCCCAAGTCAATATTACAATTTCCTGCTGCCTAAAGAGTTACTTTAATTTCCTATGCTTTAAGTTCTAGGCTTAAAAAATGAAACCCTTATCCTTGCTCAAAAAATTCCACACCAAAAATCATTATCCTCAAACATACCAGCATAATTTCTTTGATCTTACAGTGGTTCTTAAGTGTTGGAAAAAAAGGGTGGTAGGTACAGTTGCTAGCCATTGTAAAGATACCTGGTCCTAGCAGTCTTCCACGCTTAAAACCAATTGTTAGAGACAAAGGAGCATGCTAATTTATTTAACTAGATACTTATTTATTGGACTAGTTCAACTTAATATGAAGTTCAAGCTTTCCATCCCAAATGTTATCTCCTACATTCTTCCAAGTGAAACATTCTAGCTACTCTCCCACATCCCCAAGAACAAATGGAACACCGAGATATTGTCTCAGTGAGATTAAATTATACATCCTGTTAACATAAGAACAGACTATGGGATGTAACAGTGCACAATCTGCATAAATACATTAGAATTAGAATTCTTTATTGGCCAAGTGTGATTGGACACACAAGGAATTTGTCTTTGGTGTATATGCTCTCAGTTCTTTACACAAAATCAGCTATTAGTGAAATGTCTATAGAGATTCTCAATCATCCAAGTCTTGGTTGTCCCAAAGGTGCTTTTTCCAAAAGGCAACTGGACTTTCTTGGTTTTTGCTGTGAAAATGTTTTGCTTCTCATCCAAGAACTGAAGAACTTTCTTGGATGAGAAGCAAAATGTTTCCAAAGAAAAAACAAACAAAAAGGTCCAGTTGCCTTTTGGAAAAAACCATTGTTTGGACAATTACTGAGATTCATTCAAAACTTATGTTTTTATATTATTTTTGACCATGAGAAGTTAAAAAAGACAAAAAAGGGAGGTTCATCTATAAATAACACAATATTAGTAGACAATAGAAGTTAGATATTGATGTACTGTCAAGGCTGACTAACTTTTCGATTGACTGTGGGCACCTTTGTACTCTGGGGTCATCATCATAAACTCTAGCGGTAGCATCCCAGTAACTCCGCCATTTTAAATTTTCCCCAGAATTTGAAGAGATGCTATTACATTCCAGGACATTCAGCAAATTTAGGCAAGAGTTTTAAGACTTGGGGGGCCAAAGGGATATTGTGATGATGGACATTATGACATTATGTGGCTTGAAAAAAATATGTCTGATAATATCAGAAGTTGAGGTAGTCCTCTTGTATATTTGGTGTATATAGTTGAGATAGTTCTCCTGTATATTGTGTATATTTATTGTACATTGTGTATTGTATATGGTGAATTTGGTATCAAATCATGTTATCTATGATACAAGTGAAATACTGAAGGTATTCCTTTTAGGATACTACAATTTCTTTACATTTAAATACACGATAGATGAAAGTGCGATCCCAATTAGCCAGTTCTAACTTTTAGGATGGACCCCTTTGAATGTTGAACTCGCATCCCCTCCCCTTCAATTCTACTGTTAATCAACCTATGGTAACATTTAATGGACACGGATGTGCTAACATATTGGTGGCGCCCTTTAAGTGCTGTGAGAGCCTCAGCTGCAGTTCTCCATTACCAAGGAAACTCTCAGTCAGTGGCACAGAAATGTTAATTATAGTATTCCAATTTAGGGGTGAAGAATGAGATTTCCCTTCAATCTTAATTTGTGCACCAATGAATGGCCCAACCTGTACTTGCTAGAGCAGAAAGGAAAGAACAATACCCTGAAACCCATCAACAATAACAATAACCCACCCACCCACCCCTGATAATGCCTATCCAAAAAGCTCACTAATTCAGCCACCGGGGTTTCACTCATCATTTTTAGGGACATTTTCAAAACAAAAGTTTAAGGCGAGAAGGAAGACTTCTTGAATGTTATTCACCAATGTGTACAACAAGATTAAAATTACTTTTCAGGTGACACAATAGGAAGGCATAGAAAGTGACAATCTAAAAAATAATCCCAGAGACCACTGCCTACAGCGATGACACAGCTATGCTTCAAAACAGCTAACAATTATTAAAATACAAAATACTGAAAGTGAAAAACACAAGTTGAAATCAATGCCAAAATTAACCAACAATTAAGAGCCTGGTGAAGAGATGTGGAAAAAATGCTTCTTTTCTGCCTAGAACAGGAATGAGCATCCTCTTGAAAACCAGAGGTCACATTTTGTAGGCAGGGCAATGAAAAATGGGCAGAACCAGGATTTTCTGGATTTTTTTCCTCCCCCCCCCATTTTTGTCCTTTCTTAAAACTACATTAAGCCCATGCTGCAACCTAGCCACAATTTTTAAAAGTTTTCTACTTCAAAATGAACAAAAATTATGTGATTAATCTTTGGCAATAAGAGATAGTTGTAGGTTCTCCTTCTCCCAAAGGGCTGAGGATCACATGAGGCTTTGCAACATGAGATGGCTTAATCTTAACTTACAAGTTGCCAGAAAAAAATATAAAATCGAAGCAATTTTTTAAAAATGCAAACCACAGGCATTTTATTTTGTTGCTTTTCTAGAAAATGTAGACACCCAAAACTATGTTGGAAGGGATTTTGCTCATGGCAGGACAAATTCCAAGATGATATTCCTATA
Organism: Thermophis baileyi; assembly: GCA_003457575.1. Classification (NCBI taxonomy): domain Eukaryota; kingdom Metazoa; phylum Chordata; class Lepidosauria; order Squamata; family Dipsadidae; genus Thermophis; species Thermophis baileyi. Next base: position 1,939,415 of record QLTV01003284.1, on the reverse strand, counting down.
TATTATTCTTACTGATAAATTTTGCATATCAGATGACTACAAAGGGCTGAGATATTCTCTTGACACCTACTGTTCATCTAAAATCATACATTATTCTATAATTAACTGTAAAGGGCTACATCGATTTTAAAAAGTAGAAAATCTGTTTCTGAAGTTTTACAAAAATGCCTATTTTTTTATACTTTATACTTTAACACAAACACAAGTCTCAAAGAGCTCCAAATATAAGTTTCGCATATGTCAAGGAAAGAAGGAAATGGTTGTGGAATGAGCAAAGGATGAATGTTTATTTAGCATACATTGTTAAGCTTGGTTGCAATAAAACAACTTTCCTCAAATTGCTCTCTTCTACACGAAAAGACTATAGCATCCAGTCTTTAGTTAGTACTGAATTGATTTGCTGGGAATTTTAGGAGTTGTTGGGTTCTTAATGCACTGATAATGATGGTAATGAAATGTCCTCAGGAAAACAACCAAGCTCAGATGACACAAGAATCCAACATCTGAAAAGACACCTCCCCAATGTGTGTAATGTTTAAAGATTCACTGCAAGTGAAATACTGGAACTCCACTTAACACATTACAATTCTATAGCTTTTACTACCATGATACATGCAGACATCTGATAAACTCTAGACTGAGCATATAGTTTCAATCTCTTATAGTGTAATGTTCCAAATAACTAATGCATTCAGAATCCCCAAGCAGAAAGTGTTTATCTATGGGATGCTGTATCTTTAAAGGAGCATTCTCTGAATAAACAACATATTTTGAAGAAGCAGTTCAACACCAGAAGTAACTTGTCTTTTGTAATTTAGCAATAAAATTAAATCTAGTTATTATGACATTTGCTGAATTTTCAACATTCGGTTGCCATTTCCTTGACAGTTTCAATCTGAGTGCCATTCGATCCAAGTACCACTGGAAGCATTAAATACCATCTTTACTTGAAATACTTTTCTGATTCCGAATTCCGGGCTATACCCCTACATCCAATATTTTCCTTTTCTACCTTCCCTATCATTTTTTTCCAAGGCATGCTAATTTATACAGCAATTCCTCACTAAAGCTGGACTTACTGGCAAAGGCCTTTTAGAGGTCTGGAGTTGCTATAATTGCCTAGCTTCTATTGTGTTGCTCATTAAAGGGCTGCTTGGTTCCTACTATTGACAGACAGAGCACATAATCACCTAATAACTGGATAACAAACACAATTATAGGTTATGATCACCATCAGATAGCGTAAGACCAGAATTACTTCCTTTGAACATATTTTCCACATTTACGTACCGTAGTGTAACTCACAGCAGAATACAACTTTTCTAAATGTTCTACAAAATGAATGGCAAGTTATTATTTTTTTAGTTTTTCCTGTTTGAAATGCAATCCTTTCATGCAATAAATTACCATAGCTGTGGGTAGAATTTTTCTGCATTTGTATTTAGCATCTCCTTTATGGCTTTCAATTACCTTCTTTTTACATTAGTTCTACTGGTCATCTCTTTAACCACCATAATCACAGCTTTAGAGGGGCAAATTGAGAACTTTTATGTCTCACTTTCGCTGGGTAACTTTTCTGATATTATATTTTGTGTGCTGTGATGCACAAATTTCTTCTAAATAATTGTATATGCAAATCATATGCAATGTTAACTGTTATTCCCTAATTCAATGCAACTTCTCATTGTAGTACTGTAATTATTTCTCACAATCACAAATAAAAACTAGAATCAAAATTGAAGACCTTAGGCTGTATAAAAGAGCTAATTAGTGCCAACAGGTAGACACTATAATTTCTTTGATCTCATCCATCAATCCAATCTGTTGCCTCCTCCTTCCCTGAAACTTTCCTCAAAAAATCCATGATCTGTTCCCATCACATATCCAAAGCACATGACTTTCTACTTCCTGTTTAGTTGGTCCAGGGACGATTGACTATTTTTTTCTTACATTTCATAGTTTTCTCAGCAGGTGTCTGTTATTTCCATAATTGTTTAATCTCATTTGCTTCTATTATCTGTCACACACAAGATTACTCTTGAGTATACCTCCCCCTTAAATGATCAAATTTCCTAAGATTTCTCTAAACTTCTTCAAACATTACCTACTTTTATTTTCTTTTAATGTTCCTCCATTTGTTAATATTTTGACAGAGATAATCTTTCCTTGTTCCTTGCAGTTTGCATTATTACATATCTTTCTTGTTGCCCAAGGTTTTTATAGTGGGTATTTCTTTGCCATGATAATACTTGGCTCTGAAAGGCAAGTGTTGATTTCCCCTTTCAAATTCTAGGAATATACTTGTATTTTCATTTGATGATGTCTCATATCTCTTTCAATAATTCCTCAGTTATCTTTTTACATAAGATAAGCACACTTAATCTGTCCCATAGTTAACCTTTTATTATAGTTGCATGACTTCCAGAAGATAAGCAGGTTGGAAACTAACTAGAAGCTAAATCTATATTTCCCAAAACTACTTGATCTTTAGACTATACTAGTATTTCAAAATAATATCATGGAAGAAGCAAAGGGAAACCACGTCTATACAATTGCCAAGAAAATTGCATTAATATGCCTATGAAGTCACCAGGAGTCAATTTGAAGGTGATTGCCCTTTTAAAATATTTAAATATGCTTGTATAGGACAATGTGGGCTGTTCAGACAGGTACTAATGGGATAGAACTACGTAAAAGCTTATATAATAGTTTCTTTGCCAATTTCAGTTTCCCACAAGCCTGAATATTTTATGTCCATTATGAAGAGGCTCAAAATAAATAGATGGGTTTCTAATCAAGCAGAAAATAAGCTTTGGGCTTTTCCCCTTGTCAGCAGCCATGCCACCCTTTACTCAGTCTGGTTTGGCATCTGCCTGTCATAGGAGAGTTTCATTTCATTATGAGACTTTTCCTCCTGACTTTATTTTTTTGCAACTGAGAACAAGGCACTATACAGCGGTACCTTGGTGCTCAACTGCTTTGAAACTCATTGAATTGGGTACTCAACACATTTTGACATGAACATTTTATCCCGGTACTCATCATTTATTTGGTACTCAACGCACAAGCTAGAACTTGTGACTCACTATATTATTCCTTATGGGAAAAATCTGTTTGGTACTCATTGTTTTTGGTACTCATCATGCCTCCTGGAACCAATTAATGATGAGTATCAAGGTATCACTATAATAGCTAAGTGAGGGACAACGGAACCAACCAATGGGACATAGTTAATTTTAAATGGCCTAAGGAAATGGCGCAGTAGAAGCAGGCAGGGATCAGTCCTCAAAACAGGGTGAAGAAATTGAAAGAGATCATCTTCGTGGCTCAAGCCAAAGTTTAATCCAATTGACAAAATCTGTTTAGAAATGATGGTGTTTAGGAGAAGGGAAGAATTTTTTTCTCTTACAACCAGAGCTCCTGTCAGCTTCCCTGGCCAGAGAGCTGCTTCTGATTCTCCTATCCCAAATTTGGCATCTTCATGGGTATAGTATCACTTGAAGCTTCAAGCTTAGAGGGCTGGATAACCACTCAGTACTTCTCTATTCAATTTCATTGAAACAACATGAAATAATAAAGTATACTATTTGTATTATTTTCAGGAAGCCTGATGGAATTGGATGAAAAGGTTATTAATATCTCTGTTCTTATTTTCCCCAAGCTAACTATTATATCCTTTCAGATGAAGAGCCTAGGAATTCTCTATTCTTCAAAATTTTGCTTCAGATGCTTCTCTTCTTAGCACTTAATTTTTTTCCCATAGACATTGTCCTTTCCTCCTGCAAAGGACTGTCCTTAAAGTCCCTTTCTACCTATTGGTAAAACGCAGATAAAAAGGGAATCATGGAAACAGTAAGGCCAGTAAAGAAAAACCGATTCCACACTTACATTGGGGGGAAAAGTTTTCCTCTAAAATTTTACATCCATCACCCTTCTCCAACCAAAAGATATAATTTGTAATAAACCAGCCTTCTTCATGGGATCAAATCTAATCTGAATTTTCTCTTAAATATTACCATCAAGTGGAACCTAGGCAGCCTGCCTTCTTGGCAGTAGCCCCTGCTGTTTGGAACATTCTTGCTCAAGGTCAGGCAGAACCCTACCCTTCCAAAAAAGCCTTGAACAGAGACTATGTGGCTAGAAGCCAAGAAAGGTGTCTATTGGATATGAAGACACTGGGAGTTTTTATGTTGGTTTATTGCTTTTTATTGCTTTATTGTTGTTTGTAAACCACTCTGGGTTATGATATGCAAGAAGGGTAGTTATATTGATCTTTAAATAAATAAATAAAATTTTAGATAGAAGAGGACATTGATCTAGCTTCTCCTATCTTTTCCGGGGGTGGGGAAGCTATTTGTAGCACAGGCAGTACAAGTAATCGCATTATACTCTAGTATAACTCCTACATTCAACTAATGGACCTTTTTATCTCTGTCAAGTTTAGGCTTTTTTTTTTTTAAGTATTGGAAGATGTCCAGAGAAGTAGATATATTTCCAAAATACATCTACAGTATATATTCTAAAGATGCGAAGGTAGGGTGATGAAGAGTGAAGATGTGATTCTGTAGCTCTTGCATCCTGCTATGGCAGACCTGGGCATTTTATAGCCCTCGGGCCATAACTGGCCCTTTGGCTGCCCCTGTCTGGTTCAAGTGAGGTAAATCAGAAATTAGAAATCAAGCATAAATAAGTGTATGCATGCACACAATACAACTGCGTTGCTTTTATTCTATTTTTTCAATTTAGGCATGTCCATGTGTGCCTATGCACCTTCACAGCCCTATTGGTTCAGCCCTCCACAACAGTCATGGTTTATCATATGGCCCTTGAGAAAATTAATTGCCCAATGCCTACCCCTGTGTTATGGTCTCCAACTGAATCCTTAACTCAGAAGTGGAAGAGGCAGACCTGATAGACTGGCAGCCTGAAGTGTCAGTAGTCAATCAGACACCTGTAGTCACTGAGTCTAAGCAGCTGAAATCCAACTTACATAATGAGGGGCTAGATTTTGGGAGGACACTACTCCAAGAACCTATCAGCAGCAATGAAGGCTGAGACACAGAGATCAACACACCACCTGAGAGGAGAGGACAGCAACACCTCTAATCAAGCTAATCACCACCTCCAGGCCCTTGTCCTCTGTTGAAATAACTTTCTGACTTCAGTCCTGGATTCTTGCTAGTCTTGTTCCTTGTCCTGCATTTAAATCCTTGGCTTGACATTTCAATTGGGTGGTTGAATTCTCTGGTGTTCCTACCCTGGACTGTAAGAGACAACATTTGTATTTCAACCTCTGCCTTTGTCCTGGCTGACCACTCAAATCTGAAGGCAAGACATTGGGCTCTGGCAAATCACTCACTCAGTTACCAGCTTTTATTAGGAAGTTTATAACATGGTAGTAAAGCCTTTCAAACCCGTAATTGCCTGGCATTTTGTTTTGCACTGTCTGGCAGAGGATATAGCCAGGGGAGACAAAAGTGATCGCTATGATGTTCCCATACATATGTGGGTTGTGAGCTTGAAACCAACACCATATGTAGGACCACTGACAAAAACAAGTTTCATTTGGCCAGGAGGGAATGTCGGTGGTTCTAGGCACTCAGTGACTGAACTTTAGAAATATCCAGTCTGTATTAGGATTCTGAAACTAGTTTGGATTTTCAGCACTATCAGAATGCCTAAACATTGGTGAGTTACACTGCAAATCTGGGCTCTGCTTCATTTCTTGTCATCTCTCCTTGGGAGCTCTTGATGATGACTATAACCACATCGTTTCCTGGCATGGATTCTACCCAGGAGGAGCCAGGGCTTTTGCTGGCAAACTGCCCTACAATTTTGGTATTGTACTGATGTTTCGGGAGGAGACCGTCTTATCTGAGTCCTTCTGTGAAATATCAGACTCTCCATGGTAAGCAAATGCTCAATGTGTAATTGTGCTACTCTTCATGTACAAAGAAATGGAGTCCTGCTGGCCACCAAGAGTAAGGAACGAATAGTGATGTCTTTTCATCGACCTAAGCCCATAACTCCGTAGGTTTCTAGCCAGACTTCAGTTGTACTTGTCCCATAACTCACTGCACTCATTCTTTAAACTACTCTCATTCCATCCAGTATCTTACTCTTAATTTGTACCAGTACCTGTAACCGTGCAGTGTACTCTTGCAGTCAATGCTTGCCGTGCCAGAGCTGATGGATCTCACAGGTGTCACTTGGAAGACAGAATCCTCCAAATTAACCTTCTGATGAACCATGAATTTAGCAGTTATCCAAGTAAGGATCAGCCTGGGTCAGTCAGAGAACTATCCACTTGATTATCCCCTAATCACAAAGCTTATAAAGAAACCCATCCTGGCTCAGTGATGGGACAATCTTTGGTCTCATAAAGGTATATAGTTAACTCTGAAGGTTAGAAATATGCTTAGCAATCCACATATTTTTCAGGCAATAAGGCTAATGCTCGATGCCAGACTACCATTGCCGTTGTCATAGCAGCTTCCGCAGAGTCTTCGGGGGCTTCCATTGTAAGTGGTTGTTTATATTTTCAGCATTCCTGCCTTGGGAAACTCTAGTTCCCAACCACTTCCGGCACCAAAGATCAAATTATTATTATTATGCTATGTACATCCTAAAGACAAGCACCCACGCGCTATGAATGAGGAACAATGTGGCACCTGCCGGCGAGATTAGCAAAGATGTTTAAAAACATGTCCGCCAAATGTTGGAAATGTAATCAAATACTGGGCATATATTATCACATGTGGTAGACATGTCCAAAAGCAAAAAAGCAAAAAAAAAAAAAAAGACGAAAATGCATACATGGTTAGAAAAAATGTTAAAACAACATATAGATTATAAGCCAGAATTATTTTTGTTAGGCATATTACCAGAAAAATATTATAAAGGAAATGTATATTTAATATTACATGTTTTGACAGCAGCAAGAATTGTATTTGCACAGCACTGGAAAAATGAGGAAACACCTACAGAAGAAGATATAATTAAAAAAAAATACTAGACTGTGCAGAAATGGACAGATTGATACTGAAGATAAAAGAAAAAGAAGACACAGAATATTTTCGAACATGGGAGTTGTTTTACCAATGGTTGGATAACAGAGGTAGAAATTGGGAACTGGAAAAATAGTATTATGTAAGCAATCGACCCAGACAACACGCTGTTCATAAAGCACTTATGTATGTAAAGAGAAAATGTATAAATAAACTATATTAAAAGAAAAAAGAAAATACACTATCAAGCAAACGTCTACTTACCAGCCAGAGTAGCCCAGTAACCCACACTGGCCGCATACATCTACTTCAAATGCATCGCTTGAAATCATAAGCCTCTCCAACAACAGCATGCTGGCTCCATAACCTATCAAGCAATCTCTTTCCATTTCTCCCAGACGCAGTCCTCCATCGCGGGATCGGCCTTCAGTGGGCTGCCTTTAAATCAAGAAGTTTGTAATTATTTTATTTCCAGTTACACGTGCAGTTATGATTCAACAATATCTATAGAGGTAGCCCTCGACTTGCAACCATTCTTTTAGTGACTGTTTGAAGTTACAATGGCAGTGAAAAAAGTGACCTACGACTGGTTTTCACACTTACGACCACGTGATCAGAATTTGGGCGCTTGGCAACTGGCATGCATTTATGACAGTCACATTATCCTGGGATCATGTGATCACCATTTGTAACCTTCCCCAGCTGGCTTCTGACAAGCAAAGTCAATAGGGGAAGTCAGATTTGCTTAACGACTGCATGATTCACTTAACAACTGCAATGATTTGCTTAACAAAAGTGGCAAAAAGATTGTAATATGGGACAAACCTCACTTAAAAACTTCCTTGCTTAGCAATGGAAATTTTGGGCTCAACTGTGGTTGTAAGTTGAGGACTATCTTTAGAAATTGCGTCTTTCCTTCAATTAGCTAAGGATCCAGCAGTAGAAATAGAAGAAGCATCTGATCACCTCTATATAATGCAAAAGAGAATACATTCTTCTGCATTATTTATTGTAAATATTCATTCAGTGTATATTGGAGTGGTGCAGTGGCCTAGAGGTAGAGCTCTCGCCTCACAATCAGGAGTGATTGTGAGTTCGATCCTAGGTAGAAGCAGATATTTATCTCTGGGCAAAATGAGAATATATCTGCTGAACAAAAACTCCACATTGGCGACAGGAAGGGCATCTGGCCAGTAAACACTCAGCTCCATTCAGTTGCCCAGACTCCATCCCGCAAGGGGTTATGGGGTCATTAAAAGATGATGATGATTCATTCAGTGTATATATTATTTAAAGGAACTAGAATACAATGTAATATTTAGTTTTTTAAGAGTGAGGAAAACCAACTTCAAGTCCAACCTCAGTTTGAAGCTGCTTGGATGGCGCTTGGTCAATTATACTCACTCTGAGCTCTTCTTTTCTCACAGAGGTTTTCTCTGAGGGAAACTGGAACTAAGCTTGAGTGGAAGTGGAAGACATGAGTCTAAAAAATAATAGTAACCACCACCAATATAATTGAACATAATTTGGAATATATGTGAAAAATATGCACTGGTGTAACAGCTGAAAAACAGTAGCAATCTCAATTCAGTGGCTTTCTTTACATCATTAGATATTATTCATTTTCTACATTTGTGTCCTTGTTTCCTTCATACCTGGTAAGAACTGCTCTGGGTCCTCTAGCTCTTGCATGCATCTTATCCAGCACCATGTGCTTCAGTTTCTGATAATACACAGGGCCAAAATAGATATAGGCTTCTAAGGGTTCCCTGAGAAGGAAATTAAATAAAAGCAGAGAATGAACTGTAAAAATATACACGTCAGAATTGCAAATTTTTACAAAAATACATGACTTTAAAATAACCAGCATCCAGAACAATGGTGCTACATATGGAAAAACTGCATAGTAGACAACTTGTTTTCCCCCCTCTTAATTACATCTTAGCCAAGTCCCATCCTCACAGAAGCCAAAACTATAACTGTTACTCAATTGAGAGAGAGAGAGAAAAAAAAAACCAAGTATCTGATAAAAGGTGAATATCGTTACCTGAAAAGAAAAAAAATAGTTTAATTCTTCTTCTTTTTTGTTTTTTACATGAAGGAAATTCCTGAAAAGGACTTTTAGCGTAGCTACCAAGGCCTGAAAATGGGGCCACTGGAAGTAAAAAGAAGTGGAGAAATGTAGCAGGGTTGTAATGGCGAACAGTGTTAAGAGGAACAGCAGAAGCAGCAGTGGGGACAAATTCAATTCTCCCTCTTCCTTCTCCCCATGACTGTGGGATGCGGTGCAAATTCCCTCCCTCCCTTTTTGTGATCGCCAACTCTTCTATTTTCCTAAAAAGTTTATTTATATATATTTTTTTTAAAGGGATCCGTTTTACTGACTTTTTACACAGAAGTATAACATAGGGGTGGACAACCTGAGCTCTGAGGGAAGCATCTAATGTTCAACCTCCTGATCAATATTATTGCAAATCAGTGGCACCGTTCTATGGTAGGAATCACACAAAAATGTAGCTTAAGGCCTTCAAATAGAATTTTGTTTAAACTAAAAGGAAGCCACCTGCTGCTGGGGACTGAAAATTGCTAACGTAAGAGGGAGAACAAGCAGTTTTTAACAAACGAAGGCAAATTACAGATGTTCATTAAATATGTTGAAGTAAGATTTAACATCTCAATGCATTGGGTCTGGAAAATCATGTCAGCTTTTTTTAAAATGTTTATTTCCCTTAAATCAAATTTGATTTAAGATTTTTAAAAAAAATCCTCCATACTTCGGATAAGTTAGTGTCAATGGTAAGTTGGTTTTGGAATAGGAGGGGATAAGAAATTGAAAATCAGAATTAAGATAAAGACACACTGTCATATGGCTCTATCCTGTTCTTAAGTCATCTCATATTCCTTTGAACACCACAACTCCGAAGATAGTTTAACCAACACAGCAGGAATCTCAGAGATCAGTCAGCTCTGCCAGACTGACTCAATAATTGACAAAAGCTCCAGAGAAAAAAGCCCCAGTTGATTAACACCTGCCTCCAATACTATATTTTATATGACTTTATACAATAGGCGGCTACTAAACTCCTCCTAAGAGCACACAAAATGTCTGCCAAGGGCCTTGAAAATATCACTAGCAAAACATCATTAGCAAACAAGACTTTCCAACAGTTTTTTGTTTTGTTTTACGGGATGATTTGGGGATAAGGGGTTAAAAAACCCTTTTTGAAATAATTCATATAAAATTTAGTACACATTATCATTACATATATCTTCAACACATGAAGATGCATTAAAAACTGGAACTGCTATGTTTCCCAATACCCTTTCAAGGTCTTCTTACCCTGTGATGCCAGATGTTACGTAATCCTTCCCCAAATAGTTATAGCCATAACGAACAAGATCTTCACATACGTCTTTAACTTTACTGCCACCAAATGCCGTTCCATAATGAAATCTGCCATCTAGGACTCCAGCTTTTCCTGCCAGAAGTTCAATGAGTTTTCCTACCTGGGCAACACAGAACAGTGATAATGTTTCACCACAAGCAATCTGTGATAAGGAAGCGGAGTACTTAAGGTACAACAGAAGAACGGAAATGTTGTATTTAAGGTATCTTAGCTCTTGGTGTATGTTTAGTGAATGCCAGAGAGAACACTTGGTCTGACCAAGGTGGTGCTGGCAGTAATATTTAACTACATCATCTTGTATTCTTTTATTCTATTTCCACACTGCTTTATCCATTCTCCTTGGGCAGGGTTCTGCAACCTGTGGCTCCGGAGCCGCATGCGGCTGTTTGGGTCCTCTGCTGCGGCTCCCTGTCACCCTGTCGCGGCAGAGGGATGAAAGAGCCATCATCCTGTCGTGGCAGTGACATGGCCGGAGCCTTAGTGTGGGAGCGAAGCGCCTCTCTACTTTGCACGGCAACAGCATTCCACCTTCATTGTGGTATATTTGCTGTTGCCGCCAGCAACGAGGGCTGGGAGAGAATGGCGGGGGCGGATCTTGTGGGGTGGGGCCATCCCCCAAGCCTGGCCTTCCTTCTCCCTTGTCAGCGGGGCCAAGAGAAAGAAGGGGGCAGCGTGGGGAAGCGCTTCCCTCCCCCGCCGAGCACCAAGCACAACAGCCCAGCGGGGGAGGGGAGATGGCCCGGCAGAAGCAGCCCCATTGTTGAGTTGGACGGCAGAGAGGCCTGGCCCGGCTCTCACAGCGGAATGCTGTTTGCCGCCTTTGAAGTTCGCCACCTTTAAAACGCGCCGCTTTCTTTTTCCTGTTCCTTCCCCGGGCAGTGATGGCGGGGGCCGTGGGGGGGGGGGAAACAGAGGCATCAGGGCTGCTTCCCCCCCTCAGCAAGCCAGGCCTGGAGGAGCACGGAGAGTTGCAGGCAAGCGCCGGAGGGTCAGAAGACGTGCTCCGACGTCGCCCCAACATGCGTTTCCAGCACACGCTTCTCTGTCCTGAAGTAGGATTGAGTGGGGAGAAGGGAGCAGGGGGAAAGGTAGGAGGGAAGGAGAAGCCCGGCTGGCTTTCCTTTGGCTTGGGGTGGGGGGGAAGACCCAATACCCCCTCCATGGCCTGCCTGCGGCTCGTGTGTGTATCTCTTGCTCCCTGTCTCTGTGTCTCTTCTCACTCTCTCGGAAAGCCCTGCATGTTCTCAGGCTCTTCGCAACCCATTTTTCTTTCTTCCTTTTGGAAATCCGGGCTGGCTGAGGAATGAGTGCAACCCGCGGTGGAGGCTTCCCTCCCCCTCCCCCTCCTCCTCTCGCAACCCCCTGGCTGGCTGTGGGGAGGGTGCGCACTAGAAGAGGAGGGGGAGGAGGGAAGCCTCCATTGTGGGTTGCGCTCATTCCTCAGCCAGCCCAGATTTCCAAAAGGAAGAAAGAAAAATGGGTAGCAAAAAGCCCCAAGGAGAGCACACAGGGCTTTCTGAGAGAGTGAGAAGAGACACAGAGACAGGGAGCGAGAGAGAGAGAGAGAGAGATATACACCCACACCCATACACACAGAGACACAGAGAGAGGGAGAGAGAGGGGAAGAGAGGGAGATGGGGACAGAGAGATACAGAGGGAGAGAGAGACAGAGGGGGGGAGAGGGGAAGATAGGGAGAGGGACAGAGAGAGAGACAGAGAGATACAGAAAGGGAAAATGGATTATGATTAGCTGTACTCAGGGAAGGGAAATGAGCGAGGAAGAGGAAGTAGAATGGGGGGGAGAGGAGGAGTGGAAGGAAGTAGGAAAGAGGTAGAGAAGGAGAAAGAAGACTAGGGGAGGAGAGGGAGAAAGAGGGAAGGGAGGGGGAGAGAGGGAGATAGATAAAAAGAGAGATGAGAGGGAGAGAGAGATGAGAGAGGGAGAGAGACACAGAGAGGGAGATACCTATTTCCCATAGAAAACAAAACACGGGGAGCCACAAAACCTGGGTAGGTGTGGTTGGGGGGGGTCATGTGACTGGGTGGGAGTGAGTGATGTCGAGTTGGCCACGCCCACCCAGGTTTTGTGGCTCCCGTTGTTTTGCTTTCTGTGGGAAACGGGCCCAAGTGGCTCTTTGAGTGTTTAAGGTTGCAGACCCCTGTCCTTGGGCAATATAACCAAGGAAGTCTCTTTCCTAACTGAGCTTGCTACAAGTTTATGATGATGATGATATTGTACAAATAGCTATATTTAACTTTTAAAAAAAGAGTATAGAATCAGTGAGCTAAAGCAAAACTATGAACTGGGGTTGATCAACCAAGACAGGCAACAAGAAACCTGGGATGGCCCCTCTGACATTTAACCAATGTTTTCTAAGCAACAAATCGAATTAGGTAGAAGACAATTAACAAAGGCTACGTAATGCAGAGTCCAACCCATTTATGTTTGATCATGCTGGCAGTAACTAAGAGAAGCACAGGTTCATTTTTACCAGATTCTTCCACTAAAGCAGCTTCCCACTGTTTTATGAAGATACACATTACTAATAAGAATATAAGGCCCCAATAGATAAGCATAAACCTGGAAAATATTATTGGGCAAACCAGTTTCTTTCAGCGAATAGAAAAGCACAGGCTTTCAAGATACGTAATGGACCGCACATTTGTTCTACCCTATGAAGAATAATGTAGAATATGGGAATTGACATTGCCAATAGACAAATCTATTAAAAAAGATAAAATCTTAGCATTAAAAAAAATCCATTAAAATGAAATGCAGTTCTAAATGTATGCTGTTACATACCGTCATACGTGATGGGAAGCCATGGGGATTCATAATGATATCAGGACAGATTCCTGAATCACAAAATGGCATGTCTTCCTGAGGTACAATCAGTCCGCAAACTCCTAGAACAAAGTGCATCTTTCAAAGAAAAGTAAAGCATTCATACATCAAATCAATAGCATATATTATGTTTTTATGTAGTCCAATTCCTATCCTGAATGAAGAATTACTGGGCGAATGTTAAGTTTTATGTTAGAAAATAATGTTAAAACATTTCCTACAAAAATATTCTTACGCACATGAAGTCTTAACCTAGAGAAAACTTAGTAGTCATAATGAGCTGACTAAAAATAATTTAGTCAACCAACTGCCTTACTTTTGAAGGGAAAGAAGGATAGTATAGTGATCCTGGGGCTTCGTCAGAACATAAACCAAAGAACTAAGCTCATAGGGAGTAGGGAAAACATAGCGAAACAAGATTTTTTAAAAAATTATTTAGTGGTTAGATTGATAGCCTGTCTTTCTTCCTCAAGGCCGTTTACATGGTTATTTCCCTTCATTTTTAACCTCCCAATAGAGACCAGTGACTGGCCTTAGACACCCAGTGAGCTTCCACGCTTAAGAGTGAACTTGTAACCAAGGTCATCCAGTTCTTCTCTAATACCTTAACCTGTCTATGCAGTCTATACAATGTAATTCATAATTAGTGATTCACACTTTAATTTGGTAAAATCAAATTGTCAAAAACAGTTGAAACCCACATTTCAAAAGGAGCAACTGAGCTACCATGAGGTACAAATAGATAAATGGTTAATGTATAAAAATGACTGGCCATGGGAAAAATGCATGTAGTCCATGATGGGAAACTGGCGATTTCCTAGCAAACATATGAAATATTACACACTTACACACACACACACACACACACAGAGAGAGAGAGAGAGAGAGAGAGAGAGAGAGAGAGAGAGAGAGAGATAGAGAGAGAGAGAGAGAGAGATACAGGGGATGTTTATCAAGATAATTGGTTCTTATGTACATCATGTATTCAACACCTGCTTCACACACCCACTATTTTTTGTTTTAACACATAGATTGGTCAGCTTTGATCAAATCTACACATTTCCCTCCTCTAGCAACTTGCTTAGTGTTATTATGCTGAAAAGGGCACCTATAAGGCAAAAATTAAATCTGGGCTAACTTAAAATTACTTCAGGCACTGAAACCCTTTTATATGCCAAGACGGTTCCCATAGCAGACAGCCACTGTGTTGTTTGTTTTGTGTGAAAGTGAATGATAAAAGATCCATGAAATCGACACAGAAAGGCAGAACAGCAGAAAGAACAGAGGCCTCTCCATCATAGCAGCTTCTACCCTTTGCTGACTTGTATAACAATGGAATCGAGACGTCCAACTGCAGATCTAACACAGCTGTGCATTTCATTAGATGAAGAGCACTAGTGACACAAGTAAATAATTAACTTATTCTGGTCCGCTGACTGTGCTTATGAGACCAGTCATAGCTGACAGATTTTAATACAAGTTAAACACAAAGAAAGCATAATGAGATTAAACGTTAAAACAAAATATTTAGAAAGACTCGCGGGGGGGGGGGGGGAAGAAATCACTACTTTTACAAGACATCTTTAAAAGTTCTTATTTTCAGAAGTTAAAATTCTTAATTCTAATCAAACTCTAAAAAGCTGATCCATTGAAACATAACAAAACATACACATTTATAAAGAATTGAGCAACAGAACTTCTGCTTTTTTGTCTCTAGAATGCTAACAATATTTTTTTCAGTCTAAGAATATATTTGCTTCATTATTAAGTTAAAATGTTATTTTAAACTACCGGGTTTACATGTTACTTTATACTAAAGGCTTTGTAATACAGCAAAATAATAAGTCCTTTTCAAATTCTACAACAAAAGTCAAAGTTGTTGAGACACAAAAACTACTCTATGCATATGAATGTTTAAAGACTTATTCCACTACCTAAACATATATACATACACACAAACCTTTGAATATGTACAAAAAATAGCTAAAGGGGACAACCATTATATTTAAAAAAAACAAAGTTTTAGATTGCAACACTATCTTTCAGTGTTTTGGAAGTAATTTCCCCCCCAAAACCAATGGCATGTAATTTTAAGCACACATGCATAATATCAATTATACTTAAAGAAAATCAGGCTTATATAAAGGTACACCAGATTTCTATTTCAATATAATGCTCATTATAGACTAGAGTACCATATCAATAGATTCTATGTATTTTGCATGCCCATGATTTCTGATGAAAGTACCCACTCTTTTCCACGAGCACAGAATTAAGAACTATGTTTTGACAAATAAATCTTTGTATAAGAAACTTTATGAATATTTGCCCCCATTCCAACTATTTCAACAGAGGAGAATTGATGAAAAACAGAACTGGTTATTTGACTATTAACACAAAACAGCAAAATCTGAAACACACTTTTAAATTAAGAATATTTTGACAACATTTTTTATGAAGAGGGTTCTTCATTTGTCCTTTTTATTGCTCTCAAGGATAGATGATTTTGTGCAATTAAATAGTAACTCACAGGGATATGAAATGTTACCCTGACACATAGGGAAAAGTTATTTAAATCAAGGACAATCATTAGTCTTGGAACTTCTGAACTGACATTGGTGGATATGCTTGTGGCTAGGATAATGGCTACATTAAACAATCTCCTATATTTAAATGTGCCGCTCTTCAGATCCAATGCAGAAGAGAAGTTTTCAAAGGTGATGTAGCTTAAGGAAACCATCTCTTTTCCTGGTCTCACCCAGTAGCCACACTATCACGTAGGAACATATGTGTAAATTTCAAGAGATGGCACTAAGGTGCCATGATCGTGTCATACTCTGACAGCCCCTTCATATTCCAAAGGTACATTTTATTGGAATTATGTAGTTATTGGGAAAAAGTAGTCCTTTTTAAAGAAAGGTGCAGCTAAAATGACCTCATTCTCCAAAGTACTTTTTTTGTTCTACATCAGAAAAGCTGCACATCACTACTCATGCAGAGTTGTTAATTCAAAGTCCGGTTTAGGATAGTGTAGGTGAAGTTCTGGTTTTTCAAGCCTAAATATTCTGATGTTCTGCAAAAAGTTTGTAATTTTTCCCATGTGCAAAATACAAAATTAGTTAGTTTATAATGTTTCTTTTTTAGCTGTTAAAATCTGTGCTACTCCGTAACCATGCAAAAAGGCAGCAAGAACAAACTGATACCCATGGTCCGAAATAGTAAAGCACTTAAAATTCAGAAAGACAAATAATCCTATGACATTTAAACCTCGATTAAGCCCCACAGTATAAAGAATGTAGGCCAGGCCACAATTAAAAGATCAGAAGCCACAGCTGCAGTATAATCAGTTTCTACTGAAAAGATTAAAAATAGAACTTGCCATTAGGACAGTATCTTCTAGATATTTAGTGTAATTTTAAAACTTTAAGTACCATGTTCAACAGAAGATCTTTTATTACATAGAATTTACACTGCATCTCCCACTATTCTGTTCTTAAAATTCTGCAGCATATCCTCAAATGCTTTTAACTTACTATGCAGATGTTTATATATTTTAAAATATTTTAAAACACATATTTCTTAGTAATTTATTAATTCCAATTAGTATTAAGAGTTCATGATAATCTTCATAGCTACTCTCCCTTTTTTACTTCCATTAATTTAGAACAGTGCAGGTATATTTATGGAATCCAGTTTATTGCTATACTTGGGTGGGGAAAAAAACTCAGAAACCAGTGGTTTTCCAGGTAGTGGAAACTTTATGCCAAAATGGATACATTCCCCTAACGGAGAACAATTGATTTTCCAATAGTGAATAATTTGCAGTTCTGTCATCTCATTGGGCAGATTTTAGATAAACAGAACAAATGTTAACCAATAAATAATACATAAGCAACTTGATTAGCCTCTTTATTAAAACCATTCCAAGTTAGAGGAGGCGCTAAAAGACAATACCTCTTATAGTTTGGTTTCCCATGAGCTGCTGAATGGCCTGATGTGATAAATTTGCATAGTCTAAAGGACAAAAAGAACTGATTAACTGAAAATTTTACAATGCTCCTAGAAGCAGTTACTGTATGCAAAGAGGTACTCTGAAAAATACATATAGGGAACTTAATCATGACCCTTCAGAAAAAAACAGTTTTAAAATTTAAGCAAAAATAGCTTTTTATCCTAAAATACATTGTAGGAAGGGGAAAAGTAAAGGGGGGATAATTACTGAAAAGGGTCAGAAGGTTACCTGTTTGCTTCTTTAGTCAAAATGCTCATTTGATGTTAGAATAGTAAGTTAAATACCGTGTTAAAGAAAATATGACAAAAAGCTTGAAGGTTTGGGTGCTTTTTTTTTTAAAAAAAAATGTGGATTTGCTTTAAACTGGCGAAGAGTAAATTAAAAAGAATGAATGATATTTGGTTACATATTAATTCAATATGATTTTGTAAGACCTTTATGAAATGTAACCTGATTCAAGATCTTAGAATGATCTTGGGTAGCGAAGAACCAAAATAGAATTGCATCTTTCTGTGAATGTAGTTAAAACTATTTCCTCACTTGCATGCATTGTTAAACTTTGAAATATGTTATCTGTGAAAGATGTAATTACATGTACCAGTAAATCAGGGAAGATAAGGCTATCAGTAACTTCTTGTTGGCATTAGTATATGTTAACTGTAATGTCAGAGACCGTATGGGTAATATAGTGTATAGTGCATACTTATGTCTTTCTAGCCCCACATTATTTTGAAAACAGGCTGCTAGTTTATAAAGATTGATTTAATCCAACATTGCTCTTTGTAGTATTTTGTTTATGAAGTATAATTCCAATCTTTTAAACAAGAAACCCACACATGCCACAAGGATAGAGAGTCCATATTAGAATAAATCAACAATTTATAGAATAAGAGTGGATGACCATTAAATGCTAGCCATTGGTAGTGGTGCCTTCTGATTTTGTTTATAGAAAACTGCATTTATTAGAACATTTATGATAATCAACCGGCATGATTTTTACTAGTTCAGATCGAGCTTGATTTTGTCTATCACTTGATGTATGCTTCTAATGGCATTTGAAGTCGAGTTTTCTTTTTTCTTTTAGGATGCATTCTTTATGCATTTATCTGGGAGAAACTTAGTAAAGCATTAATTTAAATGAAGCATTTGTAGGATTGTGTTAATTGGCTTATTTTATTTAAACTGTTTTGGGAGTCTGTTGCTTGAAAAGGAGCATTAAAAACATTCAAGACAAATACTTAAGAGGTATTCAGAGGTGTCCGATTCAAGGAAGAAAAGCCATATAGATTTAAGAAAAATGTCTATGTGCTAAACCAGGCCTTAAAGTTAATTTATAAATGTGTTTTTACATTATTTATTAATAGTAAGAGGTAATCAGTATTGCAAATAAAGTATATTCTGCACTAAAATAAACACATCATTTTGCAACAGAATGTTTTCATAAATATAATATCAATGAATGTAAAATCATTTCCTTGTTTCTAGAAGTATTTTTATTGTGGATACTCAAGAAAGGTTTAAGCCTTTATCTGGGATCTTTGGCTATTAAAACAGGTTCTGTTTGCCATTCCTATCCTCATTGCTTAAATACAGTTCTTCCACTTGAAGAATACTGCTCAGCACTACTGTTTAGTTCTGTGATTTGCACGACCTTTGTCAGTAGTGTTAAATCCTTTTTCACATGAGAGACTGAGACCGATCTTTCAGAGAAGTGATAGATTGCTTTTTCACATCAAAGGACTCTAACTTTTCCCTTTCACTGGGATTCCTGCAGAAGGAAAAGAAAGTCTGGAAATATAGAGATCCAAGAAATATGAAAGCCTGAAATTATCTCTCAGTCTTGTCTGGAACTAAGAATGATTCAAATTTGGGTGATTTGAAAAAAATAAGTATGATATCTACCAAATTGTTCTCCTATGCCAATATTTTTCCAGAATGTGTTGGGTTGTTAACTCCTTTAGATATGCTGGCTGGGATTACTGGGAGTTGCAGTCCCAAATCATCTGACAAATCTGGGATCTATAGTGTTTTCCCAATCTTAATAATTTTAAGATGTGTGCTGGCTAGGGAATTCTGAAAGTTAAAACTGCCAAGGTTGAGAAACAATAGTCAACAGATCTGAAAGGTGACAGCTTGGGAAAGGCTACTTTCTGCTTTCCCCAAATTATCTGGATAACACTAATGAAAATTTAAGTCAATCAAGCCACTTATAAATCTGGACATTAATATTCACTAAAATACTTGTTACACTAATAGGATGACCTTGTGAAATGTCAGAGATTGCATAAGTCTTAAATTCCAAAGTTTAGAACTTACACATTTTGACTTATTCAGTGTAAAATTGCTCCAACTTTCTAACTATAGGGAACATATTTCCCAAAGCACTCTATCAATTGTAGTCAGAACTTTAGTTGCTGTTTCCTTTTAGAGGTACATTTCAACATGTGTCCAGTTCATGTATAGCACTTCCTGAATTGTGGAAATTGTTATCAACACACAAAAACTAAAATTCAGCTGAAAAAGCACAGGAAGGAAGAAGTTAAAGAACCTCTAAGTCCTGATAGAAAAAAAAATTAGTTATTTTCTGAGGACAACTGATTTAATTGGCAGGAATTTATATTTTGTTGACATTCTTTGACAACAACTTTGACATATCCAAGTTGGAAGAACCCAAAAAAGTAAATTGAAGGGATGGGCTGTGGAAATTTATTGCTCAAGAGCTATGAGTCATAAACCTAGATATATCTTATTAATGCTATTTCCATGGTTCTATGATTAAGATATCAAAGTACACAATTTCAATTGCACTGAAAATAATATGTGAAACATTGAGGATTCTGGAAACCATGTCAAACCCCAGATCTCTTTATGAAAAGCACTGAAGACTTCTCCACTTCTGGCTGCACACGTTTCATTGTATGTGAATGGTTCATTGTACATAAACATGTTTATGCACAAACCAAAGTTCATAAGGCACTTAAAGCAAGGGTCCTCAAACTTTTTAAACAGGGGGCCAATTCATGGTCCCTCAGACTGTCTGGGGGCTGGACCGGCTGGGTGAGCGTGGCTAGGTGGTCATGTGACTGGGTGGTCATGGCTAGGTGGGCATGGCCAATTTAACAGTCCATTAAACAATGCACACAAATTAAACTTTAATTTGTTTTGCTCCTGGTGGTGTTTTATTTGCTTTTGTTTGCATGTTGCTCTTTTGGTTGACTTTTCTTTTTACTAGATCATTTTTTCAGTTGTTTAGGAGTCTAGTGGTCCACTTCAGAAAACTCAGTTTTGCAGCAATTCTTCTTAGCCCCAATGAGCTTGAGAAATCTCTCTCTCTCTCTCTCTCTTCTGGAGACGGGGGAGGTGAAAAACGGGCCATTTTTTTGGCCTCCTGGGGCGTCTGTGCGCCCCATTTTTCACCTCCCCCGCCTCCAGCAACATTCTGCAGGCCAAAAATGGCCCATTTTTTGGGTAAAAATGGACCGTTTTTGCCCATTTTTTGGCCTCCTGGGGCATCTGTGTGCCCCATTTTTCACCTCCCCCGCCTCCAGAACGTCTCTGCAGGCCAAAATTGTTGGCCTTACCTTTCAGTTCCAGCCCGCAGGGCTCACGAAGGTAAGTCCAGCGCTCAACCGAAGGGTGGGTGGGGCGATGTGGGCGGGGCAGCCTCGTGGTTCTGCGTGGGCTGGATTAATGGCTTTGGTGGGCCGCAGTTTGAGGACCCATGACTTAGAGGATCACTGCTCAATCTGCCTTCAACTATTTGCACCTATTTACCTGATATCTAAAAGCAATGGGGAAAAATTAAAAAAATCCAATCCTTGTTCAGTAGTGGTCTTTATAGGGAGTCCTTCATTTACGAAAATTTATTACTGACCAGTTAGTTAGGATGGTGCTGAAAAAAATAAACTTACAACTTGTGCCTAAAATTATGGTTATTGCATCACACCCCACGATCAAAATTCAGGCACTTGGCAGCCTGCCAGCACTTACAATAACAGGAGCATGTCAAATTCCTCCACTTGCCCATCTCCCACTATCTATGCCCCCTATTCTGATTTAATTATTAGTATTTTATTGCATTTTATCTTTGCAATTGCACTAAGCTACACTGAGAGATGTTGACTGACCCTAAATGAAGTTACTGAGCAGATAGTTCATAACTCTTGCTGCTTACCTTCCAGTGGAGCAATGTACCAAAATATAGGGAAGCATTAAGTTGAGTTAATGTAGTTAATTTTTTTTTCAGTCCAATAACTCTTTAAGGCAGGGATAGCAATATGGTGCTGTCTACTTTACAAGTCTCTGCTATCATATTGTGGAAACTATTGTCTAAAATATTTGGGGACAAAGATGACTATATCTGGTTAAAGTAATCAAGCAATACTGTATCTATCTCAATTGAGTATACATCAACCATAAAAAATGAATAGAAGAGTTCTGATCAGTTGTGTATGGACAGTGAGTTCTTTCTACTTTAGAATTTTCCTTCTTGCAAAGAATAGGAATAGCATAGTTCTATAGATAGATAGATAGACAGACAGATAGACAGACAGACAGACACAGACACCTTAAAGAAGCTGAGATGAATTTAAAAAAAGAAACCTCAATGTTAGATCAGGTAATTAAAAATCATTTTTCACATTTTTTTCAAATACACCTAATTAACTATTAGAGTTACAGTTTCTGTTAGTGGTTTCTCGTGCCTCCATCATGTATTACTGAATAGAGAAAAAAGACACAAGTATTTTTTAATGACTGCATGTGAATTTATTCACAGTATTACCCATTCATTTCAAAATATATCAACTTGCATTGTATTGCATTTTTTTTTTCATGAGAGCAGTAGCCATTCAGTTTTAAACTTCTAAAGCAGCAGAGCAGCATTTATGCAACCGGATTTATTCTTTCCAGAGGCAGAAGATTAAAATTCTAGTTGAATCCAATCCAGGCACTTATAATAATTATATTATTTTACTTACTCTGCTCTGCTGTTATGCCAAGAACAACTGAAAATATGTTTTGATTAAATTGAAACAATTAAAACGTAGTAAAATGTACCTTTTTGCCCATGACGACTGCTAAACTTGTCTCCAATTTCTGGGCGCCTAGTTTGCCTCAGCAATATTTTGATTAAAAAAGCATCTTCTGCATTGGAAGATATCATGACCTTTTCAATGTACGAATCAGTTGCACCTTTGTAACTAATGAATAGAAAATGTACATAGTTTAATTCAAGAAAAAATGGCAGCTGTGTTTGTTTAATACTAGACATCTGCAAAACAACAGTCTACAAATTTCAACTTCAAATGACAATTTTACTGCTTCATGCAAAGTTTCAATAGTGAAACCAACTGCAAAACAGCTATAGCAGTGGTTCTCAACCTTTCTAATGCCGCGACACCCCCGCGACACCCCCCTGCTGCTACCGCGACCCCCTCCCTACCCTCTCCCCACGCAGGATGAGGTGACAAAGGGGGCGTGGCACCAGGGGTGAAATGCTCCCGATTCGGGCTTGCCTGCGGGTTGCCAGACAGCTGATAGCGACGGAAGCAGGAGACTTCGCCCGGACGCCGCCATTTGGGTTCTTTTACCCTCTGTGCATGCGCAAAGCATTCTGCGCATGCGCAGAGGGTAAAAGAACCCAAATGGCGGTGTCCGGGCGGGTGGGCGAAGTCTCCCGCTTCTGTCGCTATCGGCTGTCCGGCGACCCGCAGGCACGGCTGAACCGGGAGCATTTCACCCCTGCAAGTGACAGTGGCACCAAGATGGCGGGCTAACGCGCGCGGCAACCCCTGTGAAATGGTCGTTCGACCCCCAAAGGGGTCGCGACCCACAGGTTGAGAATCGCTGAGCTATAGGAACTCAGTAACAATAGGAATGGTAAATGAAGAAAAGTTTCTTTGCCCATTTAGTTTAAGAGTGAACAAAAAGGACCCATGAGGAACTTGGATATTACAAAAGACTGAAACAAGTTGAAATCCAGCTTCTTTATAATATATATAATGTGACATTACCAAGAAGACTAAACATTTGAACCCTTTTAGTAACATGGCCAATTTCTATTTTCTTTTCCAGAACTAAGCATTTTCTATTGGCTGTTTTCTGTTGGTTTTTAAAAATAAAATAAGGTAGCATGTCATACATTACTGGCACATCTTTATACTGAGATTCCTGAGATACGCTGCTCCCTTCCAGAGGGGTTTGGGTCACCGTGGGCATCGATTTATTCACAAGCACTTGCTTGTTTTCTACTTTTTCACCTGTAAGTATATGAGGAAATAACATGTTTACGGCCTGTTTGAATTATTTTCATTATCCTCAAATAGTGAAAGCGGGAGGCTGTGTTATAACCTGAGAACCTAGGCCTCATCCAAGTGCCTTATTTACGCTCCTTGGAGTCAACCAATATCATGTCACCAAACTTTGGCAGCAAAACACTGAAAAATGAGGGTCTGATTTTTGAGAGGTTGCTAAACCATCCAGTATATTCCATGAATGTACATAATTAAACAATGACAACAACAAAAAAGCTTTCCACTGAATCAGGTCACTACCACTCCTTATGTGATGAGACAAAGGCTACAGATTTGGGATTGAGTTTGACAATAGCAAATGAACAAAAACAGTGGTTCAAACTAATAATGCTTATAATAAAGAAAACAGTGCATACCTGGAGAGCAAATACCATCAGCATCTAAAATTTCATGCCGCCAAATCGGTTTGCGTGTTCCCGCATCCAGCATGGGCCCCATTACTTTATCAAATGTTTGATTTGTGTAACGCTTGAGAGTACACTTAGCATTTTTGTAAACAAGGCACCTTCCAAAGCCTCAAAGAAAACAAATATATCAATCAAAACTACTATTAGGGTTATCTAAAATGAGAATCATCCATGATTATGTTTTAAATATACTGTACAAATCCATAGTACAGAAAACAGTTGCTTGGATAGTTGTTTATGAAACAATGCACTTAATATGCCGAAACGGTGGACAATTTAGAGACTATGGCTGCAGTCCAATGGACTCTTTTCAAGCTATTCAATTATACTGATTTCATAATAATTTTAATAAGGCATGAACCAAAATGTATTGTTAGAAATGCAGTGGCTTATGACAATGAAATATTATGTCATAATAGCAACTTCAAGGTGTCATAAGACATTTATAATCTTTCATTAAAATTGTAACTTCAAAGGGGTTAAAACTTCGTTATAGCTACATTTCAAAAGAGCTAAAAACACGAATTTGTTATAATTGGAGAATTAAATTACATGTATATTTCTGAAAGAACAACATTGCAGCTTTTAGAATAAAACATCTACATTTTAGAACAAACTATCTTATGTAATTTAACAGGTTTAAAGAATGATAAAATGTAACCGATTCCCAGATTTGTTTAAAAAGACCATAATTTAACTAAAGAATGATCTGGACTATTTTGTAAAAAATATCAAACAAAAAACATTAATTACCCTTAATAATTTTCGGTTGCAAGATTCTAAAATAAAAGCATATAAAAGTGCTGCATTTCTTTCATTAGCCCTCACTGGCTTAATAATTCCTAAATTTGGAAGAATGCTTCTTCATAAACTTTACTCTCTGAAAGTGTTTTTTCAGTTGAAGTTATGCATAGTATATCTGTATCGTTTGGCCGTACGACGTAATTCGGGAGAGTATTTGATTTCCCCCCTAATGTTACTAGTCTACCAGAAAGAAAACATTTTGCTTTAAATCATGTCTGCTATTGTTTTAGGCAAAAAAGAATAAATTAAGTGTGCAGACATTAATGCCAAAGATACATGTCCAGCAATACTACTAGTGCTGCCTGGCAACTGGCAAAAGGGCTCTTAAGGATGGGCGAGTGTAGTAGAATGTACTGCAGTACGCAAGCAGTCTGACCACACAAAGTAAACTCAGGCACCCACAATATTATGCCTCAAGCAGAGGAACTGTGTTTTAAATATGATTGATGAGGCAACACTAAAAAGCGTAACATCCAGACAAGTTTGTTTGATGTGAATGCAAAGAATACTCTTTGAAAAGCACTGAATACGCTTTTCCTGAAAAAGATTTAATAGGCCCTTTGGAGAAGGTGCTGGATTGGCACTGCAGCCTAATGATAAACCACAAAGATTTTTGCTTTCTTAAAAACAGGTAGCAAATTTATTATTAACCACATTTATTTGCTAGGCAATTTAACACTAATAATTTTTTTTGGACCAACTAATTTTTCTCCAAGTATCATAATAATTCCTGATAGTATTCAAGGAATACAGGTAGTCCTCGACTTAGAACAGTTCATTTAGTGACCGTTCAAATTTACAACAGCACTGGAAAAAGTGACTTCTGACCATTTTTCACACTTAGGACTGTTGTAGCATCCTCATGGTCACATAGTCAAAATTCAGATGCTTGGCAACTGACTCATATTTATGACTGTTGCAGTGTCCTAGGGTTCATGTGATCCCCTTTTGTGACCTTCTGACAGGCAGTCAACAGGGAAACCAGATTCACTTAACAAACATGTTACCAAAGAGCCGAGGTGGCGCAGTGGTTAGAGTGCAGTACTGCAGGCTACTTCAGCTGACTGCTAGCTGCAGTTCAGCAGTTCAAATCTCACTGGCTCAAGGTTGACTCAGCCTTCCATCCTTCCGAGGTGGGTAAAATGAGGACCCAGATTGTTGGGGGAAATATGCTAACTCTGTGAACCGCTTAGAGAGGGCTGTAAAGCACTGTAAAGCGGTATATAAGTCTAAGTGCTATAGTGCTAAATTACCAACTGCAGTGATTCACTTAACACCTGTGGCAAGAAAGATCGTAAAATGGGGCAAAACTCACTTAACAACTATCTCACTTAGCAACAGAAAATTTGGGCTCAATTGTGGTCCCTGTATTCATCTCCACTGAAATGTCTATAGAGTTCAAATGTTACTGGTTTTCATTATTAATGAAAAGGCAGTATTTTGTAAAGCACAATTAAGCCAAATGTAAATGTTTAAAAGTCAGATGGTTAGTTTATTTGTTACAATAGTAAATTTGGAGCTCCCCTTAAGAAGCATTTTCTGCAGTAATTTCTCATTCACTCTAATTCTTGAAAAGTTGTTATACTAGAGTTCAGTTGAGATGTAACTGTAATCCATTATTATGTTAAAAACAGATTTTCAAACTTTACCCATAAAGTGAGCCCACAAAAATACAAGACAAACAGATTTTGAGCTACCTGCTTTTCCATCAGCTCAGTGTTCTTCTTTGTGATGCGGTATGTCAGCTAATGTGATCTATTATTTCAAATATCACAAGTGTGGTTTATCAATTTAGATATCACACCAAATCATAGTTTTTACATACTGTAGTATACAACTACACCTAAAAATGAATCGTGATTTGTCAATTTAAACATCAAAATTGTGATTATTTTTCTTTATTCATAGATGTGAACTGTTTGTATTGAGCTGAAGGAAGAGACGTAACTATCCTATTAAACAGAGCAGAGGTCTTCAAACTTGGCAAATTTAAGACTTGTGGACTTCAATTCCCAGAATTCTCCAGCCGGCTGGAGAATTCTGGGAGTTGAAGTCCACAAGTCTTAAAGTTGCCAAGTTTGGGGACCCCTGAAATAGAGACTTCCTACCTCGGTCTAAAGAAGCCTTGTTTAAAACCAGAGCATCCTCAATATCATAACCACTGTAACTCATCACAGCAACCGTGGCATTCTGTCCAGCCGGCAGTTTTTCAAACTCAATGAGTTCTATTGTTTTTGTCTTAACCATTGGTCTCTGCGGATATGCTAACAGATACATAAGGGTATCAATCCTATTCCTCTGATTGTAGCCAATGGTACCTGCAATTAAAAAAAAAATTCTTAAGCAAACTTGGAAGATGCTTGATTCTACCTATTTACAACATTAGCTACAAAAATGTGGAGAAATCGACAGAAATAGCAGCAAATATTTTATGCCATCCTTGGTGTTCATTTTAGCTGAAGGCTAATTAAAGTGAAAATGTGCAATACCCAACTTTCCCCACACACTTTTTACATAGAATGTAAATTATAGTAGAAAGTTCTCAGTGTAGGCCTCAAGCAGTTTTGAGCCTCTACAAATTTTATTTCAAGAATCAATTCGTCTTTGAGTTATTCTAGAGTTAGATTGCAATTGCTATCATAGTTTTTTTTTTAACTAGACGCTTTTGAGGAGTAGATCTGTAGTAATCTAGTTATAAATACAACCATTGTTTCAGTGTACCAGCCAATGTACAAAATATAATGACCACAATATTGAGGTTCCTTCTTACAGCCTTGAGCAGGAAATAATTCTTGAGGCTCCATAAATTGATAAACAAGACGTACTAAACAGGCAAATAATTCCTGTGTATCTGGAATATGATTAGTATTATCTCAGCCTCATTACTACCTATGTGATTACTCAGATAAGCTGCCCATAGACTTGTTGAAAGAAAAGTCTATTAAAAAAATACTTAAGTGATCTTCTAACTTCTCAAAATACCATCTACAAATATGATTTTATTTCTGTTTATACCCATTGTATACTTTCCAACATATATCATCAGAATTTCAGTTCATCTGGTACTCTCTGTGTTATTTAAGATCCACCGATCCGCCTAATTTTTGCTAAGCCTCAAGGAAGGCATTTCTCAGGCAATGGAAGTATTCAAATAATCAGAATGGGGCAATGCTGAGTAACAAGTCCTTTCTTCTCGGCAGGGAGCCAAAAGACTATCTCAATAATCCCAAATTCTTGACAGCCCAGGAAGTGACTAAATGGACTTGAACATGTATCTCCCAGAGGACAATACAAAGACTGTTAGTGGCAGCGGGTGGGGAGGGACAGGCAGAGACAACCATAAGGGAGGGCTGACACTTTTAAAGAACAAACGTATTTTGATGTGATGAATCACTGTCCAGACAGATTCAAAATAGCCAACTCATAAGTTACAGCACCAAATGTAAACTGTGCAGATGTGCCTGAAGTTAATTCGTAGCCAATCTAGGATTATAAGAATTGAGCTTCCTATAGGTGCTATGTCTATATCTGTATTATTTTTTTTTAATCTGGTGCTTTGGATTATAACTTCTTTTACCAATCTGGTGATTATAGGAACTACAGTCCCACACATATACAGGGCACAGAAGGGAAGATGCTCAGAAGGGAAAAACAGTCTAGCCACTATTAGCAAATATTCAGCACACAACTAGATGCTTAATGTGTATATGGTTTTGTTTTTTTAAAAAAAATAGTCCATTACATCTCAGCTTTAGAACTGTACTTTTATCTCCTTGCTCATTCCTCAGGTGCTTGCAGTAGCACACAGAAACAAAGCCTTTAACAATAATTACTAAAGATATTCAGCAGCTTTTGTATTCCCATCGTCAGCAGCAACGTCAGAGGATTGTATCCAAGGAGCTAAATGTGCAAGACCCTGGGTCAAAGCAGCTGAATACACCAACCTCAGAAAACACAGACAATGAATTGCAAATGACACTGAAAACAAAATGAGAAAAAAAGACCTTCACACAGAAAAGTACAAAAGAACTCTACAGATTCTGAATTGGCTTTCTGTACACACTGATCCTGCTTAACTGTGTGTGGTAACTAACCAAACCTTCTGAGGCTAATAGTCCTAAAATAGATTCTCCTGGAAAAAAGAAAGCATGACAAAGAAACAGGATGCAATTAAAAGAAAGGGATGGCGTGTAAAATATTTTTAAAACGTTTCTAATGTGCTGAAGGGAAAGAAAATGTATTACATAGGGGTTTTGCCTATGTAAAAAAGGTTATCTAAGATACTTTTATTCCCCCTTCCCCCATCAACCGAGAAGCAGCATTATTTGGCTATATATTATACTCACTGAATTTATGTGACCACCAGGAATGACACCCTAACCGAATTTCACAGTTAATGTTTTAAGCAAATTGTAATGGCAACTTAGGTTCACTGAGAAAAGCCTCACTGAAAGGAATGAATGGTGGCGAGAAGATTCTCTGCCATCAGTTGCAATTGCTGCAGAAAAAAATCCTGCAGGTGTTATTTAAGGACCGGTGAAATGTCTTCATAAAGCATTTCCTTTGGGAGATGGAGAACAAGCCAGGTTAAAGCTACACAGCAACATGTAATTTGCAAATAACAGATGGTACGTGACAATTTGCTTGCCATGGTGACGAACCGGAAATCCACGTGTTACACAAATGTGTAACGTATAAATAAATGTTGTGCAACGCATTTGAGCCACACAAACTCAAACAAGTAAAGCACTGGTCATCCAATTCGGAGACTGCTGCATTCCCCAAAAGCCTTGTGTACGGCAGTCCCATGGCCAGCCAATGTTTCTGCTGGCGATGTGAAGCAGTTATGCGCCCACATGTGCACAGAGACAAAAGACTCATGGGAAAAGACTTCGAAGCCCTGCATGATCATTTCAGAAACTTCAAAAGGAGATGCTTTGTTTTTGGCAAAATGGTTTACAAAGCACCTATTCAAATGCTTTACACTGTCTTAATGTATATTAACAGGTATATGTCCATATTAGTTGCAATGTATATGGGTTGTAGGGGACAGCAATATATATATATATATATATATATATTTGTATATATACAAGTGACCCTCTCTAATGCTTATTTAAAAGTGGCAAAGAGCAGGGAAATCATTGAATTGAAACAAAACGAAGCAAAACAATCAAACCCATCAAAATAGATGACTAGTTATTTGTGTGTTCACTTATACATTTTATATATATATACACACAGATTTCCCTGCTATGCTAATTATGAGTCCAATCTATTAATGTAGATTAATATTAATAAATATGTATTAGGAAAAGATTGAACCATTGAACAAACTATAATATATATATTATAGGGATTTTTCTAATCCCATAAGGGTGTGGCTGGCTGATGAGAGCTAAATAGCTTGAAATAGATCTATACTAGTCTCCCTTTATTTATGTAAAAAAATATAACATATAGAAACGGACTGTCGTTTGTAATTGACTGTCTGGATGGCCCCTGGAGGGGCCGAAAGGCAAAAAGGAAGCAGTATGCTTTCTCCCATATTTGGGTATACCAGGTGATTTAACAGAGAAAAAAAAAACATATATAT